>CM033469.1:148615619-148934128 GCA_019447015.1 Hymenochirus boettgeri
TCTGTTTTGTTCCAACCTGCATAAAATCAGACAGGGACACACTGTATGTAGGATTCAATTTCACAGAACCAGAATTCTGATGCCAGGTCACTCCCAAATTGCGTACAGTTATGATAAATTGCTACAGTATGCTAAATACAATATTAAACATTGATATGGTGTACACAAACTATTCCACTGCTTCTAGGTAAAAATGTCCTGTCCTGTCAACACATAAAGCGTAAATAGATTATTTATTAATGAAATAATAGTTTTATGCCAATACATATAAAAAACCACCCTGTTTTATTAAAGCTCATGGAATTTCTCCTGCTATGCTACATTTCTATAATTACCTGTTATTATGCAGCCACTGTACCAACACAAAAATAGTAAAGTGATTCATCTTTGTGTATTTCCCAGGGAGACACCAATAAGAATTATTCATCCGTCTTTGTCATCACAAACTGTCCTATTTTATTCTATTTTCTAATCCTCCAAATACATAAATTATTGCTCTCTGAGGACATTCACAGGTGTTGCATAAAGCACATATTTCAATTTGACATATTTAAAATGAATTATTGTTTCTTATAATTTAAAAAAAAAAAAAGCTCATGCTACTCAGTTTATTATTGGGTTAGCGTGGGCTTTATGTTTAGGTAGCGGGCCCCTGCAAACTTTCCATTATAAGCACCAAGTACCAAACGCATTAAAGATAACTTGTAAAGGAGAAAGTGAGCAGGCACAAGTTACCTTCTGGGTTCCTGCAATGCAATAAATCTAGAATCAAGAAAATAAAGAATCTGCAAAGATACATTACTAACAGATTCACAAAAACACTAGGGAGCTGATGCAGGTGCAACAGTCTGCCCATGCTATACTAATTTTGTAGCTTTACAAGACACATATATCGGGGCATATTAATTGATTCAAAGTGTTACCTGCACTATAAAACTGCAGCAACTAATCAAATAGTTTATTAAATTGCCCTAACACATTAAAGATACCTGACAAATCTTGTCGGATCCATCAGGATTTGCAGAGTATCTGAAAGGTGTGGGGGACAAAAAAAGACAGACAACGAAGCAGACTAACTACCGACATTGGCGCTGCTGTTGGTCATTCTGGGAGGAAAATTGTAGTAGAAGGAGCCTATATGATCAACCGCATGTGTGGATGCATAGGCAACTGATTCCATTACGACGTATGGGGAATGGTCAGGGCTGTGAATACGGTTACCAATGCATGTGTACTGACAGATTCCAATGGGCTCTACTAGTACACATGCATCTGTAATAGCATGTGTATGGGCACCTTACTATACCTGCAGTAGACCAATAAAAAGCTAACATCTGATTAGTTGCTATGGATTAAGAGCACATGCAAATGTTTGCATCACATTAAATAAACAGTTTCATAAAGCAGCAATTATTATACATAAAGCAGTCATTATTGGCTGATGATATAAAAGGGAAAAAACATGCAGTTTTCCATGATACAAAGCAGGTGTTAAACAGAAACCACGACAGTTCCCTTACTCCATTTCACCATCGAGTATTGCATGTCAACAACTTTAGAGCCATACAGCTATAATATTAGTGTTGGATCTACCAATAGTACCGATTATACTTCTAGCAATGGAAATCTTCCTTCATGTCTGACAAACTGAAAAGGTTTAGTAACCACTAACAACATGTGCTGTATTACTATATATATAGCTTTCTATTGTCTGGTGAACTGGTAACAAGGGTGGCAGGACCAACTGGTAACAATTGTGACAGGACTACTTTATCACAACGCCTCCACTCCGGTCTGCCTATCTGGCCTTTAGAGATGGCCGAACTTTCGAAAGTTCGGTCCGTTTTTGAACTTTCGAACTTTTAAAAAAGTTTGAAAGTTCAAAAATGGAACCATTAAAGTCAATGGGGGTAAATAGTTAAAAGGGCATGTCCACCCCCTAAACTATAAACCCCCCCACTAATGGCCCCACCATGTAGTGTAGTAAAATCCTTACCTCACATCCCAGCTCCATAAGGTTCTCCTGTAGTCCACACCAAAGTCCCAAAAACTGCCCACCAGGAGGATAGCAGAGTCCATATAGGACTCTGCCTCCTATCTGGCCTCCGGAAGAAGTTTGGCATGCGTACTGCAGCCCTTCTCCCCCTCCCTCTCCCTCCCATTTTGCGATCCCTCCCCCTACCATAAAACCCCTTGTCCATATAATAGTATAACTTCCCCCAGTCCCAACCGCTAAAAAATAATTTTAAGAAAGACCCCCGAACTCTACTTACCTTCCCTCTCAGCCAATCACGGACGTGGCTGCCGGTCCCACCCCCTGCTTGCAGAGTCTTGCAAGCAGAAGGCCGGGACGGGCGTCGGAGGAGAGAGGGAAGGTAAGTAAACATCGGGGCACTTTCTTTAATTTATTTTATAGCGGTTGGGGCTGGGGGAAGTTATTCTATTATATGTCAAACGTTGATAATAAGGGTGGACATGCCCTTTAATGAACTTTCCGAAATATAGCAGGGTAAGCTTACCTTACAGGCCTCTGGCACCTGGGAGATGGTCTGGGGAACACATCTGTGCACGGGGAACAGCATAAAAACCAGACGTAGCGCACACGCTTGGTACTTCCGGTTTCCGCATGCTACTTTCAGTAATCCTTGAGTGGTTGATCCAAGGGCCCTTTGGGGATTAAGGGGTCCTGCATCTCGAACCCCGCTGAGGCTACCGACCCCGCAAAGTACCCTTGCGGCCTCCAGGAGTACCTCCGGTGCTGGTGGCCTCAACAAAGCCAATGTTACCGGTGTCTTGATCCGACATCTTCGGGCTAGCGACAACAACACCACTGAAGTCACCTTTGCCAGGCAGGTCACTGTGGCCGACAGTGAGCCTGCTGGCACCGCCGGCCTCAGCGGAGCCGATGTTGCTAGCCGCTTCTTTCTTCTGCCATCTACTGCGATGACTTCTGATGTGTGCATCTCTTTATTTAGGTTTGCAGAAAACCCTAATCTGTTTCTGTCAATTATTCAATGCTTGGTTTACATGGTTTACATTAACCAATCAGATTTAAAAAAATGACTATTCAGAAATGGATTAGGGTTTTCTGCAAACCTATATAAAGAGGTGCAAACCTCCGCAGAGCTCAGAAGTCATCGCAGTAGATGGCAGAAGAAAGAAGATGTTGGATCAAATGCCTGGGAGGGGGGTCCCAGTCGAGCTTTGGGACCCCTGAAGCCCCAAAGGGCCCTTATCAGGACCAAAAGGGCACTTTTTAGTGCCGCAAGGGGCCTGACAGGGCCGGGGAGGGGGGTCCCCGTTCGAGCTGCGGGACCCCTTAAACTCCAAAGGGCCCTTGTTAAGACCACAAGTGTGGGACCCCCAAAAGTCCAGCCGTCGGATTGTTGGCCGTTCGGCAATCCGCGAGCAGCCGTTTTCGGGAATCTCCAGCCATTCAAGGGTTTTCGGAAGCAGCCGTTCAAGGTCTGCCGTACATTCAAATATTCTTGAATATTCGAGGATTTTCGAAAATAGTCCCGCGAGTCTGGAATATCGAACTAGTTCAAACCCGAACTAGTTTGAATAGTTCGAGTTTGTCTGAACTCATAAAGTTCGGCTCATACTCAAGTTCTAGTCCATCCCTACTGGCCATTCAGTTGTCGAAAAAATGAACTCCAACTATCTGAAAATCAAATAAAAAGACAGGAGATGGAAGGGTAGTAAACATAAATACAGCACACATTAAAATATATCTTAATATTTATATGGTACACTGGCACCACATTTCGAGACATCAAAATTACCTGTAAACTATATCGATATAAATAATAAATATTTGTTGCACACAATCATAAGTCTGCTAAAAAAAAAAAAAAATATATGGTAAATAATTGAACATTTAAACGTAGCACACAGTTAAGAATAAAGGGGAAAAGGAAGAAAATAATTAGATAATAACAAATACTTAGTCCAAAATGATAAACCAATATGGATGCCAATATACGGTCCTCCCATTTGGCTTGTGATGTTTCCTTGTCTTGCTGTTCAATGGAGAACTCGTGGGGCGAGCCCATTGCCCTAATGTATGTC
The DNA here is from genome assembly GCA_019447015.1 of Hymenochirus boettgeri. Taxonomy (NCBI): domain Eukaryota; kingdom Metazoa; phylum Chordata; class Amphibia; order Anura; family Pipidae; genus Hymenochirus; species Hymenochirus boettgeri. The sequence goes on from CM033469.1 coordinate 148,619,691, forward strand.
CTCTCCTGAATCGGGGAGTTGGTTTGGTCCCTAGAGGTTGTGTTTGTCCCCTCCCTGTGAGGTGCATCCTGCTTTTTTGAATCTTTGGTATCTATTTCCCTATATATGTGCACAACCTGCACAGTACATGCCAGATACAATTAACAGTTTTGTGATCAATACAATCCAGAGATACCAAATATGATATATTTACGAGTTTGTATGATCAAGAAGTAAACTATCTTAAGTTCCCCTTGTGATACCAATCTATAAAATATATGTCCAGATGTGCCTTCATTCCAGCATCAGCTGACATTATTTGGGAAAATATGACATAAATCCTTCCCTTGAATTATTATAATATATAAACTGAATGGGGGAACTGACATCTGTTTTTTTAGGTTTCTTAAGGCAGCAGACCCCTGTGGATAGGTGTGGATAAGTGAAGGGGTGCTGCAGTGAATTTTTACACCTTGTCCCTTTGAACTAGATACCCTGTGGGTATAGATCCTCTGTTGTACAAATGGGAATGGGGGGAAAGTATATGTCTACGTCTTTTTAACCCTTTGAGTGTCTGTAGTCAGGAATATGTAGGAGCACCCATATTGATTGACACTGCTGATAAAGTTAAATAAATGGAGACTTACTGCTGCCATTATAGATAATAACTTTGGGAGGTTAAATGCGACTCACATTCCTGACATACCTGTCCTAGAGTGCACACTGATTACTATAAATACTACTGGTTTAAAATATATTCTCACAGTCCATTACGTCCAAAACTAGTGATATACCATATCTGTTGTATTCAATTAGATCAACTGGACTTGAAATGTAGTTCTTGAACTACATTTCAAGTCCAGTTGATCTAATTGAATACAACAGATATACCATGACCTGGATGAATGAAACCTTCACAAGCATAGTGATATACCAGTATGCCTCAGTAAGTACTCAAGCATAGTAATACTGTTTAAATGGCACAAAACAGCATAAACAAAAACATTTTTTAAAAATAAATGGTAAAAATGTACACATATATAATCCAAAGTTAAGTATATATACAATAAAGGAAGGTAGGAATCGGGTAGGAAAAAAGCAAATGCCCTACACTTGTGCAGGGTATGACAATTGTAGTTGATGAATTTTCTCCCAGACAGCCTATCTGTACTAATTCATACTCAACCAACTTAAACCCAATCAAAGAGGAAGAAGAGCATCCAAGCAGGTTATCACATCCCCATATGAACAGCAACCCAAAGAAGAAGAGGAGCCTCCGCACAGTTTTCTCACTCCTTATTAGAGATGGCCGAACCTTCAGAAATCCATTCTGTTCAAGGATTCTCGAATTTCCGAAAAAATGGGGAAAATAGTTCGAAAATTTCCACCTAAAATATGTGTTTAAATAGCAGTGTAACTTACTGTAAATGGCTCTAGGACCTGGGAAATGCTCCAAAGAACAAATCCCACGGGAAGAAAAAAAAAATGGAAGTAGCGCACCCTTGCACCCAACACCGTGGATGTCACAGCATCCTCCATTGACAACCAATGTCCCATATAAATGAATAAATAGTAAACCTTTACTGTTCCCAAATGAAACTTTTGAAAAATGACTTTATCTTCCACTGTCTGCAAAATATGAAATTCAGCACAGACTGTTACAGTAAAAAGTAAATAAAATGCACATTCGGTTTTCTCAGTAGTTCTCAGTGCAGTCTATTTGCATTTTACAGTACCAGCTTCATAGAAAATCTTGTTACCTGGTATTCATAGGAAGTAGAGATGACTAGAACTCAAACTCGAACCCGAGTTCGAGCCGAACTATTCGAATTTGAACTTCTCAACTATCCCGGACCCGGATTTTAGATATTTTCGGATATTTTCGAATGTTCCACCGTTCAAATGTGCAAGTAAAATGCCTATTATACCTATACGCGAGCATCAATCCGCGAGTAAAGGGCCCATTAAAACCAATACGCGAGCATCGAATCCGCTAGTAAAATGTCCATGGTATCTAGGAGCGAACGCGAGCATCGAATCCGTGAGTAAAGTGTCCATTAAAACCTATACGCGAGCATGGAATCCACGAGTAAAATGTCCATGGTATCTAGGCGCGAACATCAAATCTACGAGTAAAGTGTACATTAAAGCCTATACGCGAGCATCGAATCCACGAGTAAAATGTCCATGGTATCTAGGTGCGAACGTCGAATCCGCGAGTAAAGTGTCCATTTAAACCTATTGGCGAGCATCGAATCCGCGAGTAAAATGTACATGGTACCTAGGCGCGAACGAGCTTGAAAGTAGCGTGAGTGAGAGTAAAATTGATTTTCCGAATGTCCTGGATATTCGAACATGTTCCCCAGACCATTTCCCAGGTCCCACAGCCATTTACATAAAGTTACCATTAATATTTTATTTGTATTTCATTAGAACTTTTCGAACTATTTGACTCCCATTGATTTTAATGGGTCCGTTTTCGAACTTTCGAACTTTCCATATAGTTCAAAAGTTCGAAAATGGACCGAACTTTCGAAAGTTCGGCCATCTTTAATAGGAAGCAATGGAGAAATAGGGCTATGAGTAAGAGAGCTAGAGACTCTCGAAACGCATCAGGCGTGAGATGTTTTAAATGAGTTACAAATAAAGGATGATGTTTTAACAAACTGCCGCTGATTTGTCTATTTGCGAGGAGCCGAACACCCTCTGATTGCATATCATTTACCTGAAGGACAGGACCGAGCGAAGGCTCCGGGGCATTTTGCCACCCGGACCACCCATAAGGACGGCTGAGTCTACTAATCCCATGTGATACAGATTAACTAATTGCAATAAAGAAAGAAATCAAGCACTAGGCCCCGGAATTCCTGAGGGAAAGAGTGAGTAGAATTTTACCACTCGCCAGCAAGTTGCTATAAATTGTTAGTTTAACATTGCATATAGTAGCAAGGACTTTGTGTGAACCCATGGGGAAGATAGATAAAACCAGCCAGCATTAAATATTTATAATCAAAGCAAGCACAACTAAGCCTCATTTTAAGAAAACTGACCCTGGAAACGGTAAGACATTAAAGACTTATCTGTGCTAAAATATTATTTTATTGCAATAATAGGGGCACATGATCCCTTTTATACAAAATAAAATGTTGGCGTTAATCTAGTAACCAAACATTATATATACAAGGACAAGGAGGTATGCACCCTCTCTTATCTATTGTCTGTCCCTGTGTATATATATGTATGTGTATATGTATGTGGTTGTAAGCTGCACTCTCGCTTAGACCACATCCACCAGGGTTCTTAAAGGGTAACTGTGGTCTTCAATTCTTCCAAACTAGTAAGAATTATATAAAAAGCCTTCCATCACACCTTCAACATAAAACCTAAATCACATCTCTAGATAAAATTTGTGAGAAGTTATTGCTGGAAAGGTTCTTCCTGTTTTCAGACATGTGACCAGCTTGAAGTCATGTGACCAGCCTGTCTGCATTAATAGGCTTGACTTCTCAACTGTCAGTTTTCCCCCCCAGGTACTTCCTGTTTTCCCCAGCATTAAGTCTTTACTGAGCATGCTTCTCCCCAGGGGCAGAGGTGCTAGCAGAGGTAAGGTGATGTCACTCAACCTAGAGTAAGCAGGAAGTTTGAACATTCACCTTATCATTTCTCACAGGGTGAAGCCAGAGATGTGATTGTCAGCTCATTTTAAAGGAAATGCCGCAGGCTTTCATTTAACCCTAACTTGTTTGGAGACCACAGTTGCCCTTTAAATACAGATGAGTGTTCTGGTGCTTCTTTTTATGAGTGCTGCCTACAAACCTCAGTATGTTATCCCTGTCTATACAAGCTATTTTGTGTATTTGTGGATACCAACAGGTAACTACATTATGTGTAGCTAGCAGGATGAAGCGATGTACTGTGTCCCCAGATGTCTGTATTAACTAGGAGCTAAACAAACTCCAGACTCCAACTCCACAGGAGGTAATTTACGATACTTGAGTTTATTTTCATCCCAAATCATATCCATACAAGTAACAAAATGTATATTGGGATTCATATTTCGCTAGGTAACCATAATATACGTAAACAGTATTTAAAAGTGGACTCAGGAGTAATACAAACCTATGATTTACTTGGTTGTGCATGCAGTAGGGCCACTTTGGTTTTATGGATTGAAAAATGGTAGCCAAGTCGAACTTAATATCTATGAATCTATCTAAGGGCCATGGATATGAATTTGTGAATTGGGGGTTTTTGGCGTATTACCCTGTCGCTATACGGAATTTTGCAGGGATAAAGAGACCAGCTGGAGTGCGTGATACTACTCTTGTTCAGCCCATACCTTTCTGTACTTGGTAGAGGATAACTGCTTACACCCCTGTCCAGAGGCATAAGAATGGCTCTGGAGCACAAAGCTCTCTTTAACCATCTAACTCAAGGATCCACTTCCTCTACATTATCCAATAGCATTTAGGGACTGAAACCTAAGAATCATTTTTACTTTTCCTCTGTTCTTTTACTGTTGCTTGTTTGTGTTTTTGTCTGTTGTATTTTTCTGTAATTTATTTCTTGCACCCTTTTTTTTAATTAAACTACACTAAAAATAAGCTAAATATCTGAATAATTATATAAAGAATTGTGCCTCTGTCAGATGTACCTGTATTTTATATTGTACTGTATTCTATTGTACTGTATTCTGTTATATTTATAACTGTACGTAGTAGTGAATGAACAGATATTACTAATAGTTTATTGTACAGCTGTGCATGCTGGGTAGGTTTCTGTACTTGTAACACACATGGCAGCAGTTAAATTTATATAAGTGATGAGCAACCCACAGTCAGGTTTTGTTTTTTTTGCAGGCTTAGAACATCGTTATGTTGATAGTTTTAGTGTTTCGGTCACATCATAGTCTTAAGGTTCCTAGACAGGTGCAATGTGCCGGACAGATCAACAAATGATGAACATTAGCAATAGGAAAATTGTGAAAATCCTGATGGATTTCAAGATACCACAAGGTATGCCAAAAAAAAGTGCTTTTATTGTAGCATCAACAGCACTTTTTTTCTTGCTAGATTGTCTCTCTCTGGTGTTGCATAAGAATTACTTCAGATTCGGTGATCTGTACCATTGCCAACACCAAGGTACTTACAAACCGAAAATTTTACAGTACTTTAGATTTGTGGACGATATACTGCTTTTTTGGTTGGTAACGAAATTGGAATTGGAAATGATGTTAAATGAGGCCAATTGTAAACATCCAACCATTAAATTTATGTATACCCACTCTGTTGAAAGCTTGGACTTTCTGAATGTAACTATTAGGGTAGATAGAGGCAGATTAATTACGTCCCTATTCTCTAAATCAATTGACCATAATAATTTCTTAATGACATCAAGTTTCCATAACCCTGATGTGTTTAAATTAATTCCTAAGAGCCAGTACATTATGGCTAAGCGAATTTCTTCAGATCTAGACCAATATCAAGTTGCAGCTAGAACCCTGACAACTAAACTGAGGTCGACAGGGTATCCGATTAATGTACCAAAAGGTTTTTAACATACAGTACAGGAAATATCCAGACAACAACTACTCCAATATAAACGGACAGATAAGAAGGGCAAAAGAATTACTCTTGTGTCTAGATTCAACAATTTGAGTAATGATATTGAGAGAACAGTAAGGAAATTTTGGCAGATTTTGCAGAAGGATGATAAATATGGATGCTTGTTTACCGAGGTACCTTTATTCAGCTATAAAGGGAGACCTACAATTAAAGACATGTTATGCCCATCCGATTTAAAGAATAAGGTTAAACGGTTTCAGGGGAAACATAAAATAGGAAGATTTGTATGTGTTTCAGGCAACTGTTCCAACATGATTATTAAAGGATCATGTATATCACATCCCTCAGATGGCTATAAGATTAAACTTAAAGGCTATGCAACATGTAACTCAGAGAGTGTCATCTACTTGTTGAAGTGCACCTGCGGCTTGGGTTATGTTGGCCAGACATCACGGCCAGTAAAAGAGAGGTTGCAAGATCACTAATATAAAGAATTACAAGCTGGGAACCCTAAACAAGACATTTTAATATGGCTAAGCATACATTTAACCAGCTTAGATGGTGTGTATTACAAACCGTGGATAGACCATTAGGAGGTGGGGATGTCAGTAAGTTAAGACTAGAGATGTCCGAACTTCGAAAAATCCGGTCCGCACGAGGATCTGCACGTTTTACCGGATCCGCTCGCGGATTTTCGAATTTAAGGATTTTTTCGAAAATCCGCAAGCGGACCAGTTAAAACGTATTAAAATGAAAGTTCGGCAACATCCGCATAAAAAGGGGTCTAAATAGCCTTGGTAACGTACACTTAAACACTCAGGGACCTGGGTAATGACCTTAAGAACACGTATCAATGCCTACAATACCTAAAAATTACAGTCCGCTAGCGTGAATTTTAAAAAAAACGGTATTTTCGAAAATACGAGGATTTCCGCAAAAAAGGGGATTCCCGTAAAAACGAGGATTTTCGTAAAACCGGAACCTTCTGCCTGCACAATGGCGAGTTCTGTAAGGCAGATGTATGCCACACAGTACCTCCTGGCCAGGGGGTACTATGATTTCCCCCCTGGCACCGAAAGCGCAGGATTATGGAGGGGCTCCAGCACCGGCTCCTGCGCTGCTTCGGCTACCAGACCACTGTCTCTACCCTCCAGAGACAGTGGTCTGATCTGAAGAGGCAGAGACCTCATTATGTTCAAGCCATGCGGCAACTGATGGAAGGCAAGTATACTTTTTATTATATTACTGTATTGTAATAAGTAGTAAAATATTTTAATTCACTTCTGACAAAAACATATTTATTGTATATACCTTACCATTAATGCCATTACACATACCACATTGGCCACATTCCCCTATATAGTAGTTTGCACACAACAAGGGAAAGAAGGCGATGGGGGTACTGGGTTACATAATGTCCACTGCGGTTTGCCACCATTGTTATGGGGCCAGGCAGGCTTGGCCCCACTGGACATACCCCTCACCCCATTGGCTTCTCTCCCTCAGAGTATGCTTTGTGCAAGACAAAGCGGGTGAACGGGTAGGAACAGCACCATTGAGTTACAGCAGGCCCACTGCAGTTTGCCACCATTGTTGAAGAGCCAGGCAGGCTTGGCCCCACTGGACATACCCCTCACCCCACTGGCTTCTCTCCCTCAGAGTATGCTTCGTGCAAGGGAAAGTGGGTGACAGGGTAAGGCTTCGTAGGAACAGCACCATTGAGTTACAGCAGGCCCACTACAGTTTGCCACCATTGTTGAAGAGTCAGGCAGGCTTGGCCCCAATGGACATACCCCTCACCCCATTGGCTTCTCTCCCTCAGAGTATGCTTCGTGCAAGGGAAAGCGGGTGAACGGGTAAGGCTTTGTAGGAACCGCACCATTGAGTTACAGCAGGCCCCCACTTTGTAATATGGAGTACTGCTCTAGTGCCAGGCAGGATTGACCCAGAGCTGAAAACATTAGCCACAGAGTAGCTGTTGCGGCTGTATGAGATGGTCAGAGTAGGTGACACCACAAAGGTGCCTCGTGGAGAGAGAAGGAAGAACAAAGTACTGCTCTCAGGCCAAGTAGGATCGACCCAATCTTAGAAAAATTAGCCACAAAGTAGCTGTTGTTGCAGAGCATTTGTTATTTCACAACTTGAATGCAGTAGAGCAAGGTAGGACCATATATGGCCCTGCCAATAAGAAAAATTTGCCATTTGCCAGCTAAGCTGGCATCAGCTAAGCCTCTAGGCGGAAGGAGCAGTACGGGTGGCCAGGGGCAGGAGGCCTTCAGTCACGGGCATCAGCATCAGCAATAGGGGTGCTGTACTGAGATGTGATCCACGCCTCATTCATCTTGATGAATGTAAGGCGGTCCACATTCTCAGTGGAGAGACGGGTCCTCCTCTCCGTTACAACAAGGTTAGTCCTTAAAAGGACTGTTGGGTCTCAAGATATGTGAATACAGGGGTGGTTAACAACAAGTGCTAAACCACCATACTGAAATCCACACACAGAAAGCTAAAAAAAAAGCTCAAAAAGCACAAAAAACTCTCTCCAACTCCTACACTGTCAGGTCTCCACTAAACACACTCCAACACACTGACAAAATGGCGCCTGTGAAGCAGCCTTTTATACCCAGGGGGCTGGCAATAATCATGTTAGCTGCCATTGGATAATTTGGGACATGTGGCTTGCTCCATCTTCAAAATAATCCCCAAAATGCATAAATTCCGCGAATTTACAAGAATTTCTCGTTTTTTCGAAAATTTTCGTAATTACGAGAATTCTCGTAATTACGAGGACCTCCGTTTTCTCCGTATTTCGAAAATACAGAGATCCTTGTAATTCCGAAAAAAAAAATCCACGGTTCGGAAGGCGGAAAATCCGGAAAATCCGGAATCTCTAGTTAAGACTACTAAGAGAAAGTTTTTGGATCAGGCAATTAGATACATTACATCCCAAGGGTCTGAATGACTCGTCGTCACTTAAATGTTATTTATAATCGCCAATATCTTAACGATCGGTATATGATTTTCAATGCTGAGCCTTTCCCCCCTTTTTTTTACAGCTCTTAGAAAATGCATCGCAAATTTGCACGACAGAAAGGTGGCGAATTATAATTTTGTTTAGGTGACAATCAGAACTCTTTATCATGTTATTTTATAAGAGGTAGACCGAGTATATGGTAGTTCCTCTTAGATTGTAATATATATTTGAATAGCTTTTAAATTGATATAGTGAATTTTATAAATGCACGTGCATCACTTTACACGTATATATTTTATTATATTTAAAATGCAACATGGAGTGTTCTATAATTGTCACTTTTAGTATGATATTTACAGAGGTGTTTTATATATTTTATAATGTATTTTATTGGTTTATAGGTGTTATTGCACACATCCATTATATGGAATATCTATCCTACACTATAGACTTTATACACTTGGATGGACTTAACCAAGATGGCCACCATAAGGGGGGTGTCTGTATGTGATTGTTACATCACAATGTTGTCATTTCCTGTGTGTTTAAATTTGGTAGCTCACTCATTTACTATCACACTTGATAAAGGATCAGTTGGCCCCGAAACATGTTGTGCTGTTGATGGTACAATAAAAGCACTTTTTTTGGCATACCTTGTGGTGTCTTGGAATCCATCAGGATCTTCACAATTTTCCTATTGCTAATGTTCATTATTGGTCGCAGGAGAGGAGCGAACCGGAGAGGCCTGATGGTGGCATGTATGTAGACAATATTCTAATCTGACAGATCAACAAATGATGCCTAGCTGAATACATACACATGGGTTATTCGTAGATCATGGGAAAAATTTAAAAAATATTCTAAAATACGATCGGAAACTCGAAAATGGTCTCCATCGTATTTTCGAGAATTTTCGAACGTTCAAGGATATTTTCTAAAATTATCGAAAATAGCCCCGTACATTCAAAAATTATCAAAAAATGTTTCCGGTTTTGGATTTTCAGATCTTCAGGATTTTCCCGAGAGCTGAGAATCCGAAAATGGAACTAGTGAGTTTCGGCCATCTCTATTCAGAAGTCACTAATAAGACTTTGAAAGCTGCTTGTTGTCCTGTAGTTTATTTTCCAATTATCAGTAAATGCTAACAGCTTTCCAGACTTCCAACAATAAACATGTTCAGCTGATTTTACTGCCAATTTTTCATGATTCTATTCCTAGCAAAAAATAAAGTTTCTTTATTTACCTGTACTCTTTGCATAAGCTGTGGGGGCTCAGCAGTCTACAATCCAAAAGCTAGAAAGAAATGGATTAAACGGGCACACTAAAAGAATTATGTAACAAATCAAACTCCTTTGTTACCAGTCACTGGAGGGTCCTATAACGTGCATAGAATCCAAAAAATACTAAAAAATATATTCTCACAGTGTCTTCATTACGTCCAAATCTAGTGATATGCCAGTATGCCTCAGTAAGTACTCAAGCATAGTTATACTCTTTAAACAGCGCAAAACAGCATAGACCCAAAAAAAATTTAAAAAATAAATGGTAAAAATGTACACATATATAAGCCAAAGTTAAGTATATATACAATAAAGGGAAGGTAGGAATCGGGTAGGAAACAAGCAAATGCTCCTACACTTTGTGCAGGGTATGACAATTGTAGTTGATGAATTTTCTCCCAGACAGCCTATCTGTACTAATTCATACTCAACCAACTTAAACCCAATCAAAGAGGAAGAAGAGCATCCAAGCAGGTTATCACATCCCCATATGAACAGCAACCCAAAGAAGAAGAGGAGCCTCCGCACAGTTTCTCACATCCTTATTAGAGATGGCCGAACTTCCGAAAATCCATTCTGTTCAAGGATTCTCGAATTTCCGAAAAAATGGGGAAAATAGTTCGAAAATTTCCACCTAAAATATGTGTTTAAATAGCAGTGGTAACTTACTGTAAATGGCTCTAGGACCTGGGAAATGCTCCAAAGAACAAATCCCCACGGGAAGAAAAAAAAAATGGAAGTAGCGCACCCTTGCACCCAACACCGTGTGATGTCACAGCATCCTCCATTGACAACCAATGTCCCATATAAATGAATAAATAGTAAACCTATTACTGTTCCCAAATGAAACTTTTGAAAAAATGACTTTATCTTCCACTGTCTGCAAATAATGAAATTCAGCACAGACTGTTACAGTAAAAAAGTAAATAAAATGCACATTCGGTTTTCTCAGTAGTTGCTCATGTGCAGTCTATTTGCATTTTACAGTACCAGCTTCATAGAAAATCTTGTTACCTTGGTATTCATAGGAAGTAGAGATGGACTAGAACTCAAACTCGAACCCGAGTTCGAGCCGAACTATTCGAATTCGAACTTCTCAAACTATCCCGGACCCGGATTTTAGATATTTTCGGATATTTTCGAATGTTCCACCGTTCGAATGTGCAAGTAAAATGCCTATTATACCTATACGCGAGCATCGAATCCGCGAGTAAAGGGCCCATTAAAACCAATACGCGAGCATCGAATCCGCTAGTAAAATGTCCATGGTATCTAGGAGCGAACGCGAGCATCGAATCCGTGAGTAAAGTGTCCATTAAAACCTATACGCGAGCATGGAATCCACGAGTAAAATGTCCATGGTATCTAGGCGCGAACATCAAATCTACGAGTAAAGTGTACATTAAAGCCTATACGCGAGCATCGAATCCACGAGTAAAATGTCCATGGTATCTAGGTGCGAACGTCGAATCCGCGAGTAAAGTGTCCATTTAAACCTATTGGCGAGCATCGAATCTGCGAGGAACATGTAATGGTAACTAGGCTCGAACGAGCTCGAAGTAGCGTGAGTGAGAGTAAAATTGATTTTCCGAATGTCCTGGATATTCGAACATGTTCCCCAGACATTTCCAGGTCCCACAGCCATTTACATAAAGTTACCATTAATATTTTTTTGTATTCATTAGAACTTTCGAACTATTTGACTCCATTGATTTTAATGGGTCCGTTTTCGAAATTCGAACTTTCCATATAGTTCAAAAGTTCGAAAATGGACCGAACTTTCGAAAGTTCGGCCATCTTTAATAGGAAGCAATGGAGAAATAGGGCTATGAGTGAAGAGAGTAGAGACTCTCGAAACGCATCAGGCGTGAGATGTTTTTAAATGGTTACAAATAAAGGATGATGTTTTAACAAACTGCCGCTGATTTGTCTATTTGCGAGGAGCCGAACACACCTCTGATTGCATATCATTTACCTGAAGGACAGGACCGAGCGAAGGCTCCGGGGCATTTTGCCACCCGGACAACCATAAGGACGGGAGTTTACTAATCCATGTGATACAGATTAACTAATTGCACTAAAGAAAGAAATCAAGCACTAGGCCCCGGAATCCTGAGGGAAAGAGTGAGTAGAATTTACCACTCGCCAGCAAGTTGCTATAAATTGTTAGTTTAAATTGCATATAGTAGCAAGGACTTTGTGTGAACCCATGGGGAGATAGATAAAACCAGCCAGCATTAAATATTTATAATCAAAGCAAGCACAACTAGCCTCATTTTAAGAAAACTGACCCTGGAAACGGTAAGACATTAAAGACTTATCTGTGCTAAAATATTATTTTATTGCATAATAGGGGCACATGACCCTTTTATACAAAATAAAATGTTGGCGTTAACTAGTAACCAAACATTATATATACAAGGACAAGGAGGTATGCACCCTCTCTTACTATGTCTGTCCCTGTGTATATATATGTATGTGTATATGTATGTGGTTGTAAGCTGCACTCTCGCTTAGACCACATCCACCAGGGTTCTTAAGGGTAACTGTGGTCTCCAATTCTTCCAAACTAGTAAGAATTATATAAAAAGCCTTCCATCACACCTTCAACATAAAAACTAAATCACATCTTAGATAAAATTTGTGAGAAGTTATTGCTGGAAAGGTTCTTCCTGTTTTCAGACATGTGACCAGCTTGAAGTCATGTGACCAGCCTGTCTGCATTAATAGGCTTGACTTCTCAACTGTCAGTTTTCCCCCAGGTACTTCCTGTTTTCCCCAGCATTAAGTCTTTACTGAGCTGCTTCTCCCCAGGGGCAGAGGTGCTAGCAGAGGTAAGGTGATGTCACTCAACCTAGAGTAAAGCGGAAGTTTGAACATTCACCTTATCATTTCTCACAGGGTGAAGCCAGAGATGTGATTGTCAGCTCATTTTAAAGGAAATGCCGCAGGCTTTCATTTAACCCTAACTTGTTTGGAGACCACAGTTGCCCTTTAAATACAGATGAGTGTTTGGTTTCTTTTATTTGTGCTGCTACAAACCTCAGTATGTTATCCCTGTCTATACAAGCTATTTTGTGTATTTGTGGATACCAACAGGTAACTACATTATGTGTAGCTAGCAGAGGAAGCGATGTACTGTGTCCCCAGATGTCGATTAACTAGGAGCTAAACAAACTCCAGACTCAACTCCACAGGAGGTAATTTACGATACTTGAGTTTATTTTCATCCAAATCATATCCATACAAGTAACAAAATGTTATTGGGATTCATATTTCGCTAGGTAACCATAATATACGTTAACAGTATTTAAAAGGGGACTCAGGAGTAATACAACCTATGATTTACTTGGTTGTGCATATAGTAGGGCCACTTTGGTTTTATGGATTGAAAAATGGTAGCCAAGTCGAACTTAATATCTATGAATCATCTAAGGGCCATGGATATGAATTTGTGAATTGGGGGTTTTTGGCGTATTAACCCTGTCGCTATACGGAATTTTGCAGGGATAAGAGACCAGCTGGAGTGTGTGATACTACTCTTGTTCAGCCCATACCTTTCTGTACTTGGTAGAGGATAACTGCTTACACCCCTGTCCAGAGGCATAAGAATGGCTCTGGAGCACAAAGCTCTCTTTAACCATCTAACTCAAGGATCCACTTCCTCTACATTATCCAATAGCATTTAGGGACTGAAACCTAAGAATCATTTTACTTTTCCTCTGTTCTTTTTACTGTGCTGTTTGTGTTTTTGTCTGTTGTATTTTCTGTAATTTATTTCTTGCACCCTTTTTTAAATTAAACTACACTAAAAATAAGCTAAATATCTGAATAATTATATAAGAATTGTGCCTCTGTCAGATGTACTGTATTATATTGTACTGATTCTATTGTACTGTATTCTGTTATATTTATAACTGTACGTAGTAGTGAATGAACAGATATTACTAATAGTTTATTGTACAGCTGTGCATGCTGGGTAGGTTTCTGTACTTGTAACACACATGGCAGCAGTTAAATTTATATAAGTGATGAGCAACCCACAGTCAGGTTTTGTTTTTTTGCAGGCTTAGAACATCGTTATGTTGATAGTTTTAGTGTTTCGGTCACATCATAGTCTTAAGGTTCCTAGACAGGTGCAATGTGCCGGACAGATAACAAATGATGAACATTAGCAATAGGAAAATTGTGAAAATCCTGATGGATTTCAAGATACCACAAGGTATGCCAAAAAAAAGTGCTTTTATTGTAGCATCAACAGCACTTTTTTCTTGCTAGATTGTCTCTCTCTGGTGTTGCATAAGAATTACTTCAGATTCGGTGATCTGTACCATTGCCAACACCAAGGTACTTACAAACCGAAAATTTTACAGTACTTTAGATTTGTGGACGATATACTGCTTTTTTGGTTGGTAACGAAATTGGAATTGGAAATGATGTTAATGAGGCCAATTGTAAACATCCAACCATTAAATTTAGTTATACCCACTCGTGTGAAAGCTTGGACTTTCTGAATGTAACTATTAGGGTAGATAGAGGCAGATTAATTACGTCCTATTCTCTAAATCAATTGACCATAATAATTTCTTAATGACATCAAGTTTCCATAACCCTGATGTGTTTAAATTAATTCCTAAGAGCCAGTACATTATGGCTAAGCGAATTTCTTCAGATCTAGACCAATATCAAGTTGCAGCTAGAACCTGACAACTAAACTGAGGTCGACAGGGTATCCGTTAATGTACCAAAAGGTTTTAATCCAGTACAGGAAATATCCAGACAACAACTACTCAATATAAACGGACAGATAAGAAGGGCAAAAGAATTACTCTTGTGTCTAGATTCAACAATTTGAGTAATGATATTGAGAGAACAGTAAGGAATTTTGGCAGATTTTGCAGAAGGATGATAAATATGGATGCTTGTTTACCGAGGTACCTTTATTCAGCTATAAAGGGAGACCTACAATTAAAGACAGTTATGCCCATCCGATAAAGAATAAGGTTAAACGGTTTCAGGGAAACATAAAATAGGAAGATTTGGATGTGTTTCAGGCAACTGTTCAACATGATTATTAAAGGATCATGTATATCACATCCCTCAGATGGCTATAAGATTAAACTTAAAGGCTATGCAACATGTAACTCAGAGAGTGTCATCTACTTGTTGAGTGCACCTGCGGCTTGGGTTTTGTTGGCCGACATCACGGCCAGTAAAGAGAGGTTGCAAGATCACTAATATAAAGAATTACAAGCTGGGAACCCTAAACAAGACAATTTTAATATGGCTAAGCATACATTTAACCAGCTTAGATGGTGTGTATTTACAAACCGTGGATAGACCATTAGGAGGTGGGGATGTCAGTAAGTTAAGACTAGAGATGTCCGAACTTCGAAAAATCCG
Source organism: Hymenochirus boettgeri (assembly GCA_019447015.1). NCBI lineage: Eukaryota > Metazoa > Chordata > Amphibia > Anura > Pipidae > Hymenochirus > Hymenochirus boettgeri. Next base: position 148,634,891 of record CM033469.1, read on the forward strand.
GTCCGACGAGGATCGCACGTTTTACGGATCCGCTCGCGGATTTTCGATTTAAGGATTTTTTCGAAAATCCGCAAGGACCAGTTTAAACGTATTAAAATGAAAGTTCGGCAACATCCGCATAAAAGGGGTCTAAATAGCCTGGTAACGTACACTCTTAACACTCAGGGACCTGGGTAATGACCTTAAGAACACGTATCAATGCCTACATACCTAAAAATTACAGTCCGCTAGCGTGAATTTTAAAAAAAAACGGTATTTTCGAAAATACGAGGATTTCCGCAAAAAAGGGGATTCCGTAAAAACGAGGATTTTCGTAAAACCGGAACCTTTGCCTGCCCAATGGCGAGTTCTGTAAGGCAGATGTATGCCACACAGTACCTCGGCCAGGGGGTACTATGATTTCCCCCCTGGCACCGAAAGCGCAGGATTATGGAGGGGCTCCAGCACCGGCTCCTGCGCTGCTTCGGCTACCAGACCACTGTTCTACCCTCCAGAGACAGTGGTCTGATCTGAAGAGCAGAGACCTCATTATGTTCAAGCCATGCGGCAACTGATGGAAGGCAAGTATACTTTTATTATATTACTGTATTGTAATAAGTAGTAAAATATTTTAATTCACTTCTGACAAAAACATATTTATTGTAATACCTTACCATTAATGCCATTACACATACCACATTGGCCACATTCCCCATAATAGTAGTTTGCACACAACAAGGGAAAGAAGGCGATGGGGGTACTGGGTTACATAATGTCCACTGCGGTTTGCACACCTTGTTATGGGGCAGGCAGGCTTGGCCCCACTGGACATACCCCTCACCCCATTGGTTCTCTCCCTCAGAGTATGCTGTGCAAGACAAAGCGGGTGAACGGGTAGGAACAGCACCATTGAGTTACCAGCAGGCCCACTGCAGTTTGCCACCTTGTTGAGAGCCAGGCAGCTTGGCCCCACTGGACATACCCCTCACCCCACTGGCTTCTCCCTCAGAGTATGCTTCGTGCAAGGGAAAGGTGGGTGACAGGGTAAGGCTTCGTAGGAACAGCACCATGAGTTACAGCAGGCCCACTACAGTTTGCCACCATTGTGAAGAGTCAGGCAGGCTTGGCCCCAATGGACATACCCCTCACCCCATTGGCTTCTCTCCTCAGAGTATGCTTCGTGCAAGGGAAAGCGGGTGAACGGGTAAGGTTTGTAGGAACGCACCATTGAGTTACAGCAGGCCCACACTTTGTAAATGGAGTACTGCTCTAGTGCCAGGCAGGATTGACCCAGAGCTGAAAACATTAGCCACAGAGTAGCTTTGCGGCTGTATGAGATGGTCAGAGTAGGTGACACCACAAAGGTGCCTCGTGGAGAGAGAAGGAAGAACAAAGTACTGCTCTCAGGCCAAGATAGGATCGACCCAATCTTAGAAAAATTAGCCAAAGTAGCTGTGTTTTCGAGCATTTGTTATTTCACAACTTGAATGCAGTAGAGAAGGTAGGACCATATATGGCCCTGCCAATAAGAAAAATTTGCCATTTGCCAGCTAAGCTGGCATCAGCTAAGCCTCTAGGCGGAGGAGCAGTACGGGTGGCCAGGGGCAGGAGGCCTTCAGTCACGGGCATCAGCATCAGCAATAGGGGTGCTGTACTGAGATGTGATCCACGCCTCATTCATCTTGATGAATGTAAGGCGGTCCACATTCTCAGTGGAGAGACGGGTCCTCCTCTCCGTTACAACAAGGTTAGTCCTTAAAAGGACTGTGGGTCTCAAGATATGTGAATACAGGGGTGGTTAACAACAAGTGCTAAACACCATACTGAAATCCACACACAGAAAGCTAAAAAAAAAGCTCAAAAAGCACAAAAAACTCTCTCCAACTCCTACACTGTCAGGTCCCACTAAACACACTCCAACACACTGACAAAATGGGCCTGTGAAGCAGCCTTTTAACCCAGGGGGCTGGCAATAATCATGTTAGCTGCCATTGGATAATTTGGGACATGTGGCTTGCTCCATCTTCAAAATAATCCCCAAAAGCATAAATTCCGCGAATTTACAAGAATTTCTGTTTTTCGAAATTTTCGTAATTACGAGAATTCTCGTATTACGAGGACCTCCGTTTTCTCCGTATTTCGAAAATACAGAGATCCTGTTAATTCCGAAAAAAAAAATCCACGGTTCGGAAGGCGGAAAATCCGGAAAATCCGGAATCTCTAGTTAAGACTACTAAGAGAAAGTTTTTGGATAGGCAATTAGATACATTACATCCCAGGGTCTGAATGACTCGTCGTCACTTAAATGTTATTATAATCGCCAATATCTTAACGATCGGTATATGATTTTCAATGCTGAGCCTTTCCCCCCTTTTACAGCTCTAGAAAATGCATCGACAATTTGCACGACAGAAAGGTGGCGAATTATAATTTTGTTTAGGGGACAATCAGAACTCTTATTCATGTTATTTTATAAGAGGTAGACCGAGTATATGGTAGTTCCCTTAGATTGTATATATATTTGAATGCTTTTAAATTGATATAGTGAATTTTATAAATGCACGTGCACACTTTACAAGTATATATTATTATATTTAAAATGCAACATGGAGTGTATATAATTGTCACTTTTAGTATGATATTTTACAGAGGTGTTTTATATATTTATAATGATTTATTGGTTATAGGTGTTATTGCACACATCCCTTATATGGAATATCATCCTACACTATAGACTTTTACACTTGGATGGACTTAACCAGATGGCCACCATAAGGGGGGTGTCTGATGTGATTGTTACATCACAATGTTGTCATTTCCTGTGTGTTAAATTTGGTAGCCACTCATTTACTATCAACTTGATAAAGGATCAGTTGGCCCCGAAACATGTTTGTGGTTGATGGTACAATAAAGCACTTTTTTTGGCATACCTTGTGGTGTCTTGGAATCCATCAGGATCTCACAATTTTCCTATTGCTAATGTTCATTATTGGTCGCAGGAGTTGAGCAAAACCGGAGAGGCCTGATGGTGGCATATATGTAGACAATATTCTAATCTGACAGATCAACAAATGATGCTAGCTGAATACATACACATGGGTTATTCGTAGATCATGGGAAAAATTTAAAAAATATTCTAAATACGATCGGAAAACTCGAAAATGGTCTCCATCGTATTTTCGAGAATTTTCGAACGTTCAAGGATATTTTCTAAAATTATCGAAATAGCCCGTACATTCAAAAATTATCAAAAAATGTTTCCGGTTTTGGATTTTCAGATCTTCAGGATTTTCCCGAGAGCTGAGAATCCGAAAATGGAACTAGTGAGTTTCGGCCATCTCTATTCAGAGTCACTAATAAGACTTTGAAAGCTGCTTGTTGTCTGTAGTTTATTTTCCAATTATCAGTAAATGCTAACAGCTTTCCAGACTTCCAACAATAAACATGTTCAGCTGATTTTACTGCCAATTTTTCATGATTCTATTCCTAGCAAAAAATAAAGTTTCTTTATTACCTGTACTCTTTGCATAAGTGTGGGGGCTCAGCAGTTTACAATCCAAAAGCTAGAGAAGAAATGGATTAAACGGGCACACTAAAAGAATTATGTAACAAATCAACTCCTTGTACCAGTCACTGGAGGGTCTATAACGTGCATAGAATCCAAAAAATACTAAAAATATATTCTCACAGTGTCTTCATTACGTCCAAATCTAGTGATATGCCAGTATGCCTCAGTAAGTACTCAAGCATAGTTATACTCTTTAAACAGCGCAAAACAGCATAGACCCAAAAAAAATTTAAAAAATAAATGGTAAAATGACACATATATAAGCCAAAGTTAAGTATATATACAATAAAGGGAAGGTAGGAATCGGGTAGGAAACAAGCAAATGCTCCTACACTTTGTGCAGGGGATGACAATTGTAGTTGATGATTATTTCCCATACAGCCTATCTGTACTAATTATACTCAACCAAGTTAAACCCAATCAAAGAGGAAGAAAGAGTCCAAGCAGGTTATCACATCCCCATATAACACGCAACTCAAAGAAGAAGAGGAGCCTCCGCACAGTTTCTCACATCCTATTAGATGGCCGAACTTCCGAAAATCCATTCCCGTTCGAGGATTCGTGAATTTCCGAAAAAATTGGGAAAATAGTTCGAAAATTGCCTAAAATAAGGTGTTTAAATAGCAGTGGTAATTACTGTAAATGGCTCTGGGACCTGGGAAATGGTCCAAGGAACAAAAAATAAAGTAATTCAGTTAACCATTTGTACAATATAAATAAACTAGGCTTTAACAAGTTTACGCATTAAAGGGAAACTATAGTGCGTATAAAATTTTTTTTAAAAACAGTTAAAATAAAAAGTACCTGAAGTAGGGATTTAGCATTGTGCTTTTTACCTCCCAATATCAGGACGAAGAAAACTGCTTCTGCCAGTCTTCCTGAATGCTCCAGCACTATCTTTAAAAGGGAGGTTCAGTGCAAATACATACCGTATATACTCGAGTATAAGCCGAGGTTTTTAGGTTTAAAATTAACCTAAAAACCTTGACTCGGCTTATACTCGAGTCACAAGCAACTTACCTGCAACCAGAGGCAGCCCGAGTCCGGCCGGCAGTTCCCAGTAGTCTTCGCGGTTGCGCGGTGACGTCATCACGCACGCTGGCGGGATGACGTCATCGCGCAGCCGCAAGCAGTAATGGGAACTGCCGGCCGGACGTGCGTGGCTGACTCTGGATTGCAGAGAGAGGAAGACTGAAGACCAGGTACGGGTAAGTGAGCTGGGGGGGGACTGGGGGGAGGGCTGGGGGTACTGGGGGGAGGGCTGGGGGGACAGTATGCCATGCAGACACCCACATTACCTTTTTACTATAGGTGGTTGGAAACTACAACTCCCAGCAACCAAGCATGCTGGGAGTTGTAGTTTCCAAACATCTACAGTGGAAAGGTATTAGGGTGGGGGACAGTATGCCATACAGTAACCCCCAATACCTTTCTACTATAGGTGGTTGGAAACTACAACTCCCAGCAACCAAGCATGCTGGGAGTTGTAGTTTCCAAAACATCTACAGTGGAAAGGTATTAGGGTTACTGTATAACCTCGGCTTATACTCGGGTCAATCATCTTTTCTAATTTTTTAGTCAAAAATGGGTGCCTTGGCTTATACTCGAGTCGGCTTATACTCGAGTATATACGGTATGCTTTTCAGAAAAAAGAGCAGTAATTTTTCATCCCAATGACCTTAATCTGCCAATTTAGCATTTTGTCTGTGTATAAATAAATGCAACCGAAATACTGACTTCCTGTTTGCAGGACCCCTAGGTTTTGCCCTTGACCCACCATCTGGGTTGATTCAGTTGCTCAGTAGAGATCTGAGCATTTTTGACAAATCCAACAGCCAATCAGTAGAAATTACTGTTAGGAACATTCCAAGGAAGTGGTGCATCCTGGGAAGAAGAAGGACCGTTAGAACCTGAAATGTCAGCTCACTAATGTCAACAGCAGGGAATAGCAAAGGGTATGAAATCAACGGATTTTTCAAAATGGGAGAGAATATGTAGAATAATTAAGAAGGCATTACACAAACTATCAATTTAACAAATATTGATAATTTCCACTGAACTGTCCCTTCACTGAAACAACTTTACATTTTCTAAAACTACAATTTGAGACAAGTAAAATGGTGGTACTCACATATTTATCTGTACTTGCTTTGTCATTAACTTATTAATGTTAATTATGTTTATTATTATCATATCAAAAACAATTTTTAAGGGTGGACATGCCCTTTAAGTATATCAATAGTAAAAAAATGAAGGACTGAGATGGTTATGGAGGATGCCGAAAAGGCTTATGTGCTTAACCATTTTTTCCCTCTGTATTCACTATAGAAAATCCTAGTCCCTATAGAAGGGACTGTAATAATATGAAGGATATAAATGAGGAATAATTACTCTGACTGACAGAGGATATGGTATGGAATCAATTAGACAAAGTTAATATTAATAAAGCCCCAGGACCGGATTAAATACATCCATGGATCTTAAAAGAGCTTAGTCCAGTTCTATCTAGACCACTGTTTCTTATCTTTTCATATTCACTTTTGTCTGGTGATGCGCCGATAGATTGGAAAAAAGCCAATGTAGTACCAATATTCAAAAAAGGTAGTAATTCCCAGCCTGGCAACTATAGACCTGTAAGTATAACATCAGTGGTAGGGAAGGTGCTGGGAACTTTATTACGGGATCATATCCTTGACTTTCCAGAACTCTCCAGAACTGATTAGTAGTAGTCAGCATAGATTTATGGGAAATAGATTGTTCCAGACAAATTTTTAATTGGTTTTTATGAAGACTTAAGTACGAATTTAGATTCAGGCATAGCATTTGAGGTAGTATACTTGGTTTTTGCTAAAGCTTTTGATACTGTGTCACATAGACTAATGTATAAACTGAGGACTGTTGGCCTAGAAAAAACATTTGTACGTGGATAGAGAATTGGTTATGGGATCACAAACAGAGAGTGATGGTCATTTGAGCTACATCTAGGTGGGCTAAAGTGGAGTGCCTCATGGTTCTGTCCAGGGGCCACTTCTTTTGAATCTGTTTATAAATAACCTGAGAGCCAGGTCTCTGTGTTTGCTGATGACACTAAACTATGCAGAGGTTTGGAAACTTCAAATAATGTGCAATTGCTGCAAGCAGACCTAGATAGATTATCAAAATGGACAGCAGAATGGCAGATGAGACTCAATGTTGATAAATGTAAGGTGATGCATTTGGGGTTTAACATTCCTTGTGCCACCTACACCATAAATAACACTGTGTTCTCTAATGGAAAAAGATTTGGGGGTTCTGGTAGATAACAGACTAAGCTGTAGCAAGCAATGCTGACAGGAACGGCTAGAGCTAGCAAGATATTGTCTTGTATAAAAAAGGGAATAGATTCAAGAGAGAAAAATAATATTCTCCCTCTTTACAAAGCACTCATTTGGAATATGCGGTGCAGTTTTGGAATCCCGTATACAAATGGGACATCTTGGAAATTAAAGCAGTTCAGAGAAGGGCAACTAAAATAATAAAGGGAATGGAGAGGCTTGACTATGCAAGCAGATTAGACAAATTAGGGCTGTTTACATTGGAGAAGCGATGTTTGCATGGGGATAAGATCACTTTATACAAATATATTAATGGGCCATACAATAAATTCCCTGGTGCATTGTTCACTAAAAGGTCATATCAGAGGACTTGTGGACATCCTTTAAGATTGGAAGAAAAGAAGTTTCATCTTCAGGTGTCAGTGAGAAAGATGAAACTTTTCCAGCAGATGTGGTAATGGCAAGTTCATTCAATAGCTTTAAAAGCAGCCTAGATAAGTTTCTAAAACTAAAAAGACTTAAGTTGTTAATATGTTACAATCTAACCATTGTTTTTCACTTTTAGGCATTCCAAAGCTGATCACAAAAGATATGATTAAAGAAGGTGCTGCCGTGATTGATGTAGGAATTAATTACGTAAAAGATCCGATGACAGGAAAAGCATCCTTAGTAGGCGATGTGGATTTTGAAGGTAAAAGTTATAAAGTTTAAAGGGCCTCTCTATAGGGAAAATAGTTGTTTTCTTATTTGCCCATTATTAAAAACTATACCATTTTGATCTGTCCCCTATTTCTTTAGATATCCAATCTGAAGCATCTTATTTTTCAGTTGTCAATCAAGTCTCTCATTATAATAAATTATTTTGCTGTGTGTAGCTTTGCTGTAACCGGAATTGGGTCAATTGGTATGTGTAAATTGCATGGTGGGAAATTTCCTCTCTCTGTGCTGGCTCATATTCATTACTGAGCATACATGACTTCACAGAAAGTCAGCTCAAGTGGAAGGAGTAGTTAGTTAAACGTTGGATGGGTATACTAAGTCTGAGAAAGTATTGAATTATAGGCATATACTGTAGAAATACACACTTACTAAACTAAAGTAATATAAGCATAAAACGTAGAACTGCACCTCTATAGAAAGAAAAGCTGCTATATTTATTAAATCATGTAAAACTAAAACACAAGCAGGGAGATTCAATAACAGTTCTTATTGTTAAAAATGGTGCTTATTTTGCCACAACCAATGAGTTCTTAACATTTGAAAGCTAACATCTGATTGGTTGGGGCAAAATTAGCACCATTTTTAATGAACTTTTATTGAATCTCCCTGAATGTACCCAGATCTTCCTGTGTCTGGATATATTTTCTTTTTACTTTAGTAATCGACTTATATTATTTATTTTTGTTTTATTTAGTAAGATAGGGTGCTAGTTTACCTTTACTAAGAAAAATAGAATCCTCCTTACACATTGGGGCAGTTTTAAAATGCGCTGAAGAGCCTGGACTAGGGCCACCTGATTCATAATCCATCTTTATTAATGTTATCTTTATGATTAAATACTATGAAGAAGTATTCCGTAGTTTCTTTAAAATTGTTAAAATAACACCTTGTTATTGCTTTATATCTTCTACTCCAGAATACCTTACATCTAATTCTTAAAGAATTTGTCATTTGAATTATTAAAAATAATATTATTAATATTAGTGATAATAAAGGACAACAATATAAAAAAATAACATCAACAGCTGAAATCACTTACTCACATTTATAAGCATGCTACCCTCCCTTAGACATCACACAGCAAAGATGAGTGCGAAAAGCCCACCTATCTGGCCTAGGGCTTTGGTTAATATAACACTTGTCATTGGCTGGTGGGAATGTCTGTTGCAACCTTTCTCCTCCTCCTCTGCCAGTCAAACAAACTTGAAATTTCCTGTTGTCTACATAATATAGCTGATCAAGAATGGGTGGAGGAGAGTTTTCTCACCTGCTAGTTTTGAGTGACAGTTAGTGGCAGACCGAATTGTTACGCACCTTTTGCAGCATATGGCTCGAAACCAGGAAGAAAATGTATGGGGAGGGCTGCATAGCTTTACTTTTTTTAAAGCAGTTAAAAAAATTTATTGAGGCAATACAGTTATCCTTTAATATGTTTTTCCTTTTGTGTACCTGACTTGCTACACTGCAACGCAACATTTTTCTAATCACTAAACATTAATTTCAGGACCCATGGCACTGTTTTTATGACATAAGCTGGAGTAGTTACTGTATCACCATTTCCGTGCTGTAGAGAGGCATAAATTGTATGCAATGTGTGTCGTGTTGTATTGCCTTGTAATGTGCCCACCGATACACAATATAGCAAGGGACCACCATGTAACATTTTACTATCTTGACTCTCTTTTTTCCATGCTGTCTTGGCTCTTTTCTATCCCATTCTCTTATATCCTTAGATATACTCACTTTTTGAAATATCCCTCATACGAAGAAAATGGCTTTCCCTTATCTTAATCTAAAAATAAATAAATGTAAGCAGCACTTTCTCTGAGCAATCTGTTGCTGTATGCCTTCTAGTACTTTTGCTTTTCTCAGGTTTAGTATCCCCGCCCTTAACTGACAACTCCATTAATATAACCTGACTTTATATTAAGTCAAGCATGCTATAAAATCACTATCAGTCAGCCTTGGTAGAGATCAACTGACATGCATCCCGTTACAGCAAAACTGCACAAAGCAGAATGGTTTATGATAATGGGGCACTCAAATGACAGCTGAAATGTAAGATGATTCCGAATGGATATTTAGAGAAATAGGAAACAGATCAACAAAAAATGATACAGTGCTGGTTGTAATTTAGTTGCACTAATGGGTAACTAAAAGTTAAAAAAAAATCCCAGTGTAGATGGTTTTTAATACTCCCACATTTCTCTTACCTTTATGAGTGGCTGAGTCGGCACATTTACTACTTTTTTATATTACAAACACATATGTGCTAATTGCCTTTGAAATCAAGAGCTTTGAAGCATGTTAATATAGGCACAATCAGGGTTATTCAATAAAAGTTCTTATCGTTTAAAATTGTGCTAATTTTGCCCCAACCAATCAGATATTAGCTTTCAAATGTAAAATAAGATCTGATTGATTGGGGCAAAATTAGCACCATTTTAAACGATAAGAACTTTTATTGAATCTCCCTGATAATATTTAAAAAAACAAACAACTCAGTTCTACAGGTTTCTGGCTTTTATACATATCACAGACATAAATGTATAGCATTCTTTACCACCCTTGCTCTCCCACCTTACCAGAGATACTGGGTGACCTGCCCCAAACTTCTATGCAATAAAGAATTATCAATCAGAAAACTAAGTACTACTCATTAAAAAGAAGGCCTGCATACATCAGGACATGCCATAAATGAATAACAGGATGACTCTGATGATGTTGTTAGAAGTGTCACGCGTTTCATTTTTCTGCATTTTTTTCCTTCTTCCTTACATGTCTACCATGTTTTAATCAAAACCATATTTCACTTCAAAAATCCATCACTAAAACCATAAAAATGTGATTGTGCTGACCTATGATTGCATCTGTTTCACATCCTGTAAACTGACTGAAAAATAAAAAGATTTTGAGCGGGTGCCAGTAAATTCACCAGTAGTGTAATAATTAAAAAACAAGGAAGTGATTTGTAGTCCATGCATATAAAGGAATATGTCTTTTCTTGTTCTGGTATTCTTTATATGTAATGATATGACAATCATGTAATTTATTTCATTACCTGCGTCAAGACTTTATGAAACAGGATGCAAAAGGCAAGTTGAAACAGTGATTACATGATTGAGTAAGGTTTTGGTTATTTCAAGCTACTTCTATTTGTCAAATAACTTGCCACTTTTTAAACTTATACAAAAAAAAAATACAAAAAATTAAAAAAAAGGAAAATATTTACCCCAACCCCCCCCCCCCCCCCATAGTACACAGGTTTCATCCAATTTGCCCCATATGATTCCATCAAATTTCAGCTCATACTGCTTTTCCCTGCCCCCTCACATTTTGAGACTGTTCCTGGACTGGCCAATTGGAATACATGCTTCTTGCACTAAAATCCATAAACGCTACTTAGCTTCCTTTCTGTGAAGGAAAAAGTCAATAATCCATCATATTAAATTCTGATTTCCATCTTTTCCTTTGTGTATGTTGAGTACATGTCGTCACTAAGGGCTAGGCCACACTGTCGCGATTTTTTCGCGATTGCACGTGTGATTTTTTTTCTAAAACATCAATCGTGGCAAAGCGATTCTGTATCTTAAATGAAGAAATCTCATGCGCAAACGCAAATTGCATGTGTGATCACGTTTGTGGCGCAGTGTGGCTGTGCCCTGAGTCTGCTTTAAAATAGTAGCACAGAAATCCTGGCATTACTATCAATTATTATTACATGACTTGGTGCATAATCAACAGTATTCTGGAGAAATCATCCATCATTTCTGGCATTTCCTGGTTTCTACAGCCCTTCTTCCTAGCAAATGATGATTGTTTTTCACTGCTTGCTTTAAAGTTCTTAAAGAGGCAGAGAGGAACAGAGCTAGAAAGCTCACTGGCCATGTGCAACTATGTGTCCAGGACAAACTGTGATATATTTTATCTGTAATGCCTCATTAAAACCGACAGGATACACACTGTTCATACAGGACAGGCTTAGTTGTTTTATATCAACTATTCCTATTCAACACGCAACTCAACCCCACCAACATAACTCAACTTACTGTAAATGTCTTTAAAAAGTCATTGCATCTTCCAACAGGGAGACTGCTTTCTAACATCATCCTGGCATGGTGACGATAAAGAGCAAGCAATAGACTAATTAAAAATATTCCTTAAATGAAAAGTTTAATAAAAGTATGTGCAAAAATTAACATAATAAGGAATTTGAAAAAATATCCCATTTGGACCATCTCATCAATCAACCCCAAACTTGGTGTTTATGTGTTTCTAAGTGCCAAGAGGGGAAATAGATTTTTTCTACCCTTATAAATTAAGAAGAATACCCTTATTATACGACCTGACCGCACTCCACTGAAAAAGGTCCATTGCTCGGGTGACTTGTCCCAAATGCACACATCCTCTTCCAAACACAAGCACTCGACGGGTCTTGAAATCAAAGCAATTTATTCAAACAACGTCTACGCGTTTCAACCCTCCAGGGTCGTCATCAGGACTAAATATATATATATATAGATATATATAGATATATATATATAGATATAGAGAGGAAAGGAGCACTCCGGGACTTTTCAAACAATTAATTGTGTAAACATCGACGCGTTTCAGTCTATATCGATGTTTACACAATAAATTGTTTGAAAATGAACACTCCCTCAAAGGTCTTCTATGGCTCACAAAGTAACACCCAGACTAAAGCGATGCAGAACAGAATTTAATGGCAGGGCTGCCTCTGGGTGTTACTTTGTGAGCCATTAAGAACTTTGGAACCCAGTATGAGAGAGAGACATGGGAGGGGTCATTTGAAAGGAAAGAAAAGAACCTTTGTTGTTTTTTTTTTAAATCACCTTAGTTTCCCTTTAATACATTCAGAATAGGTGTAAACAGTTTGAAAACTCCTAATATTGTGTTTCAGTCAGTGATAGGGGTCAAAACTTTACTGTACACATTCCCCGTTGTTCTTATAACACAGGTGGCCATGCACATACTGTTCGATTGTCATCACATATATACCAAAAGACCAGTAAAATGCCAGTAAAAATTGTCATTCTTTTGAGACAAGAATAGAAGAAACTGTACCTGATAGAAGTTACTGTACCTTGGAACAACCATGTTTAATCAGAAGAGGAGTGCTTTGACAATATCTCACAGTGTGCTTACATCTTTGAGCATTAGTTTAACAATGCACATCTATATAAATTGCACAATTAACACATTTTACTGCTCATTTATGACAGTATTATGTTAATGGGATACTTTCTCACCTCTGGTTATGTAATTTATAAAGAGCATATCTAAGAAGATATAATGCTTCTCCGGCTTAGTTGACCTAAAAGCATCTTCAAAATTACTCAACATGTCAAGTCAGACATGATTCACTACAATTGGAAAAAGATTTCTGCTGGCATGGCAGCTGAAATTCTAATGTACTTTTAGCATGTTCCCCTGTGGGAACAACATATAACAAAAAAGATGGAAAGAGGAGATATAGTGAAAAATATCCTATTTATTATTACAAACAGCACAGGACCCCTAACTGGGGTGCTCCCACGCCCTGCATCCCCCTACAGATCTTATAACCAGAATAAAATGTGTCCTTGCCTCAACAATATACAAATATATACATATACACTAGAACAGTATACTTATCATCAGTGGTAAGTCCCCTTAATCAGTCATGTAGAGGGATCCGTGCACGGAATAGTCAGAGTCAAAGTATAGTCACCACATGTTGCCAAGGAGGGAGAGACAAGCTCCAAACATGTTTTGTTCTAATACTCGAGTTTTTTCAATGGTGCAGGTTCTGCTTCCTACCAGGAAGTAGATATAGGTCGTGGGACCCAATCAGCGCTCGGTAACATTGTGACATCACGGTTCACACTAGAGGAGGGTTTTACGTCTATAGTAAAGACCTCCCTTTCTTCTCGCGTGATACCAGCAGTCCACCATACTCTTTATTGGCGGAAGTGTTTGCTGAGTAATACAAGTGGTCTACATAGTGACCATAGTAACATGATGTAGGTAGCTAATAGGAATAGCATGAACGATCAGCATATGTACCATCCAGAACTCATATCACATATATACGATAATCTTATTATACAACAGACAATGTTCCAAAAAGTCAACAATAAGAAATCCCTACTTAGAGAAACCTGCACATAAATTATAGACATCAGAACAGATCAAAGAAGTGTCTGCAATATAGACTCATACATTACAAATGTAATGCAGTCACTATTGCGATCGAACAATGAATGTTAAATGTCCAAATGTAGGCTGAAAAGTCAGGTAAGTCTTAGTCATACGGATATACCAGATAAGTATCATCAAGCAGATAGGTTCAAAAACGGGGCATCCAAAGGAAAAGGTACCCCAATGTAACGATCAGGAGCGTGACCCACTTGGATCTATATAAAGGTAACAACGAAGTTTATCTCACAGAAGAGTGGAGATCCAGCCGAAACCAAGTATCCAATACCATCTGTTTCTATGCATTCTTGATCCAAAGAAAATCCTATCCAGAAGAATCTTTTAAAACAGAAGAATCTTAACACCTGGCTGTGATATGCTAATTGGGATTTTCCAGGGTACATAATTGCCACAGATTCTTGTACAAGTCATTCTGAATTGAGAAAGCCAGTCGGATGACTAGCGAAACGTCTTCAAGAACTACATTTCAAGTCCAGTTGATCTAATTGAATACAACAGATATACCATGACCTGGATGAATGAGAACCTTCACAAGCAATCTTTTAAAACGTGATTTCTTAGTAATCCAATGTATATGTATATCCACCACACTGTAGTCAGTATCTTGGGCTGCCAGGGTATCCATGTAAATCTGGGAAAATGTAGAATGTAAAGACAATAAAGTCCAGAAAGGAAGGGAATCCTATATAATAAAACCCTAAGTGTGCGTCCCTGTGTCCGTGTGTGTGTGTCACTGCAGTTCCTATGGACTCACCACTAGAGGGAGAGTCTCTGCACTTCCTATTGACTCACCACTAGAGGGAGAGTGTCTGCAGTTCCCATTGACTCACCACTAGAGGGAGAAACACAGGAAACACATGGAGGGAGAACAGCAATAAAACAGACTGCAGGTAAGGTTGCTTTGGGACAGAGGGGGGGCCCTGGATTCAGGACAGACAGGGGGCCCTTGGATTTGGGACAGAGAGGGCCCCCTGGATTTGATACAGAGGGGGGCCTTGGATTTGGTACAGAGGGGAGCCCTGGATTTGGTACAGAGGGGGAGCCCTGGATTTGGGACAGAGGTGGGGGGGCTAGATTTGGGACAGAGGGGGGCCTCTGGATTTGGGACAGAGGGGGCCCCTGGCCTTAGACAGAGGGGGGACTCTGGCCTTGGGACACTTAGAGGAGGACTATGGCCTTGGGACACTAAGGGGACACTCTGGGCTTCTAGCGCCCGTTATTGTAGCGGGCTTAATGTCTAGTATTTAAATAAAAGATGTAAATTGCATTTCCTCATTTAGTTCATGTGGGCTATTTGTATGCAAGCTGAATATTAATCTGGTCTCTACTTGGAGTAGCCCATGCATTTCAGTCCTTTAACGTCACAGTTATGTTTAGAAAGAAAGTGTTGGGCTACACTTGTCAGTGGTGTCCTGCTGTTCTAATGGTCGATAAGTGACTAGCCTGTCTCTGTTTCAACATTTGGGAAGTCTTGCCGATTTAAATTAGATTTCAAGGACATATCAAGGCATATATGACATTGTCAGTTCTGCAGTTGAAATATTGCTTAAAGGACAACTCCACCATCATAAAAACATATTTTAGAAAGAATGTCCCTTTAAAATATGTTGATATATCATAGTTTGTCCTATGAATTCATTACTGTATGCCTGCTATGCTTCTGGAAGCCTCATGGAAACTGAGCAATTTAGAAACCTGTACTGAGCCTGTACTGAGCCTGGGCATGCTCAGAAGAGGCAGCTTGGGGATTAACATTAAGTCATTGGCTGTGATGTCAACTGTCAAATCCATAACTGACAGTTGCTAACTGGAAGAACCAGGAAGCAGAAACAGGGAAACAGGTCATTGTGCGGATTTCATGTTAAACTTATATATTTCAGATTTAAAACTATTACTGTTTAGGGTTTTGGGGGGTGATTTACCTGTCTGTAAGTTTTTATTTTGGGTCTGGGCTTGCCCTTTAACTGTATGTTCATATTTACCATCGAGCTGATCAGAGATGTTCTATTGTCAATATATCTGAAGAACACACATTGGCCACACGGATGGGTACCTGTCAACTTTTCCCCTCTACCCAGAGGGATTCAGGATGTATTGAAATTACTTTGTGTCAACTTTTCACCAAGATTGGCCCCTCTCCTTGCTGCAATAGATGGTTGTGCTGAAATAAAAGGAGAGGTAGTTGTGTCATTGTGTAAGATATGCCAATTTCTAGACAGTGTTTGTTTGACCAGGTTCCAGTCTGTACTATACTGAGTGATGAATCTGAGTGTATTGTCAGTATGTACATTAGTTCTAGAAAGGACATGTTGTGTTTGTTAAGACACTACCAGGGAGATGTAATAAAATTTCTTATCGTTAAAAATGGTGCTAATTTTGCCCCAACCAATCAGATGTTAGCTTTCAAATGTTAAATAAGATCTGATTGGTTTGAGGCAAAATTAGCACCATTTTAAACGATAAGAACTTTTATTGAATAACCCTGTAAATGCTTAGTCCTCCTAAACAATCATTTAGGGTAGCCCCTCTGCTGGGACCTATCTACCAATAGATCTGCTTCTTTGTTATAGTCTTGGGTGAGGGTACAGTTTCGGCGTACCCGAAGAAACTGGCCTTTCGGTATACCCCTTTTCAGAGTGGTTTACCTGTGGTTTTACAGGTAAAAGTCAGGTGATACAAAAAAGCCATGAATCTTCTGAACAATATACTGTTAGAAATGGTGCTTAGTTGTGCTATCCGTTATAATAAGTGCCTATCTTTATCATTTGTGTCACATGACTTACTAAAACTATAAGTAACAATAAATATAGTAAATAGTAATAATTGGTATTAAAAACATTTCAGGGTTCCATGACCAGTATAAAAGAACTTGGTCTGCAGACCTGTACTTTTAAAATGTTTAGAGTTTTAAAACTTTTAAAATTAATGACTCCTGGACTCCTTATCGAATTTTAATATACAAAGGTGTACTGCATAGTATTTATTTTGGGGAATGTCCAACCTTTAGTCCTCTAGATGTTTGCAGACTACAACTCCCATCAGGGTGGACATTCCTGATACGTACACAAGTATATAGATATATAACCTATTGACTTTGTACCATCAGATTTTTTCTTTATTTTTTCAGAGGTCAAGGAGAAAGCAGGATTTATCACACCAGTTCCTGGAGGTGTCGGGCCTATGACTGTTGCAATGCTTTTAAAAAACACCCTAATGGCGGCAAAGAAGATCATTTACTATAAATAATGTTCACAGCTCTTTAACCTGTAAATTATGTATAATAAATTATATACAATTTAAAAATAATTAAATGTAGAGAAATGTTCATATCATTGGACCAAGGTTGTTAACTACAGTCCAAACAAATTTCGGAAAAGCAAATTTCCCAAGGTTAAAAGCAGCTCTTCGGAATGTCAACTGGGATAATGTATTATCAGGTAAATGTACTGAACAGAAGTGGACAGTGTTCAAGGGGATTTTAAGCCAGTTCACATCTAAATTTATACCCTTGGGAAATAAATGTAAAAAAAATAAATCTGCGCCCATGTGGCTGAATTCTGATGTAAAGAGGCAAATGGAAAGGAAGAAAAAAGCATTTAAAACCTTTAAGGCCGAGGGAACGGAAAGGACCTTTAGGGATTATAAAAACTGTAATAAGGAGTGTAAGAAAGCAATCAAACTAGCTAAAATTAATCATGAAGTTAGGATAGCTGAAGAAAGCATCACTAAGCCTAAAAATTTTAAGTATAATGGGGATAAGTTAGTTACGGAGGATGGCGATAAAGCAAATGTCTTGAATAATTTTTTTTCCTCTGTATACACTATAGATGATCCAAGTACAGATATCATAGAGTATAGTAGCAATAAAGGTATACAAGATTCAAGTGCACTTTGGTTAACCGAGGATATGGTACAGAAAGAACTAAAGAAGGTTAATATTAATAAATCTCCTGGACCGGATAAAATTCATCCTCGGGTACTTAAGGAGCTAAGTTCAGTTTTATCTAGGCCATTGTTATTTATTTTTGCTGATTCCCTCATGTTCGGTTTTCTGGACTTTGGTTTGCATTTTCGATAATTTTCTAAAATAGCATGAAACGTTCGAAAAATCTCAGAAATACGACCAGAAACTCGAAAAAGGTCTCCGATCATATTTTCAAGAATTTTCAAACGTTTGAGGCTATTTTCGAAAAATTATCCAAAATAGCTCCGTACAAATATTATAGAAAATTTGTTCCAGTTTCGGATCTTGGGGATTTTCCTGAGAAACCTGGGAATCCGAAAACTAAACTAAACTAGTGAGTTTTGGTCATATCTAATGTTAACCATCTAAAAAAATCACAAAAGCTCAATCCAAGGAAAATGTCCATTGTATAGAAATGGAACAAATCCCTGTGTGGACACTATACAGTTTAAAGCTGGTAAATTAGGCAGTAACATAAAAATACCAACAAAGCATAAAATAAACAATACAATAATACAAAGAATATAATAGAACACATTTTAAAGGACAACTCCACCCTCATAAGAACATCTTATAGAAAGAATGGCCTATTTAAAATATGTTGATATACTGTATCATACTTTCTCCTATGATTCATTACTGTTATTAATAAGTAAAATTAGTTACGGACAATCATGCTATTATTTTGAATGTGACATGTATGGTTCACAGATTATGGAATAGAGGGGAATTGGAGATTTAAAATTCCCTCCAAAAATAGGAACCAACCTTCAGGGGCAGAGCCAAGTCCAGCCCCTCTAGAGACCAAACCACTCCCATTTCCTGGCAAAAGATAACATTGGGAGCCGGGTCTCAGCTCAGAGTTCATCATAAGATCTTCAATAACATCTAGCCAACAGGACTGACCATATTGGCTTGCAGCAGGAAATATTATTTGGACTTTTCCCATATCTGGATTAACAAGTTCTAGACTCAGCTCATGGACATTATAGATGCCAATTATCTTTAAGTATTCATTCTTTTATCCATTTCTTACCCTTACCTGTGTGTCACCATTTTTATGTTCAGTGAACTTTAGTTTTTCTTTATATTTTTTATGCACTATTTTTGTCAACTTTTAATAAATGATATAAAATAATTTATAGTCTATTGACCTATTCTAAGTATATCCCAAAACGAACCTGTGTCTTTGAAGTACGCTACTATAGAGAAGTATTGTTTAGGTATATAGATATACTGTATAACTGTGTATAGAATATTAGGGGTGAATAACCAATTTTCTTACAGGTTGTTAGAAGTAGGGGTGCGGATAACCCCATAGATATATGTAACAGGTCATTCTGCTGTTTTTATCGGAATGTGGTGGCAGCAAGTATATTGATATTAATTAATATTAATTGTGTGGTATATCATTTGTTCACTAAACTCACTGGGGTCCGACCTGTTCCATCCGCCTGTTGGTTGCTTGGAGTGTGTTTTCCGGTAGCTGATAGGTGGATGGGCGTCTTGGCCCGGAGGGTTCGTGACAATTGGTTGGCAGCGTTTGGGATCTTTGGTGTTTATACTCAAAATCTCTAATAATACAGTGTTAACTAATTAACTCTGTAAAGCAGAACCCAAGTTCTTTGGTCATTAGCCGGTGCATTAGAATATATACTGAACAGGTAAACACACAGTGCCCTTCCCCAAAATCTTTTTTCTACTTTTTCTACTTGGCAAAATGTCTGAATCCGTGAATTATAAAACCATGTGCCTGGATGACTTAATAGTTTTTTGCCAAAGCAGACACATTGATTTGTATCGGAAAAGGAGAGAGGAGCTGATTCGTGAATTAATGGAGGCAGATTTCCAAGCACAGGAAAAGCTTGATGAGCCTACAGCAGGGATCACTCACTACAACCTGGACTCAAATGATATCGTTACTGCCCAGCATGGAACACCATCAAGGACTGTATCCCCAGTACCAATGTGTATGTCTGCAGCTACAGAGTCTCCTAAGCTCCAGGCAGTGTTGCAAAGGTTAAACGACACTAACCCAATGGAGTACCTGCAATTTATGGAGCTTCAGGCTGAGCGTGAGAGTGCAGAGCGGCAAGCTGAGAGACGGGCTATGCGTGAGAATGCAGAGAGGCAAGCTGAAAGATGGGCTGAGGCTGCAGAGCGACAAGCTGCACGACAATATGAACTGGAGATGGCCAAACTGCATCAATCCGCCCACAGTTCATCCCCAAGTTCTCCTGGAGCAGGAGGAACAAGTTCACCAGTGAGTCACAAATTTAAATTTGCAGCAATGGAAAAGGATACAGACATTGATTTGTTCTTACGCTCTTTTGAGAGAGCCTGCCGTCAGTATCGTCTGCCTCAGGAGGATTGGGCCAGACATCCAACTCAACACCTGCGCTACAAAGCGCTGGATGCGTTTACAGAGTTACCGGAGGAAACTGATAACGATTATGGAGCTATCAAGGCTGCTATCATAGCCAAGTACCAGTTGACTCAGAGGTTTATCGTAAAAGGTTCCGGTCCATACAAAAAGCATCCACAAACTCTTTTTCAGGAGTGGCTAGCAACTTCCTCACCACATTCCGACAATGGACTCAGAACCTCACCAACAATTCTTATGGAGCCCTGGAGGATCTTATAGTAAAAGATCAGTTTTTACAGGTTTGCCCAGCGGATGTTCGTCAGTTTGTGCTAGAGCGGGAACCCAAGTCAACAACCATTGCCGCTGAACTGGCGGGTAACTTCATTGCAACCCGTGTGCTGGACACTCGTAGAATGTCGTCCCAGGGATGGAAAGGAGGTAAACCATTTAAGCCTCCAGCCCCTGTGAGCCGTCCACCTCAGAGACCGGAGACATCTGAGGATCGCACGTGTCACTATTGTCACCAGCCAGGACACTTCAAATACTCCTGTCCAGCACTAAAGAGGGCATCACCACAAACTACAAGCCTGCAGCAGGATAGACAACCATCCACACCTTGAACATCAACTGTTTTATTTGCCAGTAGAAGAGAAATCCAACGCCGCACTCAAAATCACCAGTTGGTTAAAGTGAACGATCAGATTGTTACTGGGTTCAGGGATACCGGAGCATACATCACTTTGATTCACTCTAACCTTGTTAGAAATGAGAACATCCTCCCGGATAAGCACCTGACCCTCATGGGAATAGGGGGCACCCTTCCCAACATTGCCCAGGCCAGAGTGGAAATCGACTGGGGGGTTGATAAACAAGAGAAAGTAGCGAGTATCTTGGATGATATCCCTGTCCCAGTATTGTTGGGGACAGATCTAGGCACATTAGTGGCCCAGAATCAAACCGCAGAAAGCGTCCTGTGGTCCGAAGCTAAAGGTTCGACTCACACAAAGGTATTGTGCTACCGTGCGTTAGAACAGCTGGAGCAGGGAAGGGGTTTGACAGGACCTAGTTCACATGTACCTGGAGTAAATGTGCAATTTGGTAATTATTGTGTATCTAACATTAATCCTGTATCTGTGGATAGGAATGCATGTATAAGTAATGTTAAGGATGCCAATGATTGTACTTGTGATAATGTTGTACTGGAAGTAGCAGTTACTGGTAGTACTGCTAAGCTCTGGGGTTCAGTGTTGAAAGAGGAAGTCCAAGATATCCATTTCAGCTCTGACCTCAGAGATGTAGATTGTCAGCAGTTGACCCCCCATGTCTCAGGGCAACTGGCTGAAACTGGTAGTTGTGCATGGATTGACGCACTACACAGTAACCCCAGTCTGGAGTCACCCAGGAAAAAGACTTCTGAGTCACTAACAGAGGAGGCCGCCTCCATGGTATGTGTGGAAGGTGAGAAAGTCTCCAATACATGTATGTTGCATGTTGAAAATGTGAATGTTACAAATGAAAATGGTGAACCTGTCAGAAATATGTTACCTGTGTTAACAGTCACTCACAGTGTTGGAAGGGCTGCTAGGGAACAGTCATTGGAATCAGACCAGGGAGATGGTGTTTCCATGTTCTGACCCCATTGACTCAACAACTGCCAAGCTTCACCAACTACCCACAGGACAGTTGGCTGGAACTTGTGAAGCATACTCTGAGATAACACTGCAGACTGACAGCACATTGAATGAGTTTGGACCTTCAGAGAGAGCAGTAGGGAATTCTAGGTTTCCCCTGGATATCACCCTGGTTCAGACAGGTTACATAGGGCAGAGTAACTGGGAAGGCTGGAAGAACAGAGCAGGAGTCCGACAGTGCCAGAACCAGTTGAGCTCAAGTCAGTGATTGTAGAGGGGAGAGGGGAAGAGATAAATTCCCCTGGTCAGTCCAGAACGTTACTGACAGTGAGGAACAAGCAATATGGGATCCCTGATCCTGTATCCAAACTGCCTGAGTTTGTGAGTAGCATTCAGAGTGTATACCAGGCTCGGAATTCAGTGAAGGAGTGTGTGGGGCAGGTGGTGAGTGGGGTCCTTAAGGATGTTGTTGTCCAGACTGAAAGAGACAAGGGCAGCTTTGGGCAGGTAGAGCTAAGCAAAGAATCTGTTATAAAATCCGATAAAGGATTGTGTAGGGAAACAGGGATTGGAACACAGAGATCTTATTATACTAGAAGAGCCCAGGGATTGGTCTCTGTCTCAAGAGAAACCAGAAAGTATTGTGCAGGAGGGTGGTGAAGAGTGTAAAATTGTAGAAATGTTGGCAAAACCAGTAGTAACCTGGAATTTGGCCAACAGGGCATTCTGGGAAATAGAGTCCAGATGCCTAGTGAGCGCAGCAGCCACTATTTCCAGCCCTTTGTTTACACATGCACACCAGGGGGTGATGTTAGTGACAGAGCTCTCAGTGTTCAAATGGTTTATCCAGCAGGTAATGCAAATTAAATTGTGGTACCAGGTCAGAAAGATGGTTGTGTTGGAGATTATCCATTGTTAATACCATGTATAGAGGGTGACCAGTCTGCCATGGGTAACAAAATGGATCCCAACGCCAGCACAGCTTGTACCTATAGCATTGTGTCTGGGGGGAGTTTAAAAACCACAAAAAAGAAAATATGTTCCCCAGCAATGCAATGTAACTGATCATAAAAGTTAGAAGGGCCACCATGGCACAGCCGCGCCACAGTCTAGGTGTGTAAAACCAACCCCTATGCGACATCTAAGGGGGGGTGGGTGACGAACAGGAGTGGATTGTAAAACACCATAGACAATGGCTGAAATCGCACTCCTAATTTTCAATTATTTCACTTATTGGCACGGTTCCAGCAGTTGGCAGCTTCCACATTGTTTCCCTGTCATGGGTAATCACAGGGTTAAATTCATGTTCAGTTGTAAGCTCTGCTTTCTTTCCCATAGCCATTCCCATTTGGTGTTAACTTAGCTGACCTGCAAGAGGTCTGACTTCAAAGGGCAACGGTGTGAAGTCCCGTTATACACCCTCTTACAAGCTAGTAAGCACCAGCACAGCAGGGAATCTTCTAGTTGAGATTTGGGCAGAAACAACTGGCAGATCAAAGGTAATTCATTCCTTATAATTCAGGATGTGAATATTCATGTTTTCATTCCCTCAGTTTATCCAGGAATTAATTCTGCATTTATAGATACCTGACAAATATATAGCCACAACTAAACTTGGATATTATCCTTCTTAGCCTACGATCCCAAAATATGTCATATTTGGTCTCATTCTGTTGGGTAAAATTAGTTATGGACAATCATGCTATTATTTTGAATGTGACATGTATGGTTCACAGATTATGGACTAGAGGGGAATTGGAGATTTAAAATTCCCTCCAAAAATAGGAACCAACCTTCGGGGGCAGAACCAAGTCCACCCCCTCTAGAGACCGGACCACTCCCATTTTCTGGCAAAGGATAACATTGGGAGCTGGGTCTCAGCTCAGAGTTCATCATAAGATCTTCAATAACATCTAGCCAACAGGACGGACCATATTGGCTTACAGCAGGAAATATTATTTGGACTTATTATTTTGGGGTGGGAGTGGGGGTTCAGAATGTGGTGTATACTAGAAAATCTCAGTTTCCTTCTTCTTTTAAGCACTCTTCTTAGACCTAAGGCTGGAGCCAACGTGGCTGCTTACATGAAATTAACCCCCCTTTACAAACAATTACTTTATGTTAAAGAACAGTCAGACACACTGGTTGGGTATAACATGTGATCAATTTTAATTATTCAAATCATAATTTATGCATCCTTGCATGTTAATTAACCATAAGTCCCCGAGCCGTAGCCAATGCTAAATGCCAAGCCTCTGGATCCCCCGAGGGCATGTAACGGCTCCAAACATAACCTTTGGAAGGATGCATCCGCCAGCTGTGACTCCAACATAACCCCTTTTTCCCCTTGTAATAAACCATTAACCAATACTTCTCAAAACTATATAACTATAGGGAGGGAGGGTGGGTGGGGAAGATCCTTCTCCCTGCCAGCACTCAACAAAATGGCACCTGAGCCCCTTCTTATAGATTTGATGACGTCATCGCTGACGTCGCGACCAGACTCTCACAGGAACTCGCCAGGAGGCGGCCGCAACTACACCTCCCAGCATCCCCTGATGACCCCGCCCGTCTCAGGCCAGACGCTCCGGTCCCTACCGCGGGCCGAAGCTACCAGACCTAAGGCTGGAGCCAACGTGGCTGCTTGCATGAAATTAACCCCCCTTTACAAACAATTACTTTATGTTAAAGAACAGTTAGACACACTGGTTGAGTGAAACATAAATCCACAGCTTTTATTAATTGACACATTACAACATGTGATCAATTTTAATTATTCAAATCATAATTTATGCATCCTTGCATGTTAATTAACCATAAGTCCCCGAGCTGTAGCCAATGCCAAGCCTTTGGATCCCCAGAGGGCATGTAATGGCTCCAAACATAACCTTCGCAAGGATGCATCCACCACCAAGGAGTTGCTGTAAGCCTACACGGAACTCCGTCCGCTACCCAACAAGTATTGTGCCTTCCTGTAAGCCTGTCAGAAAAATATCCAGCCCAATATCATTTAAGTGAGCCCCATCCTGCCTCATGAGAGACCTATTGTCGCCTTCCAACCTTGCGACCTGACAAATCTGGAGATCCTAGTGTTAAGGACACTCCTAGCCTTCTCCACGGCCCCTTGATCTCTCGCCCCCTGCCACTGTACTCTGGGAACGACCTCCAACCAAACAATCACTACCTCCTTAAAGAAGGATCGAAAGCGCTGAAAGTCTATAATTAATAGGTCGTCTGGTCTTACTGGGCACCTGTTCTTTTTTGCAACCTTTCAATATGGACTTTATAATGAACTCTTTGGTTACGTCCTTCTACCCCAACAAACTGAAAAAGAAAGACAGTCCTGCCAACCTGCGTAAGGTTGGCAGGACAACTCTCCCGCAGAACGTTGTCCTGGCTTGAGAATTTCTGTAAATCTCCTTCCCTACAGAGAAATTTAACCATTCCAACCATGCCTTACTGTGGCTGGACCAAGTAGCTGGAGTGACCCAAGGCTGGACCAGCTGCATCAACTCCCGTCTGGTATCCCCCATAGAAAGTCCGGATACTGCAATCCCTGTAGGTTGGCATCCGGACAAAGGTGATGAAATTCTTCCCACTGAAAACGAGATAAAGCATCCGCAACACAGTAAAGTACACCAGTTACATGTCTAGCTCTAAAGGATATGTTAAAATCCAGGCATCTTAGTACTAATTGCCTGAGTAACGACAAAACCGGTAGGGATGAACTAGTAAAATTATTAATGGCGTATACCACGCTCTCATTATCAGTCCAGAAATGGATCTTTTTATTCTGCGTCAGATAACCCCAAAGTTCAACCGACACTACTATGGGGAAGAGTTCGAGGAGAGTGAGATTTTTGTTATAACCTTTTTCAACTCAATCTGGGGGCCAACGTGCGGAGCACCATTCCTTGCCCAGAATGGCCCCAAAACCTGCGGATCCTGCCGCATCCGTATAAAGCTGTAACTCCTCATTACTCTCCTCTTCCCCTTGAAAGCAGGTCCTGTCAAGGTAGTGTATTATGTTGGTTGAATTGGTCTCATAGGATATAGCCCATTCTAAAAAGGAGCTAATGATCTCGAATAGGGAACAGGATATAGCGCAACCCATAGGGAGACATGTATCGTAGTAGTACCTACCGTCTAACCCTTTCCAGATGGATCACCCTGTCAAACGATATGTATGATACAGAAGAGTCTTCCCTTGAAATGCCATCATTCACCGAGCTGCCCCTGGGGTATGATAGGTGATGTATCAACCGAAATTTACCGCTCTCCTTTTCCAGCACCAACCCCAGAGGTGAAACCCTTAGATTGTAAAAAGGCAGCTCGGAAAACGGGCCTGCTATCCGACCCAGCCTAACCTCATTCATGACCTTCTCCCTAGCCAATTCAGGTGCCTCCTTGACCGATTTTACATTTTGGGAAAACTTGGGACACTCAGAAAAACTGAAGGGCATTTTAAAACCTTCCTTAAACCCCTCCCTGATGAGCCCTCTCCGGGTAAATTTTTAGCCAGGGCTCCATCGCCTCCACGGTCACCGGTGTTCGCTGACCTACTGCTCCCTCCTATTTTTGCTGCAGGGCGGGATTTATGAAAACATTTAGTGGCTGAATGACCGCTCCCACCGCAAAAGGAGCATTCATGCTTAAATCTGCAAGCCGCTCCGAACTTGCAGCTACCCTCATTAAATAGGCTCCTGGGGCCTGAAAAGTAGTCGAGGCTGGTAGGCCGCTTTGACTAGTGGATGGGTCTGCTGAAGCCCAGTGGGCTAGCATGATTCTCAACCAGGAATCCATGGCTTTTGTGTCCCACCCCATTTCCGGCCTAACCGACATGTGTCTCCTAAAATCCTCATCATACTGGCGCCAAGCTGAACCCCTATGTGTCTTATATGCTCCGAATATCATGTCCAAATACACAAAAAATTACCAGCATTTCTGAGGCGATTTCTGGCCGATAACCCCAGCCAGAACACAAAAAGCTTGAAGCCAGTTACCAAAGGTTTTTGCAACCTTGGGTTTTTTCTCCCCCTTTTCCGTTTTGGCCAACTCCTTATTGACCATCACCATGTCAGTTGTTACCAGGGACCATATGTCAATATATTAATTTTTCCAAATTTTTTCTTTTATGTCCCCCGACAGGTGAACTCCCAAGGGGCTAACCCCACAAAAATATGTGTCCCTTAGCGCCTCAACTGAAGGAACATTTGGCACAGGCGGGAGTGCAGACGCTCCCCCTGTAACTGGACTCACTACCGAGCCAGATGGCATGGTGTCAATCTTGCCCATTAAAGCCCTCAAGACCTGCACCAGTTCACTCCCCTCACTCCCCGTTGCCGTACCCCAAGCCCCAGCACAAGTAGACTCACCGGCTCCTGAAGACAGGACTGCAGCGGCAGCTGCCCTTCCTGGCCCTTCCGGTATCACCTGTTGAGTGCTGGACCCCTCACGTGCAGCGCATATGTCCCTCCTGAGATCTCTTTCCGGTGGGGCTGCCGAAGATCTACTGCTCCTGTCTGACGTAGAGGAATAGGAGGCCCTGGAGCGGGACCTGCATCGCCTGCTGCGCTGCCAGGATGGGGAACGGTATCTGCGACGATATACCTCCTGCGCTTTTCCCTGCGCCTCCGCCTGTGAGAGTCCTCACTATTCTCCTCCGACGAGGAGTATCAGCTCCTCATCCTCCTATGCTCACGGCTATTCCTCTCCCTTCTAGAAGGGCTTCTGGGAGGACTCCTGGCTCTGAACACCCTTCTTTCCTCTACGTCCCTGCCCCTAGTTCTCTCCCTCTATTAGCTGCTGATTCAGCGGCAGCGGGGGGCACAACCTCCTCTGTCACCACCGCAAGGGGTGCTCTACGGGGCTCAGTCTGAGCTAACAGGGATGGATGGATGGTGTGGAAGGCTCTTAATAAGCCTTCAGTAGATGCCCTACTCCTAGGGGTGGCTGCTCTCACCACCTGTGCCCCCCGTGGCCTACGATAGGAGTGTGGGGGACTGGGGCTCAAGCATACAGGGACGATGGGTCGGCGTACAGGTCTGCCAGCCAACCGGCTGGCAGATCTGGTATTGGGCCTGGCCCTAGTCTCAGGGTTCCCAGCCGGTGAACCCTGCTCCAACATTTCCTGCAGCCAATCCACCCCCTCCACCCTGACCCTCTCCCTTACCCTGTCCAGCAGCTGCTCAGCATTCTCAATAGCTTGTTATCGCTAAAAGTTTGCTGGTGTTGTGTTGCTCTGACTGGGAGAAGATCCTTCTCCCTGCCAGCACTCAACAAAATGGCGCCTGAGCCTCGTGCTCTGCCCCTTCTTATAGATTCGATGACATCATCACTGACATTATCCTCCCGCCTCTCGTGAGACTGGCCACGGCCAATCCGGGCTCTTGTAATGACGTCATACGCACGCTACGACCGGACTCTTGCGGGAACTCGCCAGGAGGCGGCCGCGACCCGCGACTTCACCTCCCAGCATCCCGATGACCCCGCCCGCCTCAGGTCACACGCTCCGGTCCCTACCGCGGGCCGGAGCTACCATTCCAAGGTTATACTATTTCCCTCAACGTTAAAATATCCAGTTCTGCAACTTATTATAATGTTTTTACAATGTGGTTAATTTTTAGAATTGCATCCTGTGTTGTACCATTCATCCATAAATACCAGGGAGGAAATAAAAGATTGCTGTTGTAACAAAAAAATACATTATATGAAATTTATTTATTTTTTTCTCTCTGCCTAAAAAAACTTATCTAAGTTTTGAGATTTTTCTCTATTTTAACTGTATATTACAGATTATGTTGTACTTTGATGTCCACACATCTATAGATTGAGTATAACTATTTAGCTTCCAAATGACAGGCCATCCAAAATGTAAAATTAATTTATGAATGAAACTAGGCAACTTGTGTCTTTATTCTCTTGTACACAACAAAACATTCCTTTTATCACAGTTAAAGTTATTTTTAGTTAAGTAATTGCATACCCTTAGGGATTCCGGTTAAAGCAAAGAATAGAAACCTGTGATTGGTTGAATGTTTGATGACAGTGTGCATAAAATAAAAGGAAGGTGTCTGAACAATATAAGCTAAGTGTCAATTGAAAGAGAAGTAGTTTAGTCTTTATCATGGCTTTACAAATCATCTTATTTTTAACACTGATGTTCGGTAAGTTTGTTCTTAATCTTTAGCATTACCTGTACCAGCAAGCAATGTTTTTTTTTTACTTTGCGATAGAAATACATTATTGGGTCAGTTTGAGTGCGTTTTCCAATATCTACAGCAGTAAATTATATGTGGATGACCAGATTAGGCATTTTACATCTGTTTTCTTAGTGTTGAATTCAGTTAATACTGTGAAATTCACTGAATATGTACAAAGATATATACAGTTTAGTAATGAACTAAATCAGTATTTTGTACTACAACAGCAATGATTATGCTGAGCGAGGAATATTCTGTCACAATGTCGTCGTCACCTCCGCTGACAAGCAAGGCAACAGGTAATGGTTTTCATACTTTGTTTATATACTGCTTTTCCATTATTACGTTACCAGACATATTTGAAGTTTTCATGAAGAGAAATATTTCAGAGAACATAAGTTAAAAATGGAATTTTCTCTTCTATTTTAACAAATATCTCACGCAACCAATAATTCAAATAAAACGGAGAAGAAAGCAGTGTTATTAAAATAGAATACATTTTAGTACATGTTTAATAAAAAAAGCATAATTATAAAATACCACACCCTATAAAAATGTATTATGTATCTGCATGTAGAATCGTTACCCAGCATAATTTCTGAGTAAATATAAAGATTTTTTTCAATGCAAATATGACCAGTGAATATACCAATAATAGTTTCACAGGCTAGATGTGTGACTAGAATTAAAGTTACTGGTATTAATACATATTTTTTTTGTTGATCCGAGGACTTCTTCTTCGGACCCCCACCCCTTCCTCTGGTAGTTATTATCATTCAGGCATTATAAGTAGTTAAAATGTCTTTATTCAACCTCCACTACTATGCTAATGGGTATTTATAACTGCTGAATCATATTAGTTTTGACACATGTGAATCAATATTAGCTAATAATGTTCTATGCAGCACACACGTTAAACGTTATATTCATTCCAAAAGCAACTATAATGTGTAATTATGCAATCTATAATTTCTTTGTCAGTGCAAATAATTTGTTACATTTTATGATTCCTATAATTTACTATAATTATGCAGGTGAAATAATATGGAATTTTTTAAAGAAATCAATTTATAATTAAAATTTTTCTCAGATTGACAAAAACGAGGGCAGCACATTTATAAATCAGATTCTCTTTGGAGAGAACACTTACACCACAGTGCAGCTTATTTAATGAGAGGTGCAAAAGTAACCCCATGATGATCAGATGATTCCTTTTGGTCTATGGCAGTAATGATCTGATTAGTGGCTGCCATAACACAGGCAAACCCATAGGGTTTCTAGATCAACTGATCATAGGAGGACACTCACTGATTAACAGGGCTTCACTTTATGTATTTATCATAGTTGTCATCTGATTTTTCACTGGTAAGGTAGGCTGAACTACATATATTACAGACATATTTTATCTGGTAGATATAATTAGTGTTATTAATTAAATGATGGGGTCTTATAAATGAAAGAATAAATATTTTGTGGTTTGCTTGTTAAGGGCGCACTAGCAGTATAGCTAAGCAACATAATATAAATCATTTTGATGTGTTGGTTTCTAGAATTTTCTTAGATAAGAAATACTTATCATTAATCACTCTTATAACTAATACTATCAGGACTTAACTACAACATGCTTCCAGAACTTTCTCCTCATACAATTATTTTGATCAAATATACCATAAATATCTAAAAATTGAAGACAATGTTATGCAAGCAACCAATGGTAAATTTGAAAAATGTGCCTTTTGACCACAAACCCATAGATTTTGTTTCATAATTGGAGCCTGCAGGTCAAACTCTTAGAGTTCAGTATGATTATTAGAATTTTGTCATTAGCCTAACCTGTCTAGAACCTGTGCTTAGAATGTTGTTCTACAAGATTTCACATGAAAAGGTCATTCAATAACATTTTCTCAGTGGATTCCTGTGTTTAACTATCCTTTATACAGTTAGATTATTTTTAATGTTTCTCTGGCATTTCTTCAAAAATTGCTGAATGCATTGACTTGCACATTTATTAAATACAGTGAAAGAAACAAATGATGTGTTAAGCACAAACAGGGAAATGGTGCTAAGTTTGCCCCAGCCAATCAGATGTTAGCTTTCAAATGTTAAATGACACCTGATTGGTTGGGGAAAAATAAGCACCATTTTTAACGATAAGAACTTTTATTACATTTCCCTGTATAACATTTAAATGTAAAATATATTTTGTTAATTCTTGATTAAAGGGCAACTGTACCCAAATAACCACTTTCACTGAATTGCTAAGTGGCGGTATCTATTTCGGCACTTTTACAACAGCTATTTGCTGTTGTTTATAGAGCCACAATAGAATGCCGCTTTTGGCATATAACATCGCTTGCAGTGGCTGCACGGTTAACTTCCACATTAGCCACACAGCCACCACAATGAAGGAGTTTAAGCCACACTAACCTCAAATATCATCGATTAGCATGACTTTCACTCCAGAACAAGAGCATTGCACCTCTTGGTGCATTGCCCTGTATAGATTTCGGGGGAGGTAAGTTGTTTTTATTGTATAGTGACTCTTTAACAGTGGTGTAACTACTGCCCCCCCCACCCCATCGACTCCGGGTCTGGACGGTAGGAGGGCCCGCTACAACCATCATGATCAGCTGATTGCGCGTATGATCAGCTGATTAAAAGACTGGACCCGAACTTCTGGAACCAAACCGGAAGTTTGGGTCTGGTCTTTTAAACAGCTGATCGTGCATTTGTTTCCTTCATATGCACGATCAGCTGTTTTAAATTGGGGCCTGGCCTCCAATCTAGCGGGGGGGGCGACGAGGCCCCTGCTCTTTAATAGAATTTTACTCTCATAATAAATGTGTTACAGTAGATAGAAATTTGGTATTTAAGCTATTCTGTAGAAATTCAGTTTGTTTACAGCATATAAGCTCTGATGATTCCTCAGAACCATCAATGCTTCACATTTTTTATTGTGGAAATCAGCACAACAGTGTACAGTTACAATCTGAGGAAAGTAGGTACACACTGTACCAATCTTTGAAAGATGACAGACAGAATATGTAAGATTCTGTTTATAAAGTATATAAAGTATAGGGAGATCATCGGCAACTGCTATATACCTTAATGATCGCGGCTGCCTAATTATACAGTAGAACAGGGAGGCGACTGCAACCGAGTGAAAAAATTTTGGCAGCCATTTTGAACAGGCGTTTCACAGGTATGCACAATACCGAAAAAGGACCAATCAGTACCAATAGGGTTGGCCCTTTATTGGTTATGTGTGTACCCAACTGAAGGATTTGTGCTTGTCTCACAACTTGATGCAATTTGACACAATATTAGTGATTTCCTGCTGTCTAATGGTCAACTTTTCTTGCATAAATAAATCTGTATGTCACAGCCTATAAAACAGTTGGTGCTGTCATACAGATGTGATAAATGTTGTATAGTGCAACTGGCCATACATTTTGGGCTTTAAGGGCTAGGCCCCACTAGCGAGTTTTGGATCACAATTCGCAATCTGATTGTGCTAGTGGGAGCGCAGACATGTAGAAACCTATGGAAGCGGCCCCATACATTCAATGCGATTCTGTGTGCTATAGGAGCACATGCGATCACCATTTTTGGTCTGTATTGCATGCTCTCCAATAGGGTCCAATTGTGAAAGCGTGCATTATTGCAATTGTGTGTTCTCCCATGCGCTCAAGAGTCTAGCCCTAAAGGAGTGTTTGAGGTTGCAAATTGTCCTAATTCTTTATTGCTATGATGTGAATGAATATCTAAAAAACTAGCAGTTCATAGCCACTTGCAACATATCTGTTGTATTCAATTAGATCAACTGGACTTACAGTTTAGTTCTTGAAGACGTTTTGCTAGTCATCCGACTGGCTTTCTCAATTCAGAATGACTGGGAAAGTCCCAATTAGCATATCACAGCCAGGACATTGTGAATGCAAGGTGTGATTGCATTGTGGCTAAGTGGTGTTATAGGAACACCCAGGGTAAGGTGTCAAAACAGCATTGTACATGGCAGCTTACCCTGGGCATTCCTATAACACCTCTTAGCGACAATGCAATCATGCCTTGCATTCACAATGTCCCTAACACTTGGCTGTGATATGCTAATTGGGACTTTCCAGGGTACATAATGGCCAACAGAGAAAGCCAGTCGGATTACTAGCACAACGTCTTCAAGAACTAAACTTTAAGTCCAACTGAATACAACAGATATACTATGACCTGGATGAATGAGAACCTCCACAAGCACTTGCAACATATACAGTATTGCATTTACTTTTATGAAACTGAGCTGAATGAGATCCTGCATACAGATCTTTCCCCCTTTAAATTATCTTTTTCATTCTCTCTCTTTCTTTTTTTTAGAAGAACAACAGATAACTACTCAACATAGAAATCCCTGTCTTGATGAATATCAAGAATTTTGTCTCAATGGTCACTGTGTATTCAACACTCATCTAACTTCTCCTCTTTGCAGGTATCAATGGTAACATTTGGTTTATAAAACTATATTAGATTTAGAAAAATCAGAATTGGTTGAAAAATTGATTAAACATGTTGCCCAATTTCACCCAAATGCGTGGAATTTAAAAGGTTGTGTTATCAGTCATAGTTTCTTTTCTGACAGTCACTTCTGACTGGTTTATTGATCATAGTCTGCCAGTCAGGAAGATATCATGTGTACCAGGCTTTAGGTAACTTCTCATATGTTAGTTTAAATAATCAAGGGGTTCATAAAAAGGCAACCTGAGGCAGTTTAATACCTCTATTGTACTCTAAATTATAAACACCAGATTTATGCTGTTGTGGGGGTGACAGAGATTGATGCTTACTATAGGGGGCACCACACCAGGAAAGCCACTGGATCCTGCTGTATTTTTTGCCTTTTTTGTCTTTTTTGCCAGTTATAACTTGGTTGCCCTATAATAGAACACATTTTAGCATGAGTATTTTTAAGCAGGATTAAAGGTGCCCATAATCTACCCTTAATCTACCCTACCCATAATCTACCTTATAATGGCTTATAGTTACCCGCAGTTCTGGTACCTAGAGGCCATACGAAATTTCAAGGAATGTCAGTCTGAAAGGGGATTAAAACAATGGGAGCAAAAATGCAGACATGACCATTAAGTGTTACTTGCTGGGGACACAAGTGAAACTGATCATATAGACAGAGGCCACACAGTAGCACAAATGGGAATTTAGCAAATGATGCTTATTGTCTCATGTACAGCTGAATGCCTACTGTACTTACCAATAAGTTTAAACAAACTATGTTTACAAGGACAGAAGGAAACAATTATCCAGTGAATATTGCACCCCTATCGTAAGTTAAAGGATTTAAGGGATTCCATGACTATATTAAAACATGAGGCCATAAACCAAGACCAGTACTATTACAGTATTTTATTAACCAGCTAACAAAATAACTCTAGCAAGGTGGACTTTCTATAAATTGTCCATTTTATAAAGCACATTATATAACCTTTCTTTTATTCACATTGAAGGACTAGCTTTAATGCAGTAATTAAAGGGTATGGGGATCAGAGCAGAGGAGGCCCGGCTACGCCAGTGTAGTACTATTAATTCAGCCATCACAACAGTTAACCTGCAACTGCAGCATTTGCTCTGTAGAGTCCAGGCCCCTTGTGTGTGTGCTAGGCTACCAGAAGCCTTTGCCATTTACTTTTCTGCTGCCCGACCCCCTGCCCTATTTGTTACTTTCGTGGACCAATTGTCATCTCTCAGCGATCTTTTCAGGCTGGCTGGGACTTTGGACGCACAGTGCATGCATGCGCACAGAAAGTGTGAGCCTCTGAAAAAGTCAGGCTTCAGCAGTAGTGTTAGGGCACTCATCACAGCAGAGTAAGCAGCAGTGATGTAATGCTTGGCATTATGGTTACTCAGTTCTCCTCAACAAGCTCAGCCCAAGGAATCAGGAGAGAAGCAAATGCAACAAATGTGACACACATTACCCGGAGGTAATAGACAGTCAGTCTGCTGATTCTCAACAGTGTTGGGTAACATGGATTAGGTTGGGGGAGGGGTAAAACTTTGAAATTGGGCATCAGCAGGTGTCAGGAGGACAGGATGTAAAACTACTGGAATAAAAAAAATAAAGTTGTTGAGCAAAGTGTGGTTGGGTTGGAGGAGGAAGGTGTTTGGAAACTAATTTATTGTTCAGGGGGGAGGGGTTGATTGAGAGAAATAATAAAATAAATAAATGCATTAAAATTGGTGGAAGCTACCGTATATACTCGAGTATAAACCGAGTTTTTCAGGCTGTAAAATCAGCCTGAAAACTTGGACTCGGTTTATACTCGAGTCACTACTTACATTAGCACTCCGGCAGCCGCACGATCATTCCCTGTACTGGCGCGCCGGCCGATGTCACTGCCCGGCGCCAAGCTCGGCGCCAATTATTGACGTCAGCCGGCGCGCCAGTACAGGGAATGAGCATGCGGATGCCAAAATGGAGAGGACGCCGGAATGCTTACCTTCAATGCTGGCACAAAGTCCCAACAGGAAGCCCCTGGATGGAGGAGAGCCCACAGTTCCTGGATGGAGGAGAGCCCACAGGTACAAACTGAACTGGGTGGGAGGGTGAGGGTGGCATTCAAGATGTTTGGAAACTACAACTCCCAGCATGCTTTATTAGCTGGGAGTTGGAGTTTCCAAACATCTTGAATGCCAAGTGAGGGTGGCATTCAAGATGTTTGTAACTAATACTCCCAGCTAAAATCATGCTGGGAGTTGTAGTTTCCAAACATCTTGAATGCCAAGTGAGGGTGGAATTCAAGATGTTTTGGAAACTACAACTCCCAGCATGCTTTATTAGCTGGGAGTTGTAGTTTCCAAACATCTTGAATACCAGTTTCTACCCTCGGCTTACACTGTCGCTGAGTGTGTGATTGTCTATGAGTGTGTGTCTGTCTGCATAACTGACTGTGTGTCTGTGTGACTGAACTGACCTAAGAGTGTCTGGGTGATGGATAGTCTGCGCCCTGAATAATATTTAGACCTTTGTGTGGACTCTTGTGGGAGGAGGAAGCTGAGACAGGAGACAGACTGCTTTCAGCCAGACTTAAACTGGGTACACACATGCCAGATTTTTTTAAAGATGACAGACATGATCTGCAAGATCCTGTCTGTCATTTTTCAAAAATCACGATAAACACAGTCCTGAGGATTCTCACGAGAACTTTTGAGACTGTACTGTTTTCCTCAGCCACAGCTGAATCCCTTATAGGGAAAGCTAGGTAAACACACTGCCAATAAAGCCACAATACTGAGAGAGTGTGTGTGTCTGTTGGAGAGTGTGAGAGTGTGGATGTGCCAGTATGTCTGGAGTGTGTGTGTCTGTGTGAGAGAGAGTGTGGATGTGCCAGTATGTCTGGAGTGTGTGTGTCTGTGTGAGAGAGAGTGTGGATGTACCTGTAAGTCTGAGAGGGTGTGTCACTGAGAGAGAGAGTGTGGACGTGCCTGTATGTCTGAGAGAGTGTGCCAGTGGGAGAGTGTGGACGTGCCTGTATGTCTGAGCGAGTGTCAGTGGGAGAGAGAGTGTGGATGTGCCTGTATGTCTGAGAGAGAATATGAGTTCCCTGGTGGGTCCCAGTTTGACACAGATAGCAGCCATAGATGACAATGTAAGATAGTAAATAAAATGTGGTTTGGGGGGCCCCATCCAATGATGAATTATTAGCTCAGAACAAGGATCCTTCACCGGTCTTCTCTCCTCTTCCAGGTAATGACTGTCAGTCATGGCTGTGATGGTGACATTACGGCAAATGGCTTAAAGCCATTACCAATTAAATGGTTGTGAGCATGCTGTGCTCCTAAGCATACTCATAATCAGCTTACAACAGGGGCAGAGGAGGAGGGACATCCGCTGCAGGATCCTGGTTCTGTAAGTACTAATAACTGATCGTGGGAGTGTCGGATGATGGTAATGGTAAAATGCAACTAGGTTGCATTTTGGATACAGTAGTTCGGTACAGCACAGCCATGTGGGGTGTTAATCAAACTGCCCATTATTGTACATTAATAACTCTGTATCTTAAGATGATCTGACCACCAGGCCTATAAAGGAGAGCAGGGGGAACAACTGTAGGGAGGCCCATCTTCTTGTTTTCCCTATGACAGATACAGCCTCCTCCTAGAAAACTACTGTAGATGAAGCACGGATGGGGCCCCATAATAGTTTTGCTAGGGGGCCCAGTGATTCCTAGTTATGCCACTGTGGCACGGGATCGGCTAAGGTAAAAGTAAGTATATCTCAGCATGGGAGCGTCAATGTAAGGTTAAAATGCACTTGAGCTTTTGTGGGTAATTAGGCTAATATATTATTATTATTGATTTATATAGCGCCAACATCTTCCGTGGCGCTTTACAATTACATAGTCATACATTACATACAGGGTAATACATGTTATACAAAGTCATACTTATTACATACACAGGTAATAAATCATATAAGTATACAGAGTGTGAAGTTTCTTACAGCAATACCGTGATACAATAGGAGAGAGGACCCTGCCCAAAGAGCTTACAGACTAGAGGATATGGGGGTGAGACATAAGGTGATGGGAATCGGTAGGCTGTTTTATTTTGGCTGGTCATGCCCTTTAAATGGGAACATATGCAGGGTTATTCTATAAAAGTTCTTATTGTTAAAAATGGTGCATGCTTGCCACAACCACTCAGATATTCTTTTTTCAAATGTTAAATAATATCTGTTGGTAAGATTTTTTATTGAATCTCCCTGATCATGTTTACTAGTATTCCAATTTATTTTTATGTAGAATATTTTTGCTCATTAGTTGTGGTTAAATATTCGACTTTTATATACTGTATTATACCATACCTCCTAATGTCTAGCAGGTCAAAAGCCGACTATACCCACAACCATGCCCCAATGAGTCCCACTCCAGTCCCACCACTAACCTCGATCTGCATGCCAAAGTCATTCCCAATCTGGTGTGAGGCCTGCAGTTTTTGGTCAGCGGAACAGAGAGTGTTGTAAATCAAGACAGTTGTGTATTGGATCCTAGTTTGTTCATTTGTAAAACAAGGTGATTTAAAAAATGAATTTAATGTATCCATGTACCATATATTTGCTTTAACCTATATTTCAGATTCCCAGCTGAATGTGTATTTTTTTTTTATTTCTAGATGCCACTCTGGTTTCACAGGAGAAAGATGTGAGCACATGTTGCTACCATCACACACAACAGAAGATAAAGCTGTTTATATTGCTATTGGAATAGGTCTTGGGTTGTTGATAAGTGGAGTGTTTATTTTTATCTGGCACTATCGGAAAAAAAGGTACGTAATATTCCACATTAGAGAAGGAATGCCTATGAAACTAAATTATAGCATGACAAAGTAAACATGGCGTGTTCTATCTCACACCTGGATTATAGCAAATTACAAAGATACTAAAGCAGTTTGCGGAGGAGGTTTACTTACAAATCATCCTATCAAAAGATTACTACAAATCAAAGCAAATTCCATTTGTAAAACCTAATGCTCTCTTTCCCAGCCAGTGCAATGCATTAACTTCTTGGTCACTGAAAGCCATAAACACACAGGGTTATTCAATAAAAGTTCTTATCGTTTAAAATGGTGCTAATTTGGCCCCAACCAATCATATGTTAGCTTTCAAATGTTAAATGAGATCTGATTAGTTGGGGCTAAATTAGCGCTTTTTTAAACGATAAGAATTTTTATTAAATCTACCTGACAGTGTAGGCAATTTTAGTTATTAAAAACATCAATAGGTAATTAATTGGTTATAAGTGTTATAAATGAAGTGTCATTTATTGGTATTATGCATTTTATTTTGTTTGTCTCATATGGTATGATGTATGTGAAAGAAGAATCTTAGCTAACAAAAGGTTTATGCAATCAATGGCTTCATTTTCTTAGGGGCATATTTATAAAGAATCGATAATATCGCAAAAAAATTACCGCCGCACATCGCGGCCGCGAAAATAGCGCTATCGCCGTATTTATAACGGCGAGCGCTATTCCCGCGATACCTATCGCGGCCGCGATGTGCTGCGGTAATTTTAAGCCCCTTCGCGGCGATACTGTATAGTATCGCCGCGAAGGGACTTAAAATCCCTTCCCGACTCCGCTCCTACCCTACCCGCCCACACCCGCGCGGCGCACGGCGACCACCCGCCGGCCGCCGCCACTGTCCCAGCAGCCCCCCCCAAACCCTTTCCCTTCCCCGTTCTCGAGCAATCTACGAACGGGAGGCTAGGAGGGGCTGCCGATGTCAGTCGAGCGTTCAGCGACCACGCCATCAGGTGTGTCCTACCCCGGACCCGCGCAACAGGTCGAAGCGCCGAAAACCGGAGGGAGGAAAAAAGGAAGGGGGGGGGGGTGCACATGACAGGCGACGCGTCAACGGTCGCACACCAGAGAGGACTCCAGCCCCACGTCGGAGGGGCACACCGCCGCTCCGGGAGGGGACGGTGGAAGCCGCTGGGGGGTGGAGGCTCCTCATGCGGGGCCCCCTGAGAGGCCTCACAGTGTGCGTGTGGTGACACACACACTGCATCTCGAAACGGTGCCGCCCGCGTGTGTTGGGCCCTTGCGCTCGACAGAGCCTTTTGGGCTTAATGTGTTCCCGCAGCTAAAAACCGCGGAAACCCTCACCAGCGCGACTGTTTTTACTTTCAGGAAGATAAGGACCAGTAACAGACACCACACTAGACCGCTGATGAGTAAACTTCGCTAGAGGTAGCTCGACGGGAAGGAGCAAGACGAGACATCCGACGCCTGCCCGTCACTACCCGGAACGAAAACAGCCGTGTCTCCAGCCTCTCAATCACGAGAACGCCGGCGAACTAACCACCCCTGGTACACACGAACATAAAAATAATAATAATAAAAAGAATTAGATCTTAGTTATTAAGTCCCGAAACAGCTCCCATCCGAAAACAAAAATAACAACGGCCGACGCGAAATCAACACCGATGTTGCCGGCTCTTGATCCGACGCGACGTCTCGGTCTGGCGACACCAACCCCACTCATCGCCGATGCCAGGCAATCACTCGGCCCAGTGAGCCTGGCACCGCCGCCTCAGCGGAGCCGATGTTCCAGCGCTTCTTTCTTCTTTCTTCAGCCATCTACTGCGATGGCATCTGAGTTCCGCGCGGAAAGCTCCTCTTATATAGTTGTCAGAAATCCATAATCCGTTTCTGATTGGTCAATTTTTTAATACTTGCTTTACATTAACCAATCAGATTTCTGGAAAGTTCTGAAATCTGATTGGTTAATGTAAAGCAAGTATTAAAAATTGACCAATCAGAAACGGATTATGGATTTCTGCAAACCTATATAAAGAGGAGCTTTCCGCCGAGGAACTCAGATGCCATCGCAGTAGATGCTGAAGAAGAAGAAAGAAGCGGCTGGCAACATCGGCTCCGCTGAGGCCGGCGG
This sequence comes from Hymenochirus boettgeri, assembly GCA_019447015.1. Classification (NCBI taxonomy): domain Eukaryota; kingdom Metazoa; phylum Chordata; class Amphibia; order Anura; family Pipidae; genus Hymenochirus; species Hymenochirus boettgeri. Next base: position 148,675,308 of record CM033469.1, read on the forward strand.
TCTGCCAGCAGGCTCACTGGGCCGCAGTGAGTCGCCTGGCATCGGCGACCTGAGTGGGGTTGGTGTCCCAGCCCGAAAGACGTCGCCCAAGGGCTCTTTTAAGAGCCGCACTGGGGGTCCCGGTTTGAGCTGCGGGACCCCCCAAAGGCACTTTAGTGCCGCAAGGGCCTTGTAAGTGCCGCAAGGGCCCTTCCAAGGGCCGGGAGGGGGTCCTGTTTCGAGCTGCGGGACCCCTAAGCCCCAAAGGGCTCTTATAAGAGCCCAGGCACTTGTCAGTGCCGCAGGGCCCTTATAAGGGCCGGGGAGGGGGTCCCGGTTCGAGCTGGGGACCCCTTAAGCCCCAAAAGGCTCTTGTCAGAGCCGCAAGGGCACTTTTAAGTGCGCACAGGGCCCTTATAAGGGCCGGGGAGGGGGGTCCCGGTTCGAGCTGCGGGGACCCCTTAAGCCCCAAAGGCTCTTGTCAGAGCCGCAAGGCACTTGTAATGCCCAAGGGCCCTTATAAGGGCCGGGGAGGGGGGGTCCCGGTTCGAGCTGCGGGACCCCTAAGCCCCAAAAGGCCCTTCTCAGGGCCCCGCTGGAGGGAGCCTCCACCCCCCCAGCGGCTCCCTCCCGTCCCCTCCCCGGGAGCGGCCGGGGCGGGGGGCTTGGAGGGGTTGACGGGGAGTGGGGGGCCCCTTCCCGGCAGCCCCTCCTACCTCCCGTTCCAGATTGCCGCGAACGGGAACGGGTTGAGGGGCTGCTGGGAAGTGGCGGCGGCGGCGGGTGGTCGCCGCTGCCGCCGCGGGGGTGTGGGTGGGGGGGCGTTTCTCCCGGGGCAGGTGTGACCACCCCCGCGGGTTGCCTGCCCATCCCCGCCGGGAGGTTAGTACGGCTGACTTCGCCTCCTTCAAGTGGGCGAAGTAAAAACACGATACTAGCGGCGAAACCAGTACCGCCGCTTTATAAATAGAAGCGGCGGTAACAGGTAATTATCGGCGCGAAAGGTTAACGCTTCGTTAACTTTTCGCGGACGTTTTCGGACCTTTATAATCGCGGTAAACTCTATTTATGCGTTAATGTCCGCGAAAACGGCCGCGAAAAGTTAACGAACCTTTATAAATATGCCCCTTAGTGTTGTCATTACAATTATGCAGACATTGGTACACTACTGCAGAAAGATTAAGACCATGTGGTTTAATATGGCGTTAAGAAAAGAAATAGAAAATAAGAAACAGGTACAGGACACAGAGAAGTTATTTCAAAATGTAAACCAATAAAAGGGCTGATTTCTGCTGTGGGAATAAAGAATAAATCAGCATGAATGAGTACATCCTTCATGTATTGTATAACATTATCTAAAATTAAAAGTGTCGACATTTTTACCGAAATAAATAATACCAATACGAGGGTAGAAAATATGAACACTGTTCATTTGGTCCCCATAATAAAATAATCCAGTATATGGTAAGGTTGTTTTAATACACACAACATTATAAAATGTATTTATCCACAGTGCCCCCCCCCACTTTCCCCACCCACCCCTCCCCTGCACAGACGTAATACCCCACCATTAAACCCCCCATATACTACAAGAAGAAGAGCCATCTGGTTAATCATTACTAGCTCTGAACATATGGTAGGGGCTGACAGGGTCAGATGATGCGCTATGTAACTTACTGCCCCTCCTGACTGCTCTGGTCTCCTTAATCCTCTGCCAATTGCATGTCACCCGAGTATAAACTGAGGTTAGATTTTTAGGTTACACAGTTGGTATATACAGTTGGACAAAATATCAAAAGCCTTACCAACTTTGAGGCACAAAGAACAATGATTTCCTGCTGTGTATGGCTATCATTATGACCCAGACCTGTGTTTCTCACCTTTTTATCTTTGGGGAACCCTTGAAACAAGTGTCTCATGGAACCTCTTCATAAAATAATGATTATCGATTATTATTTTTCATGCTCAGTCATCAAATCATCAAAATACATAATTTATACAAATAAAAAAGATAGATCTATAAATACATCTATCCCAGCAGGGGATAGGTCTATACCAGTGTTTCTCAACCTTTTTATCCTTATGGAACCCTTGATAATACAGTATGTTTATATCTCAGGAAACCCTTACATAAAAATACGTTGTTTTTATTTACATTCAGGGTTATTTAATAAAAGTTTTTTATCGTTTAAAATGGTGCTAATTTTGCCCCAGCCAATCAAATGTTAGCTTTCAAATGTTAAATAAAATCTGATTGGTTGGGGCAAAATTAGCACCATTTTAAACGATAAGAACTTTTATTGAATCTCCCTGAGTATCTCTAAGACTTCATTATTCCAAATACATAATACATACAAATATAGAACATTGATTAAAGGGCAACTGTGGTCTCAAAACAAGTTAGGGTTAAATGAAAGTCTGCAGTATTTCCTTTAAAATGAGCCGACAATCACATCTCTGGCTGGAGCCTGGGAGAAATTACATTGGGGTGACTGTTCAAACTTCCTGCTTCCAGTAGGTTGAGTGACATCACCTGACCTCTGCCAGCCCCTCTGCCCCGTGGGAGAAGCATGCTCAGTTAAGACTTAATGCAGGGGAAATCAGTACCTGGGGAAAAAATGACAGTTGAGAAGGGGAGCCTATTAATGCAGACAGGCTGGTCACATGACTACAAGCTCAGAGTAACCCTTTAATATATAGAAAAATATATCTGTAATCATCACAATGGTGGATCTATATAGTTTCTGTCAATCTCGTGAGGACCCCCATGCAACCTCTCATAAACCCCTAGGTTGAGAAACGCTGACCCAGAGATTTAAAATTATTAATAATGTATTTGCCTCCCTCCAGTTATTGAACAGTTTCTAATCTAAAAGTTCTCTAATCATTAAACATAGAACCTTGGGCCATATTTACAAGGGAGAGGCATCTCTCTTTTGTGATACTGCGCCTTTAACAAGCATTAACACAATCCTAAATTTACAATCACAGCCGTAAATCTACGATAGCAGTCGTAAAATCAACTATTGCAGTCGTAAATTTATGACCCTGAGCACAGAATTATGAATGGCCATTCAATGCCATTGCGGTATTTTACATATGTTCGTAAATGTACGCTTGCAGCCATGCATTAACATACTTTTACAATTATCAATAATGCAATACATGATAGTTCTTCAATTATATTTTGATTAATAACCAACGTTCATATCATAATACGCAATACGTATTTAAAGTACCAGCTCCCTTAAACATAACATATGATTGAGTCATTTTTGAAAATAAAAGTTAAAATGAAATGTTATAATGCTGTATTGTATTGATGTGGGTCTTTGGTGTATTTTACACCACTCTTGATAAATATTAGTCCACTAAAAGAAAAAAAACTGCTAACATTTAGATACATTAAGAACTTCTCTGTATGGTCTGCTTGTTTCAAGTAATTTCACAATTTTATGTCTTCTCCATTCTTAAAGGAATGGTTCACTCTCAAAGTGAACCATTCCTTTAATGCTATGCCTTACCTCCCATTTTTCAATGAACAGTGCAGGGTCTGGAAACAAAGTAAGAGAAATTTACCTTTTGTGCAATCCACCGCAGCCACACTGAATTCCCTGACCCCTTCCCTGTTCTTTACATATCGTGCATGCGCGATAATGCGCGCTATAAGTTTCTTCTTACCTTCGTTCCCGGACCCTGCACTATTGATTGGATGATAGGAGGTAAGGCATAGCTCCTTAACCTCTAGGCCTTCAATCAATACATTAAAGGAAGAGTTCACTTTGAGAGTGAACTATTTTTCAATAATGGAATTGTGTTTTGCTTGTGTTTCAAAGACTTAAAAATTGTCACTTAGGGAACACCTTCTTTATAAACCCTTTAGAATTGAATCCATTCTTAAATATGAATCAAATGTGACCTGAATGTATATATTCTACAATGTATTTTATTTGTGCTTAGAACTAGTGTATGCATCTTTGCTTTCAGTAACTGGTGTGACCACTACAGCAATAACTAATTATTCCTTTAACTGTTGATTAGCCAGGCTTATTCACATAGAATTTTTTTTAGCCCATTCTTTCATAGTACACAATGAACTATAGTCCTTACATTTCTTGCATTCTTGGACAGTCTTGACTTCCAGTTTGTTAAGTGCCTGCAGGGATATACTTACAGTAAATGATTACTGAATGAACATCAAAGTTGTGGATAGAAGTAAAAGATTATCTTTGCTTGTACACTTTAAATACAGGTCTGTAAAATTCCTTGTCGTGTTTTCTGGTCTGTTCTTTTGAGGGCTCAATTTATCTTTTTTTATTTCTTCCTTTGATGATAATTGCAGCCAACCAATAATGTATTAACTATACAGCCAAACCCAGAGTTAACTGGTGGAAAATATCCCAGAATAATGCAGAATATTATTTTAGTCACATTCACTGGGCAAGCCCAACCAAATTTTTTTTTTTTTTTTTTTTTTACTCAACGTCCTTGTGAGTATTAAGTTTTACAATGCGACAACAAAAGAAACACTTGTTTAGGTCAACAAATGATGTTGTACAATTTGTTGGCCTACTGCACATCAGCAAATATAAGTTTCCAAGCAACTCTCAATTATATGTATGCGTTGCATGTAAACAAGAAGGGAAGTAAAACTGTATACTATTATAAGCCATGACTCCATCCTTAACTACTTTGTTTTTCCAAGTTTTGGTATGGTAATATTTAGTAGGGGCACGGTTAGGTATAGGATGGTGGGTAGTAAATGGAAAGATGGGGACATGGTTCTAATTTTCAAGAAAAAATAATAGTAAGCATACATATATGGAAAAAAAACTAGCAGCAGTGTGACGTTAATGCACCACTCACACCACCAACAAATTAATAAATTAAAAGAATGCTTATTGCCCAGAGCCAGCTCCTGTTTATGTGCCTCTTTTGGTATCTGTTCCTATGTTTGCCCATTGTTGCTCCAGTGTCTGCTTCTGTCTTAGCAAATTTTATTTTCCTGATTCTGTGCCTCTCCTGTGTTTGCCCGATTGATTTACATATGTCCTGTTCTAGTCCTCAGCCCCCCTTCCCTTTGCCTTTGGCTGACTTTCTGGCTTCTGATCTACTGGGCCCTGCTTTCCCTTTTAAAATGTTTATTTGTAAGACAAAATCCCAGTGTGATCTCCATCTGTTTTGTAATGTTGTTTCTGTAACAGTTTTTAGTAAGCTGACAAACAATATTAACATCATATATATGTAAATAGATTATATCATATTTTGTCTTTAAAGGATTATATTAAGAATTCAATGCAATATTCATACATAGATTTCCTCAAGGTCCACCCCCCCCAACTAAAATTTGCCCCACTGTAGGCCCCAATGTGTAGTGTTAAAAGATCCTTACCTTTCTCTTCAGCTCTTTATGGTTGTCCTGCTGGGCCTCATGAAAGCCCACAAAAATGAAGAGTACAGTGTGTAATCTGATCCTTTTAGAGGACTCTGGCATGTGCAGGCGAGCTCCCCCCCTTTCCATTCCCACCCCACAGCAGCTCCATGGTCTTAAAAAAAACTCCCTACAAGGTAAGGTAAGGCAAGCCCCCTAACCCCAACTCTGTACATTTAAGGACTTTATTAGAAGTTTTAAAGCTGGCATTTAGGGTTGGTGGGTGTTCCCTACGTGATAGGATTTTGCAGGTCTTGGGGTGGAGGTTCCCATTTCATTGTTACAGTATATATTCATTGGGGATTGCAGAAATACTTGTATGAATTGTTAGTTTTGAAAGTTCTGAAAACAGTTAAAAAAGCCTTTTTTCTAAACACTACCATGTACTATGTTATAGTAATTTAACAACTAGCTAAACGCACAAAATATTATATTTATATAACAAAATTTCCTTTTTGTTTTTTGTTTAAGATGCAGGAGAACAGAATATGAAAATTGCCCAAAGACAGAAGCAACAAAACCTGTATAAAAGTCTATATAGAAACATTTTTATGGTTCCTGACATACTGGGACATTTTATCAATTAAAGGCTATGGAGGCTTTGTAGAACAGCCAAATGCTTTATATGTATATATATATATACACCAATTTAGTAATAGTAAACTGCAAAATTTGCAAGTTGACAAAACTGTTCTCATGGTCTCTGCAAAGCATAAACATCTTTCCTTATCAGTAAACACAACAAAAGGAAACCAAGCAAAAAAAGTTATCAAATTTGTCAAAAAGACAAAAAACAACATGCCTTCTTTGATCAATGTGTTGATTTATTGAGAGCTATAGTGAAACAGCTGAAGAGGAAGGGGATTGCTTGAAGATAATCAGACTGGTTGTAAACCTCATCAAGACAAAAACAAGCTGGACACTAAAATATAATTGTTTGTCTAATATTTAAATGAAGAAAAGTCACCTACACTTTTCAACTTTTTTAGAACAATTATTGTATGAATACTTCACACATAGGGTTTCAAAAGTCCATTAATAGTATGTTTTAAGAAAATTTTTGTCCATCAATGGTACATGTGTACAAATGTCTTGATCTTTAGTTATGATGTAAGCATATATGTTTTCAAGATATGGAAATATAACACATGTGTACTCTTATTTAATTCTTGATTAACAAAATATTGTTTTGTATGTTTTTTTAAAGGACATATTCACCCTTCCCACTAAAATATACAGTTACCTTCATGTGCCCCTTAAACCTAACACAATATTTACAGTAACAATCCCTCCTATATCCCTGAAGAGCAGCACCCTGTAGGGAGGCAGCAGTTTTTATGGCAGGTTTTTTTTTCTGCCTGGGGCACATGGTTTTTCCATGTGCCTGGGTCCTAGTGACCCCTCCCCCCCCCCCCCCAATGCTGTTTGTAAAAAAACACACTTTTTGGGAGGTACTGTCACTTTAAATAGCATGGGGAAGCCGTGACTTTCATTGCACGACAGAATAAAGCTACGACTCCTCCCCCTCCCTTCATTTGATCAAAATCAATGTTTGTCAGCCCTGCAGATCAAAAATCAATGTTGGACATCATGTACCAGTCACTATGGGCATCTAATATGAGTCACTATGGGCATTATTTACAAGTCATGTGTATAAAGCCCCTCCCACTTCTGGACAAGCTGCACCCCCCTTCTGGACAAAGCATCACCCACTTTCAATTATAAAACCACACTCCTGGTGGCGTGGCGAGTGGGGTGGAGCATTTGGGATTTTTTTTTTAGGTGCCAAAAAGCCCTGCTGAAGTGGGTAATTCTTCTTGACTCTTGAAAGCAGCTCCTGACTTTTTCCCAGTCATTCGGGGTAACAGCCATTGTTCACATGGCTGTGTTGGTGGTAGTTTGGCCATTCACAGACATCTGTTACCCAAATCTATTCCTTTACAGCTTGTAATGAGCTTGCTCACTTTAGGAGATGTAAATTGTCCAGATGGCAAAAATCAAAAGTCAATAATGATTGCTACATGTCACTATTGGACAGTCGGACAGAAATATTTAATGGTTTGTACCCAGTTAAAAATTGTTGAGCCAAACCATTATCTTATAAAACCTATATTTACCTTCAGGACCCTCAAAAACCTAAAGATCAAAATCCATCTCTCCAAAGTTGCAGAAGAGTGCAATCATTGTTGACTTTTGATTGTTGCCATCTGGACTACGGTATTTATACCTGCTAAACTGTGCAAGTTCTTTACAAGGTCGGCTGGAAATATCTTTTGGTGTGGGGCGACCAGCCGCGACCGAGCTCGGTCGCCCGTTCGTCCATGTTTGCCCCCTTTTGCTGCGAACAATAGTCATTTGTCCTGGCTGAGCGATTGCTAGTAGCAAACGCTCGGTCAGGACAAAAACTCTGCTATTGTGTACCCAGCCTTACTGTGAGTGCACTAATTCTCTACACACGTATTTAATACATATTTATTTTGAAACTTCATTTTTACTTTGACATAGACAGATCTGTCTAGCCTAAATAAGTCAGTATCAGTAAACATTTTGCAAATAATGCTGCATAGATAAACTGCACAAACAATAAACAGGTAAAGACAAAAATGCAAAAACTGCCGTTGTGTGCTGCTGTTTCTCATGAATAATAACTTTGCAGTATTAATATTATATAAAGTGTAAGATGCTTTAACTTGTGTCAAACAACATATTTTAATTGTTAACAATGTACCAATTATTCTGGTACTGTCAGCTATTAAAAGTAAAACCTCTACTATCGTATTTGTTATTTAATTAAATGGGAAGTTTAAGATAAAAAACATTTTCCTGGTTTATAATTTAGAATTGTATATTTAAAATGTATCACTTGCCTTTTAAAGTCATTCCTAAAGGTGGGTACACACACTCACATTGGATACCATGGTTTTGTCCCTTCATTGTTAGAGTGTGTAGCGCATTTCCGAATGATCCCAAACCAATTAACGTTCACCGTCAGCCTAGAGATTGTTGGATAATTCCACAAATTTCCCCCGGATGTGGTCGTCTGCCTGTACTTAAAGGGGAACTGTGGTCCAAAAATTGACTTTAGGTAAACTGATAGGAATTGCTCTCGTGAAAGTTTTTGCAATTTATTTTCATTGTTTATTTTTAATAATTTTGAAGATACTTTTTTTGTATGTGATATGGCAGCACCATCACCAAGTCCCCTGCATTTCCTGCTTCCTGCTCTGAAACTATGTGATAGTCAATCTGCCCTGTGTCTCTTCCTCCCTTAGCAGTCCCTCCCACTCATGGACCCCATGGCCCCTCTTTGCAGGCCCCTCTTGGCCCCACTCGCGGAACCTTAACCCTGCCCACTTGCGGGTGCCTTAGCCCTGCCCACCCGTGTATGCTGTAGCCCCGCCCACTCGCAGGTGCCATGGGCCACTCAGCCCCCCCTACAGAAAACTGCGTGAAAACAGCCTTTTTAGGCAGAGTGAGAACTCTTACCTGCACTGTGGGGATCTTTACACAGAAGGGAGGGAGAGGGACTTCCTGTGTCCGTCATACACTGAAGCTGTCTGAGGCTGTGCTCGACGGCGGCGAGGTGGAGGAGTAGCCTTAGAAATGTCACATGTCATCGTCCCACCCATTAACTTTCTGGTCTGTAATTTCTTTATATCTTGTGGCTGTGAAGCACATTGAGAGGTGATTGATGGCTTGTTTTAAAGGTAGGAAACTGTCCATTCATTTAAAATCAACTTGTATGGAGACCAAAGTTCCCATTTAAAGTATAGGGAGTTGGCCCTCATTGAGTCCCGAGCGTCCTTCCTATGTATTATTTATTGCTTAGGACTGCATGTAGGGGGATCTTTGAAGAATGACAGGCAGTATCTTGCAGATTCTATTTGTCGTCTTTCAAAGATCTTTGATGTGCCCAGCTTTAGAGATAAAGGGGGAGATCCAATATAGCCGTTTTTCGTCTAAAACCCACGTTAACCCGAAAAAATTTCGGGTTAACGTGGGTTTTAGACGGAATTTAGAGCACAGCGCCGTTTCCAAATGTTTTTGGAAACAGCACACTGTGCTAACGATCCAAAACCTCTGCCGTTAAGGTTTGCGCTACCTCATAGCGCAAAACTTAACGGTAAAGGTTTAGGAGCGTTAAGATCGCGCTCCTTACCTTAGCCCAATCCACGATGCAATAACTGACGTAATCTCGTTTACGTCAGTTATTGTATCGCGGGATCGGGCTAAGGTAAGTAATGCAGCTTTCCGGTTTTGAATCTCCCCGACAGTTGTTTAAAAAACACTTTAGATATGCCTACTCCATCATTGCTTCTCAACTGCTGACTCATGCTCAGTATACTTCAGTTTACTGCAAAAAAAAAAGAGGGATGACTCCCAACTCTGTGCTGTGTTTGTTTGTGTGTGATGAAAAGAAAATCAATGTTCTTTTTATTTCCTATGTTCCTTGGGAGGTGTTACCAATCTAATTGCTGCTAAGCTTGAGCGCATAGGAACTGTTTAAAAAATAGTGATGCTAGTGATATTTTATGTCAGTTGTTTGACAGTAAAGGTCTGTACACATACCAGATTTATGTCGACCAGGAGCAGACGACGAATAGCCAATGAATGACTGCTTCGTCCAGAAATCATATGCGAGGTTGTTGATTACATTGCTAAATCTCATCAAAACTTAGAAGTAATATTATCCTTTACTGTGATTAATGAACATTTTGTAGTGAATCATCTCTGTAACAGATAAGTCTGGTATTTTAAATCAAAAGTAACCTTTACTGAAGACAAATGGAATTTTTCTTTGAAGCACAATTAGGTCACAAAAGACATATTTCTTAAACAGAGCATTTTGTAATATCAAGTGCATGCCATTTAAGAAAAACATTTTGTTATTTCTGTTTATTATTCTTATTATTATTAATATGGCTTGGGGCAGCTTCTATTTAATCTATTTATTAATAATTTGGAAGTGAGTATTGTCTGCAAGGTTTCTGTGTTTGCTGACGACACAAAACTTTGTCGACTATTAAAAACTTCAGAGGATGTGCAATCGTTGCAAGGGGATCTAGATAGATTGTCACATTGGGCTGCTAAGTGGCAGATGAGATTCAATGTTGATAAATGTAAGGTGATGCATAAAGAGAGGTATTTCTGGGCACCTGTTATCCTCTGCTAAAAAACACAGATGCTAGACATATTCTGGTAATTTACCAAGAAGAGCAACAGCAAAAAGTCTTTAAAGTAAGGTTTGCAGTACATTTAAAATGTTTACAAAGTGTACATAGTGTTATTTATTTCATATTATTTTTTAAACATGGGAATAGCATGAGTTTAGCATAAAAATAGTAGATGACCTTGCCTTCAGGGTCACTATACTCAAAGTACAATGCTAGGGTAGTAAAATGAAGTTACCTACATGTGTGTCTGTGCCTGCTTTGTTAGTGAATTTTCAATGTTTAGTAACTGCTCCTAACTGCCCCCCCCAGTAACTTCCCACTTGTAAATCCAGCCGACACTGGATACATTCATACACATTCTACAGAGCCTGCACAATCGACACTATACAGCTCATTAACATATCTTTCTGCCACTGCTGAGAGTGGGTGGGGGAGGGGGGGGGTGCTGCTGTGTTACACTTTCTCCCTCTCTTCTAACAGGCAAGTAGACAAGCTGCTGATAGTTGGAAAGCAAGCAGACATGCTGGGAAGGGATCTCCTGTGACATACTCTTGCAGCAGATCTGGCTTGTATATCTCCCCCTCTCACTGGTGTCTGTGTATTTATACTGCCAAGCACCTTGGAATACCATGATAATAGGCAAACAGACAGACTGATAGACTGACAGATATATCAGACAGACAGATAGATTAAATATATAGATAGACAGAAAGATAGATTAGATAGACAGGAGACCAACATGATTAATCAGCTTATTATATTTGGGGTTATATTAATAAAAGTTTTGATACTGTATATTTTGGGAGATCCTAGTAAGAGGTCACTGGAGGGATACAAATTTGTATACCTGGTTTGAGTGACAGGTCTCTCCCTGTACATGCTGTTATTAAAAATTAAGATTTCTCTGAATCTACAGCTCGGATTTCAAATCTAAAAAATGTGTTGGAGTAGTGCACCTTTACACTATCTAAAGGCTTATTTTTGTAACACATGCAAAGTACAGTATTAGGTGGGATTGGAATATAATATCAGGAACAGTACGCTAAGGGTCTCAGTAAATTCCCCCAATTTTCGTATTTCCTAATCAACCATATCTGGTCTTTTTAAATCACATTAATTACCTGTTGTCCAGACAGACGGTGTACAATAAGGATATCATAAGTGTTTATATAGTATCGGGGAAATTTACCCAGAGACGCAATCAGTGGTTTAACTAGGAATCACTGAGGCCCCCAGCAAAAGTATTATTGATACTTTAGCAATATGGAGAGTTGTCAAAAAAGCCAATCAGTGGTAAGTGCTTTAGAAAGACTGACTAATGTAAACCATTTCTTTATTAGTGCTTGACTTTCACAATAAGACAAAAAGCACAGTGAGCTTCTTCAGTTCTCTATATCATCAATAACATCATATTACCGTAAATGTTTTTTACTGGATGATAGTGTCTCTTTAACTAAACCTTAAAGACTGAAAACCTGATGAATTTTGGATTTACAATTATAAATCATATGAAAATGGAAAGACACTATTATTTAATAGAACTGGGAAAACTTTCTTTTTGCTGTTTTAGTAAAAAAGCTTTATCGATCCTGCATTTCTTACATTCTTAATAATAGGAGGAGACGGGGTATTTTTAACTATGGCTGTAGAATTTCCGGCACAACAAACCAATAAAAGCACCCTGACACTATTGTTTATAGTATGATAATTAGACTGTACACAATATGCAATTCCCCCTAAAAAAACCTTCACAAAGCAAACGTATATACAGTATAAATGATTTGCAAGTGATGTAAGGATAGGCTGAAAGGATATTTATTTTTTCCTTCTGCATAGTTTACTGCAGAAAACATAAGCCAAGTTTAGGGGATTCCCCATTATTGTCAAAACTATGTTAACAACCCACTATGACAAATGCAATAACGTAAAAAAGAACAACAAAAAAGTTGAGCAACTTCAAGAATAGGCAGCATTCTTTTCTTTGCTGCTCATATAAGAATAAAATATATAAAAAAAATAAAAGACACAAGTTCAGTAGAGATGTCCGAACTTCGCAAAATCCGGTCCGCTCGAGGATCCGTGAATTTTCAAAAAATTCGAAAATCTGCGACCGGACCCATTAAAATGAAAAAAATCTTCGAAAATACGAGAAATCCTCGTAATTTCGAAAATGCGGTTCGGAAAAGTTCGAAAGGTGGAAAACCGGAAAATCCGCGATATCCGCAGTTCGCGAACGAGGTATTCGGGTTCGGATCCGCGAACTGGGCCATCACTAAAGTTCAGTACAAATGAATGAAAACTAAAAGTTTCAACTCTCTGGAGAAGGGACTGAACCTGAGCCTTGGATGTATGGTGTAAAAAATTACATTTAATACATTATTGATCTGATAAGTGATACTTATACAGTGAAGCTCTACAGATCTCTAATATAAACATATGTGTATTTTACTTCTTTAGTTCCGTGTAAGTTATCTTATGGTTAATAATAACACTCACCAAGGTGATATATCAAATAAGGATTTATTGTATGGAGTAATTACAAATTATGCAGTAAGTAAAAAGCCAGTCAAGTATATTAGAGACAGCCTACAAATTATAACTATATACTTTAAGCATAATTAGTCTATTATGGTGTGTGTGTGTGTGTGTGTAAAGAGTGTGTGTGTATGTCTGCTTACCTCCTCCTCCTACTAACGTCAACCTCCAACTCCTACCTCCCACTCCCACTCTCACAGTGTGTGAATCCTGACCAGTTATATACATCTCTGGTGGCTTAAGTTACACTCTAAAAGTTCCATGAATGGTCACAACTTATGTTACTGATGAACTTCATTTTCCAAAATAACTTCTACTACTTTGTGAGTGAGCAAGACAGTTCTGCATACATAACAAGCTTTGGTTAACTCTTTACAATACTGATTAACCCTTTATACTGGATTCAACATATGGCAAATTATGTAGATTAAGAACTGCCTGCACCAAGCCAGAAATACAAACATCTGTACAGACACAGTTAATTACATGGAATTATTTTCACTTCACACTTCAGGAACTTACCACAATTTATATCAGCCACTTTGATCCACATTATCTTGTACCTTATCTGTTTGTCCCTTGAAGACCCCTTTTATATGACTTTTTATCATCTTCCAGATAGATATTCATTTTTTTCTGGTTATTTGATCTATGAGCTAAATGTTGTATATATATCAGAGAGCACCACAGCTTCCCTGTAATCAGCTTGATAAAGGAACTAGAATGTTTTGAAAGCTTGCTATGATTATCTTAGTCAATAAAGGTATCGCCTTTATGCCATATTTTGTTACCCTTTATTGCAAAAGGGTTACCGATCTGGACGAACAGACAACCAAGCTTTCTATAGGGCTGTGTATGGGACTTTCTTTGGTGCTGTGTATTGGACTTTCTATGGGTCTGTGTATGGGACTTTCTATGGGGCTGTGCATTGTACTTTCTATGGGACTGTGTATTGGACTTTCTATGGGGCTGTGTATTGGACTTTCTATGGGGCCGTGCATGGGACTTTCTATGGGGCCGTGCATGGGACTTTCTACAGGGCTGTGTATGGGACTTTCTATGGGGATGTGTATTGGACTTTCTATGGGGCCGTGCATGGGACTTCCTATGGGGCCGTGCATGGGACTTTCTACAGGGCTGTGTATGGGACTTTCTATGGGGATGTGTATGGGACTTTCTATGGGGATGTGTATGGGACTTTCTATGGTGCTGTGTATTGGACTTTCTATGGGACTGTGTATGGGACTTTTTATGGGGCTGTGTATTAGACTTTCTATGGGGCTGTGTATGGGGCTTTCTATGGGGCTGTGTATGGGACTTTCTATGGGGCTGTGTATGGGACTTTCTATGGTGCTGTGTATGGGACTTTCTATGGGGCTGTTTATTGGACTTTCTATGGGGCTGTGTATGGGACTTTCTATGGGGCTGTGTATGGGACTTTCTATGGGACTGTGTATGGGACTTTCTATGGGACTGTGTATTGGACTTTCTATGGGGCTGTGTATGGGACTTTCTATGGGGCTGTGTATGGGACTGTGTATGAGACTTTCTATGGGACTGTCTGTGGGAGAAATTCAACCTAGTTTATTAGTTTAAAGTAAGTACCTCCTTCGGGATGGTTTATATTGTACTTTTGTTATTTTTAAAAGGTCTTATATGAAAATAATTATTAATAAACTTTTATTAAAAGAAGCATATCGTACTTTATTGTGGTTTATTTTTGAATAAGTTCAAACAATGAATGTTTTGAAATACAGAAATAAAAAATAAAAAGCTTGCATATATCTTCTCAATATCTCATTTAACATTTTTGAATGAAAAATAACATACAGTACCTTCCTGCATTCCTGTCATTACTTCCTTTTCACACAAAATAATCTGCCTTAGACCTTCTGCATAAAACACTTACTAAAAAGCTTTATGTGAAATTTACATCCTCTACATTATAATACTTTTAAATATGGAGCTCTTATCAATGAGCTTTTTAGAAGATAGAGCATGTGCAGGGGTAACAGCAGTCAATCATTGGTTGTGATGTCAGTTGTCTTAGTTATGATTGGGATTGAGGGTCCAGCTTACTCTGCCAGAAAGGGGACACTAATTATCCTTAAATATCTGGTTAGTAATGCAGGTAATAAAGTGCAAAATATATAATTTGACAATTGGTCAGTTTTTTGTTTCTATGGGTGTACATGCATTTAAAAAAAAAACCTCTCTGATCTGTGACAACGGGATTTTACAACTGGCCTACCCCATTCGAACATCTGTCATTACGTGCCATATTCGTAATTTACGACCACGGCTGTAAATGTATTTCAATTTTAAAAATGTGTTAAATTTTAAAAAATTTTATTTTCCATTGAACTTTCTCTTTAAAGACTTTTTTTTTTTTTAACAATTTTTGAGGTATGCAACAAGGAATCGTTGCCAATGAATGCAGTGCATAATATAATATATAATAAATCCTCTTTTTAAGAGATTCAGATACAGATTCTAGAAATAATGAATTCCCGGTATAATTATAAAATGTTGAATGTGAAAGCTAGAAAGTAGCACGCGTGTGAAGGAGGGATATTTGTATGTGTTCCCCAGACCATTTCCTAGGTCACAGAGCCGTGTACAGTAAGTTACCATTGCTATTTTAACCTTATTTTGGCCGAACATTTCAAACTATTTGTCCCCATTGAATTTAATGGGTCCGATTTTGAATTTTCAAACTTTTTCAGAAAATCTGAAATCGGACCGGATTTATAGAAGTTCTGATGTTAGATATTATCAAGATAATTATACCATATATACATTCCTAAACAGTGGGCACTTACAATAAGTTTCAACAATCCATAAAAAACACAAAGTTGGTCCGACATACGTCACGTCAAACTTCATGGCCGTGACTGACTACTGTGCTGGGGAGAAGCCAAAGAAGAGAGCGGCGGAGACAGGGTGAGTATCTCAGGTCAAGAACGCTGAGGAGGTAAGAAAAGTTTGCAAGACTGAGGTTATTGGGGGTGGGGAATATAATTTTAACATTTTGTGGAAGCAGTGGACCCTTAAAAGGAAATCTTTACCCTAAAAACATTAACCCTTTGTGCTCTTTAATCTCCATTTTTTTTACTGTGACTACCAATTCGTTTTTATAATTTTGAATGCTACTGCTGCTGTCAGCTTACATTTAAGGGGCAGTTCAGTGAAAATGATCAATATTTGTTAAATTGTTAGTTTGTGTAATGCCTTCTTATTTATTTTACATATTCTCTCCCACTTTGAAAAATCAGTTGATTTCATACCCTTTGCTGTTCCCTGCTGTTGATATTAGTGAGCTGCCATTTCAGGTTCTAATGGTCCTTCTTCTTCCCAGGATGCACTACATCCTTGGAATGTTCCTAACAGTTATTTTTACTGATTGGCTGTTGGATGGGTAAAAGATGCTCAGATCTCCACTAAGCAACTGAATCAACCCAGGCGTTGGGTCAACGCCTGGGTTGATAGAGACCATAACAGTCTGTATTAGGGGTCCTGCAAACTGGAAGTTAGTATTTCGGTTGCATTTATTTTTCCCCTGACAAAATTCTGAATTGGCAGATTAACGGAGAAGTAAACCCAATTTTTCAAACTCCAGAATCTGAAAACAACCCCCCTAAAATCCCACTTTAGTAAATTGTATTAAAGGAGAACTAAACCCAATTTTATATACTCCAGAATCTGAAAACAACCCCCTAAAAACACCAATAAACTATAAAATGCCACTTTAGTAAACTCTGTTAAAGTAAATTAAAGCCTGTTAAGAACTGGATGAAGTATCTGTGTATATGTGCAGTGTCAGACCACACCTCCTGACCTCAGTCACATGCTTCCTTGCTTTATCTGTCCTGTAAAAGGATTGGCTAGAGATTATTAATGGGTGTGACCAACTGTAACAAGGTTCTGCCATAGCTAAGTACTGAGCATGTGCAGAACATAATGGTCGTTGACCAAACTGTCTGATATTAGAATGCTGAGAAGTAAAGCACAAACCATATGTTATTTAGGTAAATTTCTCAGCGCCTGTATCAAAATGACAGGTAAGACACAGATTACTGGTTTTATATCAAGGTGTTCTGTCTTCTGGTTCAGTGTTGTTCTGTGGCTTTAGTTGCCCTTTAAAGTAAATGTAAGCCTGTTAAGAAATGGATGAAGTATCTGTGTGAATGTGCAGTGTCAGACCACACCCCCTGCCCTCAGTCACATGCTTCCTTGCTTTATCTGTCCTGTAAAAGGATTGGCTAGAGATTATTAATGGGTGTGACCAACTGTGACAAGTTTCTGCCATAGCTAAGGACTGAGCATGTGCAGAACATTATGGTCATTGACCAAACTGTGTGATACTAGAATGCTGTGAATTAAAGCACAAATCATATATTATTTAGGTAAATTTCCCAGTTTCTGCATCACAATGAGAGGTAAGACACAGATTACTGGTTTTATATCAAGGTGTTCTGCCGTCTGGTTCAGTGTTGTTCTGTGGCTTTAGTTGTCCTTTAAGGTCATTGGGATGAAAAAATACTGCTCGTTTTTCTGAAAACCATTTGTATTTGCACTGAACTTCCCCTTTAATATTAAGCTATTTTCTCTATTTTAAAATGCTCACCAAATGGTGTCTTCAATTGTTTGTATAATACAATGTGTGTTATTTGTTTGTTAGTGTCACTTATGAAGCCTAACTCAATCAGTGATTTAATGTTTGGAAATACTGACCATCATGGTCCTTGTAGTTTTGTTAGGGAGGTGACATGTATTGGAATGGAAGTTCTGCGATTCCTTTGCAATTTTTAGAAGCTTTCTCAAATCTGTGCTATATTCTATGAAACAAATAGATATTTCCTATATAGTGTGAATGCACCCTTACAAAACCCTTTAACGCTGTGAGTTTTCTTCAGTTTCTATGACTCACATGCAAATTGTGCTTAAACGTAATTTAAAATTGTCAGAGATTTAAGGCAAATATGAGCATGAGAACCATTAACTGCTGTCAAAATTACATTATTTGCACAATGCAAATTGCAATACAAACTGACAGTTTGCATATCTGTGCATATATGAAAACAAATATCAGAAGGAATCTAATGTTTCCAATGTAAAATATCTCTATATTGGGATCAATAATAATAATGATCACTTTACTACTCCATACTGTCAATTTCAAACATAAAATAGGTGCAATTTACTTAGAGGGCAAAAATCTATTATTTAGTTGTACTGATCACACTTAAAGGGACATTAAACCAATTTTATGAAGTACAGACAATCTATTACTCACAGGGAGGTGAGATTGCTTATTCCCACCTCCCTGTGAATAATATTACACTCAGGTAACAGATAAACTTACCTTCCAGCGCTCCTCTTGTGGCTTCTCCCCAGCTTGACACTATCTTTAACTATCTTTAGCATGCGCAAAACATAGGAGCCCAGTCGGGACACAGAGGCATCTGCTGGAAAAAGTCTATTCATATAACCCTGGCATTCTTTTATTTACAGGAGGGAGGGAATAAGCAATCTCATCTGTGAATAATAGATATAGATTTCCTGTACTACATTAAATTAAATGCAAATATTTTGTAATTTGGTAAGAAGACCCGTTTAATTACTTGTTTAATAAACATTTAAGGCAGAAATGTCTGCTCACTTGGACTGACTGATTAGTGGTGTGTGTTAGATGTTTGCTGAGTCCTCAAACTACTCACTTAGCTGCATTGCTGTTATAATAATAATTAGAGGAAATGGCTCTCTCTTTTCCTACCAACTATCCACTTTTGGGGAAATGCCGCACTCATGCTTTCATCCTTCTATGTAGTGTAAAAACGAAGGCAGGGGATTTTACATTGGGTGCCATTAATACAAAGACCTGAAGACCTGTGCTAATTACATCAGGAAGCATGGGTTTAACTCTATTTTACCCCATAGAGTGGGGTATTACACACATCTCCCTGTTTGAGTTATCTTTCTCTCTATATATGAATACAAGTTTCTTACCCTTTTTTCAATAATATGCTGATAAATTGTGAACTGGTTGAACATGCACCATTGTGTTTTGTTTTGTTTTCTTTCTTGTTATATACAGTATACCAATATAAATTATTGAAAACTGAAAAATTGCAGCTTTGACCAACCTCAACACTGATAATTAGGACAGTTGAAAAGCTTCACAGTAAATCAGTGACCATAAACAACAAAGACTCAAAACTTAAAGGAGAACTAAACTTAATTATTTTTAATCCTAATGTGAATGGTTTTCTCCCCAGAATACCTATACATTGAAAGATTATTTTCTAGTTGTTTGCATTTAGTAGATATAAGTAATAGAATATGTAACAAAGGAGGCTTCCATGTTGTTGCCAGTACAACTCATAGCCCCTGTTGGCTCCTAAGAGCTACGCCCCCTGACCCCAGGATTCACTGTCTCTATGTACAAAGTTTCTAAATGTACCTGTGATCACAGTTGAGTTGCTGGTGGTGCACCATGTAAATATTTTCATGCTTAGTGGAGGTCTCTTTGCTCCTCTTGGCTCACATCTCCCTAAGCTATCTAGCTGCCTTGTCTATTGTACGCCCAAGTCCTACCCCATAGACCCAAGGATCTGTATCTTGCACTGATGAGATCTAAAAATACCAAAATATTACATGTCTACAGAAGTAAGAGGTTACTTCTTGTTTCTTAGATTTTGTGGGCAATGCTATTCATATAGCATGAGACTGCAAGATACCCTCTGTTATAAGAAGGCTCAGCTCCAAAAGGTTAAACAAATGGTCAATGGAAGGTCAGGTATATTGCTTGTTTCCATCATGTTTCTATAGCAGCCCTGTTTTTTATTTACCAACCAGCATGAATTGTTGAAAGCCTTCCAGGAGCAATACAAAATAGTGAACTGATGTTACTGTCATTTACTCAAATGTACTGGCACATATTGCATGTTCAGTGGTGGCTCACTGCTAAAGTGCTGGTTTTGGAAACAAACAAACTATTGAGATACAGGTTTAATTTCCCAGGCTTACTTTTTTTGTTTCTATTATGTTTCTAGCAAAAGATAGAGATTCTACATTTACTGATATCCCCTGTTAGCCCTTGTAGCATAGAGGTAGAAATCTTTCTTTTTATCAGGACACAGTATGGAAGGTTGCAAGTTTGAAAAGCAAAAGGCATTTATCATAGTTAGGGACAGGCGCATTTGTAATGTGTCTACACAAAAACTGCACTGAAATCTATGTTCTGTGTCAGAGGGAGGGGGTGATCTCTAAGCTGTAAGATGATTGGCTGTCAGCTTCCAAGAAACAAAGCTGCTGCATCCTTTGAAGTGTACTGCGTACACTCTGCTGGGTGTTCCCAGATGAAGTGAATTATGGGAGCTCACCCTTAGTCCCCAAAAGTTATTTTCCTAAATCATCCAGCATCCACAGCAAAGGGAGAGGTGAGACACAGCTCTTTGTATCTTTGTGAATGTGCTCTGTCTATTGGGACAATGTTGTCTTGAGACTTTAGTTCCCCTTGTGCTATATTTAAAAAATAAAATACCTTTTGGTGACAGCTAATTATAATGAAATATATTTAAAGGGCATGTCCACCCCTTATAAAAACTTTTGATATGTGGTAGGGCATGCTCCCCCAGCCCCAACCGCATTAATATCATTGATAGAAAGTCCCCCGATTCTTACTTACCTTCCTTCTTTCCTCCGCCGCAATGTACAGGCCCTCTGCTTGCAGGGAAATGCAAGCAGGGGGTGCGACTGGCAGCCACGCCCGTGATTGGCTGATAGGCAGCCAATCACGGTCACGGCTGCCAGGAGTTCTGAAGAGCGGAGGAGAGAGGGAAGGTAAGTAAAGATTGGGGGACTTTCTAACAATTATATTAATGCGGTTGGGGCTGGGGGAGCATGCCCTACCGCATACCCAAAGGGTTTAATGTTAGGGGGAGGGAGAGAAAAACGGGAGGGAGAGGGAGGGAGAGGGAGGGGGGAAAGGCTGCACTGAGCATGCCTCAAACCTTGACGAGGTTGAGGCAGACTCAGCCGCAGCATGAATCACACACTGCTCCTACACAGCAGTTTCCTGGACTTTGGAGGGGCACAGCAGGGGAACTATTTTGAGCAGAAATGTAAGGTAAGGCTTGTTTTAAACTACTTAATGTGGCCAGTAAGGGGTTAAATTTTAGTTTTGGGGGTGGACATGCCCTTTAAATGATTTTAGCATTGCCTAGAAGCAAATCACCCAGGATCTTTTATGTGGAAATACAATGTTACACATAATAAACAACCAACTGTGTATATAAATAATATTTTCTAAACCCATGTTTGCATTTGGTAAAGATTTGTTATAACATAAACTTACAGCTGCTTCAAATAGAATTTAAACATAAACAGGAAGTGATACGGTAATATTTTTTCACAATACTTCCATTGGTTTGCTTTATTTAAGAGTCATGCTGGTGACCGTTTACCATCTGGAAAAGGATGCATATAATCATCAGAGTGTTACAGATATGTCAGACATAGCAAATCTTCATTCATTTATCAAAATTCAAAAATATAACCAATATGCACCAATCTAATTACTTTTTTTATACTACACAATTTCTAGCATTATTTTTAAACGCTAACATTGTTTCTTTGCACTGCACTGTGTAATTTGCCACCTTGGAACCCATTACACACAAACATTTTAGATTAACCAATCATATAATACTATGCATAGTGATAACACTTTTCTTGTATATCTAATCTAACAGTCTAACAGGACCAATTTTCTCAAGCCAATTTGGTTATTCTTCATCACTTGCAACACAATTTATTGTACAATACTGGATATTGCATGATCATCGCAATGTGTATGGGTGCCTTTAGAATACCACAAGACAATCAGACATCTTTTGCCACATTTTTTTCTTACTGAAGCTACTTTACCCCAGACCAACAATAAAACAATTACTTACTATTAGGAAAAATACCCTAAATAAGGGCTAGGCCACACTGCTGCATTTTTTTGTGCGTTTGCGAATGCGTTTGCGTTTTTTCAGATCACTGAAAATGCGGCAACGGGTGCGTTGTGATTTGTGTTCCGCATTTTAAATTCGCAATCGCATGCGTTTTGCTATACCTAATTAAGAAAATACATGCGCAAACGCAACAAAATCGCACATGAAATTGCATGCGATTCCGTGTGCGATTGTGTTTGCGGTGCAGTGTGGCCGTGCCCTAAATGTCCCTAAAGCCATACTAGTACTTAATGTTGACAACTAAGTTATGGCATATAATGACCACTTGAAATTATTTTTATCACCTATTGGGGCTTATTTAATAAAAGGTGTACAATTTCACCCATGGCCTTAATCAATTCTAAATAAGATTGTGTCTCTTTAAACATTCTATAACTCACCAGCAAGTAAAAAAAGGAATGCTGTTTTGTTGTAAAACCAAGGTTGCAGCAAATCTTTGGCTATCTCTACTTAATCATGTTATCAGTCACCCTCCATATCGGCACTATACTAATGTTCTTCCCTGAGTTTGTTTTGGCAATGAGTACTGATAGCAGGATTTTAATTCACTAAACTGGATTCCTGCATCAAGACCCTGCCAGGTGCCCAAAAAAAGCAACACAAGAGGAATTAACAGCGATGTCTACATAAAGATTGGTTCATATTTTGCATTGTTTGGGACTTATAGAGTGCTTGGAAGATTAAAGTATGTACAATATAGAGGCTGTACAGGCTACAAAGGAGAATTTAAATATATATTTGTATTTAGTTTTTACATGGGGATATAATCACTGTGTATAAATACATTACTGTGCAAAAACATTAAACTATTAGATGCATTGTTCACCACTAGAACATGTCATATGAAAAAAGAAGTTTTATGGCTGTTAAAGGAATAGTTCACTGGAAAAGTGAACTATTTCTTTAATGCATTGATTGAAAACTGGGAGGTTAAGGAGCTATGCCTCACCTTCTGTCCTTCAATCAATTTCTGTGGAGCCAGGTAAAAGAAACTTTTTGTGCGATCCACCGCGACCTCACTGGCAGGTCTCGACTGCTTATTGGTTCTGTTTAACTATGGCGCGCATGCACAATAATGTGGACTATAGTTGAAATGAACCAGGAACCTATTGGGAGTTTCAGTGTAGCCGCAGAAGATTGCGCAAAAGGTAAAATTCTTTCCCCTTTGTTCCTCGCTCCACAGAAAATTATTGAAGAACAGGAGGTAAGGCATAGCTCCTTAACCTCCTGGTCTTCAATCAATGCATTAAAGGAATAGTTCACTTTTCCAATAAATTATTCCTTTAAGTATTGATTGCAGATAGACCCATGCACCAAGATAGGTCACCAAGTCATTAAGAAGGAAGAGAGAGTGGGCATCTAGAAAAGTCATATACAGTTATTACAGACAAACCTAAGTTCTCTTGTAGAAAGGGTGTCACATTAGGGACCCCGAGTTTGTTTGTCCCGGAATCCATCAGAGAGACAAGAGCCTGGCTGAGATATAAGGTCTGCTATAGGTGTGGGCATAAGAGATGTGCTCTCTGACCATTTCTGAAAGTATCTCAGGGTTTCGTGAGTACAGTGACTGGGCATGGGTATAATATGAGATTGTATGCAAACTGTACTACTACGTATGTGGTATATCTAGCCACATGTGGAATTTGTAACAAACAGTATGTTGGGAAAACAGTAAGATCTGCCTTTAAAAGGATCAAAAGGGGAGTGTCATAATGGAGAAAATAAAGTATTAATAGGGTCACTCTGGGTAAGAAAGTAGGAGAGCTCCCCAAAAAACTCTTATGCAGGGAGGCCTTCTGGATTCATGAATTGAATACTTTGGGACCCATGGGGCTTAATTTAGAATTTGAATTAAATAGTTTTTTAGATTAGATTTGTTTGTATCAGTATTTGGATTGCGACTGGAATCCTAATTTGAATAGAACAGATTGACTAATAAATTATTACTATATACTTGGGCTCTATAACATATCACTTTGGAACATTACATGATGTAGTGTAGGGGAACGTTTAAATACCCCTTTTCCCTAATTTGCTTGTAGCATTGTTATCATATTTAACTATATACTAATAAATATTTAATATGCCGAACCCTTTTACCCACATCTATGATCTATATGCATATTTATATACTCCCTTCCATATTGTGCAGTGTACTGTTAAAGATTTTTAGATGTGTGGTACTGAGATTAATATTGGATTGAATTTTGATACAGACCGATCTTATGCATTGTTATTTTAGTACTTTTGTTATTGTTGCTATCTGAAGTTTCTTTTTTTTTATCTTTGGGGGTAGAATTCACTTTAATTTATGTTTTAATAATTAAATTGTATTAATATGTTGCATGTGATAACATATTGTATCTTTTTTTAAATTTGTAGGGTTAAGGTGTCCCATCCAGATGCTTTTTGTATGGATGTTTTTGCATACATGGTGAGGGGTACCTTACCTTTAAAGGTGGACACCTTGGGGGTGTTTTTCTCCTTTGGTCTCTGATGAAGCAGATATGATCTGTGAAACGCGTCAGACTGTCTTAGGTATTACGCACTATGTGGTTTTATGTGATGTATTGTTATATTCAATAAAGACAATGGATAAGCTGGATTGAGTGGATGATTTGGACACTGGTATATGTTTGATGTTTATGTGAACAGCGGGAGCTAAACCGCTGCAGTGGGGGACTTCTGGCATGCCAAACAATCCTGAACGCCATCACGCATACCTCGAGCTCCTGCAGACTGATCGACTGGATATGCAAGTCATATACAGTTATGTTTTCAAGTCTGTGACCCAATCTAGAAAGACAAGAAGCCTAACAGATGAATCTAATAGCTACCATGGTTATTTATATTTTAGCTTTAGTTGAAAAGAAGGTATATACAGATTAAGAAGGTATATATATATATATATATATACAGATTAGGAACAAACAGGAAACAACCACAAAAAAGTGCAGTTTATGTATAATGTATGATTACGTATAGAAAAATAAACATACAATAATAGTATTACTGTCAATCCACAACCCAATAAACACATGTATACAATATTAACTGACAGTAATAAATCAGCACTAATATAAACAGCACATTATGAAGGCAAGTATAAACAGCAGAGGCACTGTACATTCCAAAGCCTGCATGTAGCATCTAGTAAATAACTTTTACAGATGTGGTTCTGCTTACAACATGTAAACATGGCAAATCTGTTAGATAGGAGAAAGTTCGATCGCCATCCCTTGATTTGTGTTCTAAATCTGTTGCTGTATAGTAATTGGTTTTAGGTGTGACAACCACAATATTGTACATTCATGATATCTGATGCACTTTGAGAAAGTCAGCTTACAACTGTGCTAGTAGGTTAAAAGGTAAGTATTTTCATTGGTATTTTGGTCTTTTGACCTTCTTTCACAGCAATCACTTTTTGAACACACTGAATTAAGGGATCTATTCTCTTTTATGTAGGCATCTACCACTGAAGCCAACCCCATCCTGTAGCGGAAAGGAGGGGCTATTTCTTGAAATTTCAGACATTCAACTTTCTGAATCCCTTAATGCAGAAAATGAAAGTCCTTTGTATTTTTACTACATTTCTCTATAATCCTCTGTGTGTAAGTGAAGGACAATGGGGCCCTAGAATCTGGGCCCCCATACATAATCATTATTTTATATTTTGAAATTCTGGGGGGGGGTATGTATCCCACATAGAATAGGAAAGTATTGTTCATTTGTACTAGTTGATTCTACCTTTACACCAACTGCCTTACCGCCCCAGTTTATTGCAATATTCCTTCCAGATTCCTTCTTCCTATTTCATTTCCTTTGCCCTTCAACCCCTTAGTCCATAAATTTACATTATTTATTATTTCATCCCCCCCCATTTTCCTTTTAGCTCCCCCTTCATTAATTTTTCTTACATTTAACATTATTAATTTTAATTGAGCTTCCCTTTTTTATATTCTGCTTTCATATGACCTTTGAGGAGCCCCATTTCTGCTTTAATACTGTACACTACTGTCTTTTGTTCCTTTCAATTGTGAGTGAAGTAGGCTGCACCTGACACAGTGGTGCAACTAGGAATCACTGGGCCTCCCAGCAAAACTATGATGGGGCCCTTATTGGTGCCTGATCCTCAGTGGTTTTATGGGAGAAGGCTACATCTCTCATAGGAAAAATAAGAAGATGGGGCCCCCTTGGCTCCCGGCCCCCCCTTTGATTGCGCCCCCTTTTAGTTATGCCCCTGAGCTGATAGGTCCGGTCCTGAAGTCTGGAGACTCCTCTGACTAGGATGTTTATTTCCACCTTTAGTTCAAATATTGGTGTAATGTGTTTTAAGATTATTGAGAAAAATAGAACAAACTGTGGCCCTTTACTTCCTTCCCATATGGTGTCTGACTCAGTAATTCCAGGTAATAAGATTTCAGTGGGAGTGTATTAGGCTGGACAGTTTTTCTTTGCTTTGAGAATTAGCATAAACTTTCTAATGAAGCTCTAGTCTAATTAAACCAGTTTGTCACAGATATTTTTTGCAATCTATTATTTCTGTACTATATTTTACTTAGATGCACATATCGTATGTAACCTACAGCAAAAGTGCTTCCCATAATTTTATCAACAAACGTTACTTAATTTGGTTAGTGGGATATTTTGTGATGGTCAATAGTCTAGAATCTGGTATGTACTATGCGAATGCAGAGCTTCAAAAAGGAGGGTTAGGTTGGCCATACACTACAATAGGTTAATTGTGATTGTAACACCGACCAATACTTTGATTGACTGATGTAAAATGTTATTTGTATATAGATGTACCATACATATTGTTTAACAATTATTGTCTAATGTTGTCTATTGTATGGTTACATTACATTAACATGTAATTAGAAAATATAGTATAGTATAGTATAGTATAGTATTTGAGGTTGAATAAAGACATACGTCCATGCAGTTCAACCCATCTAGCACTATCCTCATTTCCTGCCTAACTGTTGATATTACCATCATTTAACCAATCGACTTAACAAAACAACATTCCCGATCATAATTACGATTGATACTACGATAGAATATTGCATTATAAGATCATGAAAACAAACTTACAAAAAATCAATGGAAATGTCAGCTCGCATGTCAGATTGATAGTTATATTGGCTCAGTGTATGGGCACCTTTAGTCTCCTTTGAATTTGACCACTGTTTTGGCATTTTATTTATCTACATGGTAAAATAAACAATGATATGATTATATTGAATTGTGGACTAGAACTTGAACTTGAACCTGAGTTCAAACGGACTCTGACTTTTCGAACTATCCCAGACCCGGAATTTCAATATTTTCCGGACTTTCGGTAATTATCGAATGTTCGAACGTTCGAGGCATGCGAATATGCGAGTAAAATGTCTATTATAACTATACGCGAGTAAATATCGAATATCGAATCGTTCATGGGATAATTATGAAATGTTCGAAAGCAAGAGCTCGAAAGTAGCATGTGTGAGAGTAAAACCGAGTTATCGAAAGTCCTGGATATTCGAACATGTTCCCCAGACCATTTCCCAGGTCCCAGAGCCATTTACATTAAGTTACCATTGATATTTTAATTAATATTTTAATTAATTTGGAAGATTTGCCCAGTTCTGCATTCACACGTATTTGTGCCCCCTTGTGTGTGCTTGTCCGTGTTTGTCCACACAGAATGGACAAACGGACATGTAGACAAGTGTACTACTCATGTTTTTTTTTAATGAAATGTTGAACAAATAATGGCTGTCCAGGTAGACCCACACATCTAACTCAAATCGCATAAATCAATAAATCTTGTTGGTAAGTAGATTTTGTTTAACAGACTTACAATATCATGGCCTACTGTAATGCCACAAAAATAAATTCACCAAAAACTTCAACCCACCTCCTTGTGATTACACCTGACGAAGGAACACCCGAAACGCTGTGTAAGCATTAGAGCATTATAACAAATAAGAGTTTGTTACTTCAGCAGATGGAGGGCACCCATGGAAATTTGTTCTTCAACCTCTTTGTCGTCGTTATTATTTTAAAAATATGATGAAGACAAATTTAGCTATTTAGCTATTTATTTATGTATATTCTAAATGTAGCCCACCCTTGGGTGTGGCTCAAGATTATTAGTTGCAGGTATACTGTGTTGCCCCAGTGACACCCCTATGATCCCAGTTAATAGACACCAGCACAAAGATAGCAACCAAAAGGTCCAGATTTAATTTTCTGAATCTGGCAGAAAAACATAATACAATGACAGCAACAATGAACAATTATGCAAACTTTGTTACCTTAATATACATATCTTAATATTCAAGTTACAGTTTGTTTGTATACAACCTATTTTTGTAAAATATATTAACTGCAAGTATTTTAACTGTTGTGTTGAGAGCACAGTTCTGATGGAATAGTAGAAGTTATCTGTCACTCTTATATTCCAAATGAGCAGAGTGGGTAACTGTTGCAGATAAACTTAATATAATCCTGCAGTCTGTTATTTATCCTTAGCAGGGTTTAAACTTGCTTTGTTAAGTTTACTGTTAGTAGTGATAAAAATAGTATCTCCTTTGGATGTCCCACTGCAAGCCAGTATAGACAGGGTACTTTAATTAGAGGAATAACTGGTTGATTACACAGGGGTTTCCTCTGGTAAGGGTGCACAGTCTGACAGTCAGATTGATCAGTGATGGGTGATCACCTTGAACTAGTGGCCTGTTCCCCACACAAATCCAAAGTCACCTTACTGATATTCAAAGGACACCAGGCTCCAGATCCACAGCATGCACTACAGGTGAAGCTCTGCAAGCACCTCATCCAGTTCATATAGATCAAGGCCTGTACAAAAGCCTCTGCAACATGTGGCAGCTCTCCTCCTGAACAGTACCAAACTGGAATGCCCTCCTTTTCCTGTCTTGCCTGAGATTACTCCCAATTGGCTTTCTTCATAGACTTCCTGTTGCAGAGCCTCTTGGGACATGTAGTTCATCAGGTAAAAAATTAGTTTACCAGTTCCTTTCATACAATAAATGATGGGTAGGTGTGCACAGCTCATGTACAGTTTATGCATTTAAATACTTTACTGACAGAATAAACAATATTGTGTATAAAGTGCTACATAAATAATATGTGATTTTCTTTACAGGGTATCTCCACTGGGAAAACCACTTTTTGCTATTCAGTTTTATTGAAGAACAGGAGGTAAAGGAGCTGTGTCTTACCTTCTTAAACATTCAGGAGCCAGGAACTAAAGGTTCCTCGTGCTCCTACACCATGTCCTCTGACAGGTCCCAATAGACTGTGTATTCTATGTGCATACACATCGCACTTG
This sequence comes from Hymenochirus boettgeri, assembly GCA_019447015.1. Taxonomy (NCBI): domain Eukaryota; kingdom Metazoa; phylum Chordata; class Amphibia; order Anura; family Pipidae; genus Hymenochirus; species Hymenochirus boettgeri. The sequence continues at coordinate 148,704,792 of CM033469.1, forward strand.
TGCATGCGCATAGAGTACTAAGGGCTAGGCCACACTTGCTCGTTTTTTGCGCACGCGTTTTGTACCCAGTTTTGTCTGCATTCATGTGTATGCAGACAAAACTGCATACATGTGAATGCAGTTTGAATGGAATGGTTAGAATGGAAATCACGGCAACTCAAAAATAACTGCAATTTCCAATGTGCTTACGATTGCACATTCACCATTTTTGGTGCATTAACGCATGCGTTTCCATAATGAAAAATGGCAAAATTGCATGCGATAACTCACATGATTCCTTGCTCGATTCCTGTGCGTTGCAGTGTGGCCTCAGCAAAATAAATTCCTGCATCCAGCACAATTTTGTACGTGACTATTTAGCGCAAGCTGATTCACCCACACACGCGGTCCACATATTGGATCCTGGGTAAATCTCCTGTGTGTGTCTTATTTTGAAAGGCATTTGCAGTTCAGGTGTATTAAATAGTATATAGAGATGAAATTTATGGAGATTTGTCTCAAACTTGGTTTCAATGTTTAACTTACTATTCTCACTAGTGGTTTGACATGCATCATAATTAGTAATTCATTTTTCTCAGAAACAGAAATCAGTATGGCAGCTTCCACCCATATTGAGCATACAGTTCCAAAAGATATGTTGAAATAAATATTATTTATTAGAGAAAGAGAAGCCAAATCCCTCACACCTGATACTGTCTGTCTGATGAGGAAGGATTTCCTTCTATGGCTGTAGTTACACATTAAAATAAAGAGGAGGGAGAGGGTGGAAGAGACAAACCTTTTCTCACTACTGTACAGTCTCAACCCACCTTTCATGACTTACATTGTATAAAGTCTGGCAGGTTTATAATTCCCTTCCGTTTGAGGTCAGAAAGACCCAATTATTGCAAGATAAAAGAAAAATAAACACCCTCCCCTTTACAGCATGTGCCAAACTTGCTGGACTGGTTATATATATATATGTGTGTGTGTGACGCTGAAGCTCAGAGGTCAATAGGAGTGCTGTGGAAATTGGACTAACATTCCTCACTTGCCTCAACACTGATCCCAATTACTCAGTCCTTCAAGGTTGCATCTTCCCTATCTCCAGGTGATCAAACCCTCCCAAATTGCGTAAACCTTTGAAACATTGAACTGACAGCACTAACCAGGACATTCAATTGCTGCTGTTCCCTGACACAAGCAAAACCTTCACACACAGTTACTGCCAAAATGGATTCTTATAGGAAAGTGTATAGTGTCCTGATGGGTCTGTTTGGTGAGTATTCCTCTAAACGTGCATCTGTATTTCCAATATAGATATATAGCTTTGGTAATGAAATATTCACATTGCTTTAACAAAAAAACCCTTACAGGTAATTGAATTATAATGAGGATTTTACTTATTGAAATGTAATTGGTTTTTGATTCTTTTATTTATTCATTGGCAAAGCTTTATACGGTCACAATCCTAATGTAAACAACTTTTAATTTTGAGATGATAAAATTGTGGTTGCCATCGAGTTTAAACATAGCAACTAGATGATGTTTTGGTACCCTAAAATAAAGCATCACTTACAGCAAAGATATTTAGGTTTAATAATTACATTATTCATACCATATATCCAGGTGGGCATTGCTGTAAATTGTGTGCAATGATTAATGGAGACATTGTTAGGATCACTTAAACAACATTAACATTAGGATACATCCCAGTTCCCAAAGACACTAAATATTTGGATTCCTTTTAATATACCGGTAATGTAAATGCTTAGCAGGAGAATGTGATATTACACAGATTAACAAGTTTTGTGTGTTCATTTTATTTCTCTGCGAAAATTTGATTATTTGAAATCATGTTGCAATCCTCCAGCTGCAAGAATGAAAAGGAAATAAATAATAAAAAAAAAAACCTTAACCGTACGTAAAATAAAGCAACAATTCAGCACCCAGTTTAATAATTCTTAAAGTTACAGAACTCTGTTTCCCACAAACATCACCCAGCTCTAACTGGGATGGTAGCAGGGGGAGATGGAATACCCCAAGAGGCTATAACAATCTGCTAACAAAATGGCTGCAAGCCTTTCATCTAAACATAGAGTGAGGTAGTAATCAAATGTTCTTATCTTAAGTAAAGTTATTTTTTTTTTACTTTAATCATTCATGCAGATGGAAAATATTACATCAAACCTCTTATTATTACATGCCGGGATAAGGTGTAACTCTCTACTGGGAGGTTGGTCATTAACTGAGGCAGTGACTATCCCATTTTAGCTTAAGTTTTCTCTTTTCATCTTATGTCAGAGAAATATTTGTGATGTTGTAATAACACAGCCATAGCAATAACCCGTGCTAAGGGGAAAAATGTGTGCTAAACCCATGTTACCCAATGTACTATTGGGTTAGCATGGGTTTAAACTAATTTTGCATTGCCTGAACCATTTCCAAAAATGTTTATAATTAGTGCAGTCCAAGCAATGCAATCAATTTTGTGATCATTTTCCCACTAGTTTTTGCACGAAAATTATATCCTTTTCAATTGTGGCTTTAAAATCATGCAAAAGATCACATTATGTAATAACGGTCACAAAGTGGAAAGTCATTGAAAATCTCATACACAGTCCCATAGAAAGTCCCATACACAGCCCAATAGAAAGTCCAATACACAGCCCCATAGAAAGTCCCATACACAGCCCCATAGAAAGTCCCATAGAAAGTCCAATACACAGCCCCATAGAAAATCCCATACACAGCCCCATAGAAAGTCCCATACACTGCCCCATAGAAAGTCCCATACACAGCCCCATAGAAAGTCCCATACACAGTCCCATAGCAGCCCTATAGAAAGTCCAATACACACAGTCCCATAGAAAGTCCAATACACAGCCCCATAGAAATCCAATACACAGTCCCATAGAAAGTCCAATACACAGCTAAATAGAAAGTCCCATACACAGCCCAGCTAGAAGTCCCATATAAGCCCCATAGAAAGTCCCATACACACCCCATGAAAGTCCATACCAGCCCATAGAAAGTCCAACACAGCCCCATAGAAAGTCCAATACACAGACCCATAGAAAGACCAATACACAGTCCCATACATAGCCCCATAGAAAGTCCCATACACTGCCCCTAGAAAGTCCATTACACTGCCCCATGAAAGCCCAATATACCAGCCCCATAGAAAGTCCCATACACAGTCCCATACACAGTCCCATAGCAGCCCCATAGAAAGTCCAATACACAGTCCCATAGAAAGTCCAATACACAGTCCCATAGAAAGTCCAATACACAGCCAAATAGAAAGTCCCATACACAGCCCCATAGAAAGTCCCATACACAGCCCCATAGAAAGTCCCATACACAGCCCCATAGAAAGTCCCATACACAGCCCCACAGAAAGTCCCATACACAGCCCCATAGAAAGTACCATACAAAGCCCCATAGAAAGTCCCATACACAGCCCCATAGAAAGTACAATACACAGTCCCATAAAAGACCAATACACAGACCCATAGAAAGACCAATACACAGTCCCATACATAGCCCCATAGAAAGTCCCATACACTGCCCCATAGAAAGTCCATTACACTGCCCCATAGAAAGTCCCATACACAGCCCCATAGAAAGTCCCATACACAGATGTGCCCTGCATACCTTTCTGTGCGGCCTGAATACTTAAAGATCGTTTTGTTTTGTTTTTCCCCTTTCCTTTGCAGTATGGGTTGATCTATGAGTAAGCAGGACAACAATTACCTAACCCACCGAAATCAAGAGGATTCTGTGTGTTACAGGGTACAGCTTTTGTTTTTCCAGGGCTATGTGATTTTGTCCATTTTCTCCTTCAAGCACCCAGATTAGCCCAGACCCGAGTATAAAAGGAGGGGAGACTTTCAGGATAATTTTAAAGGGCTTATCCAGCCCCAAAACTAAAATTTAACCCCATACTGGCCCCACTGTGTAGTTTAAAAACCTTAAATCTCTGTTTCTTATGGCTCCTCTGCAGTGCCTGTCCAAAGTCCAGGAAAGTTGAGAGGAGTGGCTGTCTTCCTGTCCAAATGTCTCTGCCTAATGTCTTGCCAGTGGGAGGGATGGTGACATGCACAGGGGTGCCCTTTCCCCCCCTCCCTCCCAACTTCCGGATTCATCCTCTGCAGCCATTGCACCTAGTGTGTAATCCTTTGGCCATAAGATTGATCTCCCCTGGCCATCCCTAACCGCCGAGTTATTTTCTTAAAAAAAAACATCCAAACCTACTTACAGACCTTCGTTTTCGCGGCGTCTACATTGAAGGCAGCCACGTCTTTGATTGACTGCCTATCAGCCAATCACAGATGCAGCTGCCACTCTAGTTCCTGATTGCAAGCAGGGAGCCAGAACAGAACGCCGTGGGAGAGAAGGGTCTGTAAGTAGCGATCAGATATTTTTTTTTTTAAGAAATATCTCAGTGGTGGGCAGGGTGATCTTTTATATAGCCAAACTTCAATTTGAGGGTGGACATGCCCTTTAAATGTAAAATTTCTCGGTACTATTGAACATTTTCACATTATGGCTTTATTACACTTGCATGCAAGTTCTCTCTAATTGTCTACAGATTGGTTTGTGCAGATGTTTGTCATCTTTGCAGATACAAAAAAAATGTAATTTTGGAGATGTAATATCCAGTGCTAACAGAAAATAAGTACAAAACCCACAGGATGCACCTGAGGTAGGGGACACGCCCCGAAACGTTGTGCACGTATGTCAGAAATAAACACACGTTAAAGTGAGAAGCGTCTTCAGGAGTGCGTTCTTCAGATAAATTAATATGTGAAAAGCTTCTATTACTGCAAGTGGTTGGCAGCAACTGAGGAACAGCACCTTGAAGGTAGCTTGAAACAGGAGTGCGGGGATAAATCAATTTTATATGCAAAACCCACACTACCCATTACCCATGTTAGCATGAGTTTAACACTTATTTTCTTTTTTTTTTTTTGTTTTAAATAGTGCAGCACATCCGATGCAACATACAGTATAGAAAGTTGTTTTACACTATTATGTCCATATTACAGTATTTGTGAGTTTCAGTGCATTACAGGATTGATGGAAAGTAAACTACCCCTAAAAAAAAGATTGCATTTCCCAGATTTTTGTACAAGTGCACAGCTTGTGATTTATAATACATACTGCAGTTGCAGAGTAAACATACAAAAACATTTTTGTAATTTTTTACATTTTTGTGAATCTTCCAGTGATTGAGAACTAATGGTCACTGCATTCCAACTAGCACAATAAACAGTTCCTGACTTCCTACCTTACTACCTCTAAATCGTGCACTTAAAAATATTTAACTGCATATACAAGAGCATGCGCGGTCTTCTGCAGATCGCTCACCAATAACCCCCCTCCCGACAGTCTCTCTCATCTCTATGTACAGAAGGGGTGACAGAAAGGGAACCTGCAGGTGAGCTGTCAATGAGGGAAAACCCCCCCAAAACGTTGGGGGAATGAGGAAGGGGCAAAAAACCCTGAAACATTGTGTGTATTTGTGTATTTGGATTATCCAGCACTTAATAAAATATATATATATATATATATATATTTTGAGTGTGCCCTTCCAGATATTGCATCTATAACCTTTACCGTTTGTGGCACAGAGATAGGGGAGTGCACCTCATAATTTTCCTGCTACTGCACCACACACCTGGTTTAAACTGAGCTGTCAATGTGTTATATGCACAGCTAAACTTTATTGCTTCAGTCCAAGTTAAAAACATGAGGTAGGAGTAGTGATTCCTACCTCCTTGAGAATTATACACTTCAATACAAAATAAAAAGGTTTAGTCAGTGGAGTGTTCCTTTAAACAAAAAAAAAGTTATTTAGGTATTTGCCAAATACAAACTATTTAATATTACAGGATTGCCTTATTTAGTTTGTATTTAATAGCAGATAATCTATCCAAACCTGGGAACTTTAGCCCAAGGGCTGGTCAACACGAGGGAGGGGTTTAAGGCCAATTGATCATCGAGACAATACAATAAAACTGTTGGCCCTGTTTTTTATTGGTAATTCAGGTTAAAAATAATTTCTGACTGATTTGTTGGCCAAATAGACTGAACTGTACGCTTGCATTAGGCTGTTAATCACTCCATTTGGCCCCAAGATATGTCAGGCTGAAAAAACATTGTGTACCATTCTAATTTAACCATCAGCTGAGACTATACATCAGCTGAGACTATATAGCTTGGTGCATCTGTCAATCGAATATTAAAGGGCCCAAATCGGCCTGTACATAATTCTGTCTGCACTGGAGAATTTAATTAAAGTGTTGTGTTACACTTTCACTCATACATGAAAAGGTTAAAAATTGTGTGACAACCAGATTAGGTTACAACATTTATCTTCATTTATTCTCCTCTGTGGTATATAATAATGGGTTGCATATTTCATTGCCAATCCCTTATTACAAATGTCCTAGGTCAGTTTCTGTTTTCCCTAGTGTATTTTTAATCCATATGCCAACAGATTCTTTAATATCTGGACTATTGCAATGGCACAGTGCTTAGAAATAGTTTTTTTGAAGGCTAAGCTGTACAAAGGGCAACTGAAAAAATGCACTGTAGTTGGCTTAAAGATAAAAAAATCTCATGGTCATATAAGGTGCGGCCTGGTTTATAATTAACATTATTCTGTGTGTTATTTTTACTATTTAGGTAGGTATGAAATAGTTTCAACATACTCTACTAGAAATAGTTTTATTTAATTATGTTGCAGCTGGTCTTCAAAACAGGTAATCAGACATTCTTGTGGTTAGCGGAGATCCACCCATTAGTCCTGCTACACAACTTTTGCCTTATTATTTTAATTTATAGATCAGTAGTGTGTCAGTTTAAATCAAACAAGTAATAATTGTGAAACCCATGGAAGACCACACAATTGCCTGTAATCTAGTCAAATGTCCAAATATTTGTAGCTTAAAAATTGATTGTTAATCCTAAATGACTAATGGGTAAAAAATCCACCTATGCATATTAGGCCAAAGTGTTTGTCATTATATTTTATGCTCCTAGCTATTTTATGCTCTTCAATACTCAAATATACAATTTAAGCATATTCATTTGGTGAAATTCTCCCTATAAACTTTGTGTTGTCATTCAAGTCAAAAAGAATATCTATATTAGAAGAAAGCCATATATGTCCATTATTAATGTCAATAAATTGTCACACATGTGTATATACTGAATTGAATATGCATGCCTGTTATGGGATGCCTAATAAGGCAGGATGATCCGATGATCTACCTGTGAGTTTAAAGGGAAATAGGGGTCTCCAAACAAGTTGGGGTTAAAAAAACGTATTCAGCCTTATCTTTGAAACGAGCCCCAGATCATATCTCTAGGTGCAACCTGTGAGTAGCTTGTAGCCATGTGGTCAGCACACTACTCTATCTGCATTGATAGCACTTGTAATTTGTTTTACAGCTATTTTCAAGTTTGCAAACCTTGTAGTTGCCTTCCTCTGCCTGTGTAAATCTTTGGCAGAAGCAGATATGGTTAGTATTGGCTTTTTTATGACTGTAAAGATCCAGAAAACTGGGGGCTGGCACTGATGACATCATTCATCTTCAGTAGACAAACTCATACCTAGTGTACAGGGGTAGTGCAAAGAATGCTGGTGATTTAACTCAAGCTACTGGAAGCAGGTAGTATTAATCTGTTCAGCAATACAGCTTTTCACAGACTGCTAATCGAGGGTTTATTCTTAGGATAAGGCTGTATTTTTTTTTACTTAACTCTAACTTGCTTGGAGTGTACTACCCATAGTGCACTGTATTATAGTGCCCATAGATCATTGGGTTATTTCAGTAATAAATAAAAAACACTTACCGTATAAGCTGAGGTTTTTATTTTTTAAAATTACCCAAAAAAGCTAACCTCGGCTTATACTCAGGTCACAGACATTACATACCTTATATGTGGCAAACCAGAACAGTCAGGAGCGTGAGTGTGCAAGAAGGAGCGAGCGTGCACTTAGGCGCAATCGTCCACAAAGTCTTGGGAATGTTGGAATGTAAGTTATGCCTCCTTTCTGTCACCAGACATACCATAATGGATGAGCAAGGAAGGACTGATTCTCCTGTTAGTGGAGAGTTAAAACACAATGCCTCTTTGGGGGGTTTAGAGGTAGGGGGTTTATGGGGAGGGTTAGAGGTGGGCAGTTTGAACCTTGCCACTAAAAAGTTTGTTGAACCTTGCCAATCCAGATGTTTAGAAACTACAACTAGTTGTGCCAAGGAATTGGGGATTAGTGGGTTTGGTTTATTATATTGGCACCAATAAGTTCTTCTACTACTGTATGAGAATTTTGCTGTATATTATGCAAGGGTCAATTTAAAGGGTAACTAAAGCCTAAAAACAATTCTGAATCAGAAGGAAGTAGTGGTCATAATTTCTACTCTCGTCTTATACTCGAGTCAATCAGTTTTTACTCATTTTTCAGGTAAAAATAAGTACCTCCTCTTAAACTTGGCTTGGCTTATATTCAAGTATATACAGTAGTAGCATTTTGAGCATTTTTAGGTCTTTGCTAGCAATATGTCATAACCCCTTTCAGATAAATACAATTTTGTTTTGCTGAATTACTTGCTCTCTTGTACCCATCAATACACAATATCTCTTATTATGAATAATAATAGTGGTAATAATGACCTCTCTTTATCGTTAGCAATATATACAGTAAGCATAATCATAATCTATGATATAAGTGCTTAGCTTGCAAACTTATTATCGAATTCTCTTTAATGACTACTTGAAAATCAAAGACAATGCCTTCTAATGCCGTAAGGCAAAGAACAGGTCTATTCTCGTACAGTTTGGAATGCCATTATTACAGGGCCACTTTAGAAAAAGTGATGCAAGCCAGCTTCAGCATTCTGTAATATTCGTTTTCAGTCCATTCTAGCTCACTTAAGAATGGTAATCCTCAGTGACTGCAACGACATTCCTCATTAACCACATGAATTGTGCTAGAGAGAGAGGTTGGCATTCCAGTTTAAGATTCTGTTGTTTAATGAATGTAGTGTGTCCTGTTTCTGAGAAAGCTGATATAATACAGTAACCGTCTAACAATTAAATAACAAATAGGTGAAGAATATAAAAACTGGTTCTTTACATAAACAATTGTGTATTACATTCCCCTTACATACATACTGTACGTACATACATACATAGTTTTATGTCAGTGTGCTTGGGAAGGGTCTCATTAACTCAGGTTATGAGTTGCAGGGTGGGGGAAAGGGGCATGGCTGGGGCAGAGAAGGGGCATGTCATGGATGGAGGAAGAAAGTGGATGGGTAGAGGCAGAGATGTGGGCATTCCAGGGAGCGAGGCTATAGAATTATGCGCATTCAAGCATGGACCGTCAGAATAAGGGGCGTTTCAGGGGTAGATCAGCAGAGTAAGGGGCGTTCGTGGGATGGAGCTTGTCAATAAGTATGGTTAAGGGAGTTTGGGGTGGTCTCGCGGGATACCACCCCAGGATCTGGGAGACTCCCGGATATTCTCTGACTGACTTTCTCAATTCAGAATACACAAATCTGTTGGCAATAAATATCCTGGCAAGTGTCCCAATCAGCATGTAACAATTGTATTTAGTGTCTTCAAGAGCTAAACTAATGTCCAGTTGATCTAACTGAAAACCACAATGCTTAGCCTTATGCTCTTCCAACACCCAGGTCATGGCTGCTTTTTTAGCATATATAAGCATGTTGTTAATGAGATGATCAGTGCTTATGGTGTCCACTTTAAATAATGAAGGAAAAGAGATACATTCTCAAATTCCAAACTTTGTGCTATATAATGTGCTGTTGGGGTTCAGAACTCAGAGCTGTCACTGTATAATGTGCTGTTGGGGTCAGTACTCAGAGCTGTCACTGTATAATGTGCTGTTGGGGTCAGTACTCAGAGCTGTCACTGTACAATGTGCTGTTGGGGGTCAGAACTCAGAGCTGTCACTGTATAATGTGCTGTTGGGGTCAGAACTCACAGCTGTCACTGTACAATGTGCTGTTGGGGGTCAGAACTCAGAGCTGTCACTGTATAATGTGCTGTTGGGGTCAGTACTCAGAGCTGTCACTGTATAATGTGCTGTTGGGGTCAGTACTCGGAGCTGTCACTGTATAATGTGCTGTTGGGGTCAGTAGTATAGTATAGTATTTGAGGTTGAATAAAGACATACGTCCATCCAGTCCAACCCATCTAGCAATATCCTCATTTCCTGCCTAACTGTTGATCCAGAGGAAGGCAAAAAAAACCCACCAAATTTATGAAGGGGGAAAAAATTCCTTCCTGACTCCAAGTGGCAATCGGAAATTTCCCTGGATCAACTCTACTTTATGTATCAATACCAGTAAAAAAAATTGATTAATAACTTTATCTACAGTATTCTGCCTTTTCTTTTTTCTTAAAACTGAATTGCTTTTAAAGACCATAAACATATTATAGTCTGTAGAACATGGGTTCCTTGGACATTCCCCCCCAAAAAAACACTAAATGTTATATTTAGAACAAAAATATACTAGGACTGGTGTCTTAATGGCAAATTGGTCCATAAAAATATGTAACCACTATTGTAAAAACAAGTATACCTGACAACACAGAGAATTTCCATATATGTATACAAACATATTGATGCAGGACAAAGTAATATATATATACTATAGGTCATGGAATGTAAAGACAATTTCTAATATCCTTCTAATACTAAGCCCTATTTATGTAAAGATAATTTACAGCAAATACCAGACTTACGATAATTAATATGATTATAAGTTAATATATTAAAATGCAATACATTTTCTTTAGCACATACTTTTGGTGCACCCTTAAGCTTAAACACAAGTTTAATTTCACTCAGCCGTAATGCTGGACGGCAGTCCATGCTTCCTGACTATGAATCTCAAGTCCTGGTGGATCAACCAATTAATCCGATCGAGCGCCCATACACATGTGACTCTCGTCCAGAATGCTCGGCCGGCAGTCAGACTTTGAACGCCAATCGAAATTATACGTGTGTATGAAGCTTTGGTATATGGTCTTTTATACCAGATGTGATGATTTAAACCTACAGAATAAGACCTAATGTGGATTATTTCTTCACAGCAATTAGAAAATTTCTGATGAGGTGCCACCACAAAGTAAAAAAGTCAAACAGTGCAGGTCACACTAACAACTTACCTTAGTCGCTCAGACAAGGCTAATACTGTCTGTACAGCTCCATCAACACCAGATAAAAACTTCTAATGTTAACATTTTAATTTTGCATGATTGCATCAACTAGTTAGAGATGGCCGAAACTGTGAAGTTTCGTTCCATTTTTGGATTTACGGATCTCAGGAAAATCCCGAAGATCTGAAAATCCTAAAATGGAAAATAATTTCATGACTTCGGATCCCAATTTTGATAATTATTGAACATTTATTATTTTCGAAGATAGCCTTGAATGTTCGATATTCCTCGAAAATACGATCGTAAACTAATTTTGAGTTTCCGATCGTATTTTGGATGATTACCGAATGTTCAAGGCTATTTTTGATAATAGCCTCAAATGTTCGATAATTATAGAAAATAGGCTCCTCGGTCCCGAAATCTGTTTAGGACAGAACATTCGGATTTCGGAAGCAAGGGGTTCCATGTCGGATACAGGTCAGAGACAGACCCAACTAGTATATAAATTGACACTAATTTGAAAATGTTTTATTAATCAGTTTTTCCAGCACCATGCTGCATTATAAAATGTTAAAGGAACTAATTCATCTAATACCTTGACTCTTTCTAGGTATTCTTGTGATACAAGCAGTGTATGGAACAACAGTGGTTCCCCTTTGTAAATCTGAGGAATCCATAGACAACTGTACAACAGCTATGGGTAAGGAAATACATGTTGTAGTTGTTATTATTTTGCATTTATAGTGGTACTAACATACACAGAGCAAGTACAATGGGACTGCTTCATCTTAGAACACAGGAGAACACAGAGTTGTTTTGAAAAGGTGCTAGGCAGCATAAGTGTAGGGGAGAAAAGTTAATGAAAACAAGTTCGTCAATTAAAAAATTTTGGGAGGTATGTTTATTATTGCCCATTAAGGTGGTAAAAACTGCAACGATAATTCCCCCTATCACTCTTACATCTCTAACTCCTCATCAACATCACCAAACTGCTGGACTTGGGGAGCTTTTACACGGGTGCATATTTCAGCCTGGTCAGTTACTAGGCAAAATGCTTTTGTCAGATTGGCCTGGAATCAATTTTATAACAACATGACCAATTGTCCCTGGGTGTTAGTTTTTCAGTTCAGAAAACTGAACATGTTAAGCTGGGTACACACCAACAGAATGTTTAGCAACCTTTCACCACTATTGAGAACCACGATTGTGCATAGGGGACCGCACAATCGCCTGTGATTTTCTGTCATGATTGATCCAAACGAATAGATGATAGAACATCCATAGAGGCTGCCAGCGAAAAAACCCAGCAGATTTTACAGGCAACTGAACAATACACAGATATGTGTCAGTCAGTTAGCCTGAAAATTTGCATGGTGTACCCAGCCTTAGTACATTATTTACTAATGATCAAATAAGTAAATCTGTTGATTGGGGTCAAAATCAACTTGTGTGTGAGAGCTAAAAATCTAGAATGTAATGGGATATCCAAATGTATCCATCTGTATATGTGTACCGTAGAGAAAAATGTAAGTAAAAACGTCATTCTTATTTCATATTAATAAATATATAGCAAGGCATCACCTCCTTTTTTACATTATTAAATTGTTTTTTTTTGTTTTGTTTTTTTGCCCCAATAGTCCGTGGTTTCCATTGGTGTTGGTATATAACAGTACAGTGCAACCAAATCATATTTGTGACCTTTACTTTTATTATTAGTCCAAACAAGTGAAAGTCCTCGAGTAGCATCAGTGAAAATAACGAGATGTCAAATGGAAATGGAACATTTTTGCTGGAACGGGCAATGCATGTACCTTGTGGAGCTGGATGAACATTACTGCAGGTAATAAAATCATTTTTCTACATGTCATGGGCTTTTCTTGCAGAAATAATTGTATGGTGTATGTTAAATTGTTTTGCTATACCTTTATTCCCAATAACAGCTACAGGCATGATTATTACAAATAGCTGTCTTCAGCTACAATGTATTTTCAGGGGAATTTACAGGGAACGAGCAAAGAAGTCGCATCGCACACTTTGGGGGTTAAAGTCGTGCTAACCGCAAGCCTATTTTCCAGAGGCTGGACAGCTCCTTTATCATACATATTTTAATATGTGTGGCTGAGACTCACCCAGAGCTGCGCGTATGCAGGGAGAAATACGTTCCTGCATACGTCCCTGCATACGTTTCATAAAACAAATATATAAATAATAATCTAACAGGGTTATTCAATAAAAGTTCTTATTGTTTAAAATGGTGCTAATTTTGCCCCAACCAATCAGATGTTAGCTTTCAAATGTTAAAGAAGATCTGATTGGTTGGGGCGATATTAGCAGCATTTTAAACGATAAGAACTTTCATTGAATCTCACTGTAAGTCAAAAAAAACATTAATAAAATTCCTGGCTATAGATGATGCAAACAGCTCGAAACGGTAACAAGGAATCTGAATGATCAAATTAAAATTAACAAGAGAGAACTTTTTATTCATCTGTAGATGAAAAATTGTGACCGAAACTGTCAAATGATTTTCGGTGATACACACACGCACAATAGCCTATAGGGAAATTTGTTTAGTAAATTTATATGTAAGTTAATAAATATGTAAAAATTTTAAGATGCATTGGAAGCAAAATCATTATTGACTCACAATATCTAATTTACTTTTTTGAACACTGCAGTTTTAATGTGTTTTTATTTTTCCTATAGATGTGAAAAGGGTTATTCTGGTATCCGCTGTGCACATGCAGAACTTGTCATCCAGCCTGTGAACCAGGAATATTTGGCAGTAACAATATTCTTATCCTTTCTATTGCTTCTAGCAATAGCAGTCTCTTCATTTTTCGCATATAAATGGCAAGTGTCTTTAAAGAATTATATGCTAAAGTATGCAAACTAGAACAAGATTTTCTATAACCATTTCCCATCGTAATTGGAAACTAAATTAGCAAAAAAAAAAAAATTTGAAAGAGTAAAGGTGGCCATACACTACAAATGTTATAGTGATCGTAACACTGTTGGATTCTTTGATAGACAGATGTACAATGTACCAATGTATGGTAGATGTACCATACATATCACTCAAAATTAAATTTGTTTGGGGATTAATGTGTAATGCTGTCTCTTGTGACGTTACATTTACATTTAATCAGAACTTACTATGACACTATGATCATTTAACCAATCGCCTTAAAAAAAATCACACAATCATATTATGATCAATTTATGATCCAATACCAGCATAATGAGATCGAAAGAACATACAATTTTTGGGCCAATCAATTGAAATGTCTGTGTATAGCCACCTTAACATAGATTTTGTGAGCCAGGATCCTATAAACACTACTGAAAATGATTGGAATATACAACTATATGACACACCTGTTGGCATCAAACTCTATCCACGAGATTCTATTTCAAACCAAAAAAGTTCTAAAGCATTTTAGGGTTGCACAATGCAGCTAGTTTTATTTGATTTTCCAGGATAGAATAGTGTATAGTTTAGATTTGTAATGCTCTCATCACAATATAGGTTCACTTTTAAATCCAGTAGGTTGCTAAATGTATATTTCTAATAAACTATGAAAAGAATATAAAATAGAGCAGTCACGGGCTCCACCCCACACTGCACATAATATCCGTATTCAAACAATTCTTACATAGATAAGATAGTGGTCCGGGTGTGTATCACCCCGGAACCATCGCCTAATCAGCTGTGCATCAGAGAAAAGATCAATCATAGGTAACGCTTACTGCACTCTCCGTGTGACCCGGGTGCCGGAGGCCCCAGGTCTGTCGCAAGGACCCATATATCCAAAGTAAATCAGGTACTGCACCGTCCGAAGTCACCGGGATAAGGAAGACCAAGCTGCATGAACTTCAATACATCAAGTTTATTAGATTAAGCCTGATGTGTTTCGGACCTGCCAGTCCTTAATCATAGGCACAATCATTACTATGTACACACCCATTTAAATACACCAATCCCTTGCTAGTGCTCCACCCATAATAATAATAATGATACTGTACTAATAATAGCTAAATGGACAGGGTCCATATAATAGTAATATTAATATACATATATATATGGGACCATTTAGCTACTATTAGTACAGTATCATTATTATGAGTGTCTTTTTATAGGTATTTATTCACATTTTTTATATATTGAAATTTTAAGGTATTTTGTTAATATATGTAGCTCTATATAGGAGAGATTCTATTTCAGTGTGATTCAGATAGATACATATGATGTACCAATATGACTTATCAGGATATGATACAATAATGTTGATTGTTTCATTAGTATTTTACAATTACTGTGCATAGGTTCATAGAATCCTCTATGTTCAGCTACTTAAGACCTGTTGCTTGGAGTTATGAATGGGTTAATCCTGTAGCGAGACGGACTTGGTATTTGGAGCTTGCAAGGACTTACCGTAGTGACAATCACATGGGTGGGACACTACCAAGGGATTGGTGTTTTTAAAGGGGTTTGTACATAGTAATGATTGTGCCTATGATTAAGGACTGGTGGGTCCGAAACGCGTCAGGCGTATTCTAATAAACTTGATGTAATGAAATTCATGCAGCTTGGTCTTCCTTATCCTGGTGACTTTGGATGGTGCGGAACCTGTTCACTTGCACTATCTGGGATGACCAGAAATAAAATTATAATAACAATGATGGAAAAAAGAACATTTTTAAATAAAGTTGTCTTATAACTTTGTTTAAAATATAAGTGGAAGTCTGACATACATCTACATGCATTCATCTACTGTTATTAAAGTTATAAAACAATACAATTTGTGTGTGCCACATCTAATAATATTATTAATTTATTTTTAGGTATAGAAGCAAACACATTGGACAGCCCAGCAATGAATACAAAGAAGTCAATACACTGAATTTATAGAAACACCTAAGGATGTTTATTTTATTATAAATTTTATTTTCATGTTCATTATTTATATGAGGAAATGTTTTTCAGGTCAAACTACATATTGGAATAGTCATATTTTTAATTGTAAATATATATTTAGTATTTATACATGCATATGACATGTATACACTTGTATGTAATTTTTTTACAAAGTGATTTTTTTTTATGCCAAATATTTATGTGTCCATTTTAATGTACTAAAACCAAAACTTTTCTCTTTTTGTGGGAAAATAAGGCAGCAATTTAGTACCTTGGATTGCTGGCTTAAATTTTCCAAATTTTTCTGTTTTCAAACATTAATCTCCCTGCTGTGTAGGGGGAGCTGGGATGTGTATGAGTTAGTGCATTTCTGCATCCCAGCAACTAGAAAGAGTGGAGCCTTGAGATATTGTATTTTTGATCTTTAAAGTTCAGTCATTATTAAAAACTTTAAATTTGTAATTTTTAAGCCAGTAATATAAGATATAAGGTGCAAGATTTCTTTTTTATCTTCCCCAGCCCAAATCAAGTCTTGGGTTACATTATTCTTTAAATAATAACTTAATTATATGTTGTCATGTTGATATGATACATTTGCTTGCTATAGCCAATAAATTAATCATATGGCCTTGTTTACTATAATGTACAAAATATTTTATTAGTAGACTTAGCCATAGAATAATATTGATTTAAATCCATTCACAGTGCTGTTAGATGTCTAATGTTAAGTATGCAAGCATACATACCGTAAGTGCATTTGTTGTATTCAGTTAACTGGACTTAAAGTTTAGTCCTCCAACTGACTTTCTCAATCATACCTTACAGATTCTTGTACAAGTCATTCTGAATTGAGAAAGCCAGTCAGATGACTAGAGAAACGTCTTCAAGAACTAAACTTTAAGTCCAGTTGATCTAACTGAATACAACAGATATACCATGACCTGGATAAATGAGAACCTTCACAAGCATATATACATTTTTTTAGGTACTGTATGTAAAGTGTTTTACATTCAGAACCCTGTAATTGTATGAAAGGTGTCAAACATCAAATGGTTTTAGGTCTGAAACAAACTGAAATTTTTTGTTAATTTCAATCAAAGCAGATATGTACACCCCTGTGGTTTTTCAGTGGTTTCCAGTGAAATTGTAAAAAGCATAACATGTCTGGAACGTTGTGCTGTTTATTTACACATGTCCCGGTTAAACACAGAAAAATAGAATAGTGTACAAATTGTCAGGTACCTGGCATGGTTACTGAGGATATTTATTCTTACACATATCTTCTTTGAGTATTATAGGACACGTATTGATTTGGATATGGGGACAGAAATATGATTTCCATAAAAAGAATTCTGTAAGATGGTGAGGATAGGCAATTCTGTAACATGCTTTTGAAATTTATCAATTGTTTCAGTCTACCCTCACAATTTATTTATATAGTCTTTGTTGAAGTAACTGGGCACATGCCTAAGTGCATTAAAAGAACATGTTCACCTCTTAAATGAAAGATTGCATATAGGTAAATAACCCCCAAGCCCCAATAGTTATAAAACCATGAAATGTAAGAATATCCTGTTGTGCAGCAAAATGTGCAGCTGCTAACTATTAAAAACAGGAAACAGAAAGAGGGGTAAAAGAATATAAAGCCGTGGTTCTGGTTAAACTTACATTTCTTAGCTTTGTAATTATTGCAGTTTTGGGGTTTGGGAGTGATTTACCTACATACAATATTTTATAGGTTTAATGGACTTGCCCTTTAAATATTAAGCCAACATTACATTCTTTACAATTTAGTAATAAATAAAATACATACATTCAATTAGTAGTTGAACTAACTTTAAGTTGGCGATTTAGAATATGCAGTATTTTACAGTTACATATTTTTAAAATTAAAAGAAAAATATAATATATTATATGTGATTGTGATGCAATGTTTTAGTCTAGTATCTGTCTTGATATTGAGAATTTCTGTAAAGAAACTCTTTTTTTACAATGTCTCTATTAAAAAAAGGCCAACAAAAAAACCTGTAAAAGTCTGTGTCAAACTGTAACAGACCAGTAAAATGTTAACATCTGATTGGCCAAGAGATAATATTTAACTGCGAAAGGATTTGCTGCTAGAATAAAGCTTATTAGAAGCAGTTGTTAGATGATTGGTCTAAAAAGCTTTATTTACTATTCCACTATATACAGACTAATCAGCAGAAGCAGGGCAGCCTGTTCTGACGTATTATTAGAAGCGCAACTCCGAGACCTCTCATTGTTCTCCAACATCGTTTAGGTGACGGCGAAGTAATCTTGTACACGTTACATTTTCTGACAAGTTGGTCTATAGACAGATGATTTGTCCATTAATAATCTAAAGTGTGTTCATTGTAAAAGGAACAGTAAAAATGATAGCCTTTTAACATTCCTCATATACCTGAGGAAGGGACAGGGCGTCCCGAAACATCGTTGTTGTTGTTTTCACAATAAAAACTTTGGATTCACCATTGTAGTGTGCTCCCCTATACTTTCTTTTGCTATAAGAATTAAAAGTAAACAAATGCATTAATTAAAAAAATGTAAAAGTTGCCTAGTACACCACAAAAAAGTATTGAAAAAATAATGTTATGACATTTTTTTACAAAGATCAAAATATTTTTTAGTAATTACAATAATCTCATTTATTATATAAACCATAGCAAAATATACAATGAAAATAATCCACCTTGCTTACACCAAGAGTGTAATCATAATTTAGGTTATTTAGTTCATTGGATGTTTGAATATGAAACTAAACAATTTTTAAATATTTTTTTAAGGGTAACTCCAGCCTCAAAAAATCTTTACATATCCTGAAGGATCCCAACCCAAATTCTTACTTTTTCCCGACTCTCCAAAGCTAAGAGATAAGAACTTGTCAAACCGCAATTTCTCGTTGGTCTCCTCTTTGCTTCCTGATAATGTCTATCAGCCATGGCCGCGACTGTGACATCACGGCCAATGGCTGTCGGTCATTACCGATCGAGCGGTAACTAGCTTGTAACAGGAGCAGAGGAGGAGGGACTTCCGGCAAGAGATCATGGTTTTGTAAGTTGTAATTCCTCAGCGTAGGAGCGTCGGGTAAAATTACCAATATAACAGACTGGAGTTTTGGGAGGTGAACCTTCAGAATATGTAAAGTTTTTTTGAATCTGGAGTTACCCTTTAATATACACTTGAGTGCTGAAGAAAGGTTTAAGCCATTAAGATGTAGTGAGTCTTACAATGCAATCCAAAAGGATCTGTATTTCGCAATTTACTAAATATTTATATACAGATACAGTTGCTGGGAAGAAATTGTGCATAGTTTTTTTAATTTAAATCTTTGCATCTTTTACCCAAAGAAACAGGAATGGCTTGTCAGTAATAGCCAAGTCTGCTATGAGTGAGAAACATTGCAGCAGTGATTTTTGAGCATCATCTAACTATCCACCACAGTCTCTCAACCTGATGGTTGAAAAGTTAACCGTTGATGCTGTATGTTGAATAACTGTTTTATGTTTAAAATTATTTTTAAAATTGCCTAATGTTTAGAAAAGAATAATTGCTATCATGAACCCTGTCCAAATAAATCTTGTTTCAGCTTTACTATACAGCATGTGTCTTGTTTTCACCACTATGCATATTTACAACAAGATAAGCACCACAGTCAGTAGAGGTTATCACAACAGCAGGGTACAATAATACACAGTCATACTGTAAAGCACCAGCACTAGTGGTAGGTGTGTGATAGAGTGGGAGCTCAATACACAGTAATACACAGTATTAATGTAACTTGTGATACAGTAGGAAAGTGGGCCCTAATCAAAAGAGATTCTAAAATAGGATAGGTTGAGGTAAATGGAATTGGTATGTTGTGTGTAGGTTGGCAGCATGGAGATTGGAGAGGTTGAGATTGCTTTTGAGATTGCTTTTGAAGATTTTAGGGCATGTTAAGTGGCAGATGATTTGTGCAAAGTCCAAGATGCTGACATAAATGGGGGTGACTAGGGAGATAAAGATGACCTGCCACTCTATCACACACCTTCCACTAAGAGTGCTGTATTAGTATATATCAATAGTAGCTCTGAGATGTTTGTAGGTTCTTTTTAAAAGAGGGCATTATAGGACAGGGTTAGAAGAATAAAGAGGAAAAATACATGATACAATATAAATAGGTTTACTCCTAATAAATTTTAACTGTAGAAAATAAAATGGAAAAAAACATCACAAACCTCAACCACACCATGCCTATGAGGAATTATAATCATTGTCAAAATTGACCTAAACTATTTTCTTGGTTTATCATAATTATCTTTATCCCACACAAAGTAATCCACATGGACATTTGATTGCTTTTTGAATATGCAAGGAATGAATTCTAGTTATATAGCAGTCTCCATCGAACCTGTTATCTTTATTTGGTCATCTAAACTTCCAAATGTGCAGTACAGCCAAGGCCTCAGTGTATCCGTTCTAAATCCTAGTGACCTTCAGTGACTCATGGGTAGTTTTGCTAGGGCAAGTTTAACAAAGCATGTTTCTAAGGGATCTGCTTACGAGCAAACATCTTGCTCTACCAAAGAAATCTCCTGTTTAAAGGTTTTTATCTGGATATAAAGTATATACTTTATTTTATATAAATGTATTTATTTCTTTATAAGAGATTGCATTGAGTTTTTAGGAGCTACCAATGAGGTGGGGGGGGTAGGATATTATATATCAGAAAGGTACATATGTATGTGTGTACTATCTTACTATTACTGTACCATTTAAGTGACCATCAATAAATGTATATAAATTATAGCAATGGCTTATTTTAGGTACAAAACAAAATATACAACTTATACAATAAACATAAACTTACTTTCAGAGCTGAGATTCCTATTTTAATATGGGACAGTCAAAATGGGAGGTTAAACCACATCCCTGTGACTAATAAGGGGTCTCCATATGAATACTGGAACATCCAATGATGTGCTGTTTGTAAAACATGTGGCAGTCATAGCATAGATAAAAGTGTGTGGTGTGTGCACCTGATGGCAATGATCTGATTGGTGTGAGCCCTTGCACAGTGTGATGTCCTGATTGAATGCGACACAAGATCCTGTGTATAAGATCCTGTTACCACCTGTTGGGAAGACAGATTATTGGACAGACAATTTACCTTATTGGATACAAACTCTGAGGCAATAGATAAGTGTACACCAACTTACAAGGACACACAATATACAGGCCTGGCCAATATTTAAAGTGGTGCACCATAGGCAGGGACTACTCCATTACTGCATTTGTTATGTGGGGAAACTATTTATGTTTTGTTATTAAATTGCAATACTTACTGTTAAATGTAATTATAACGGGTTTATCTTGTTTAAAGAAAGTACATGCATTGTCTACTTTGTGCCAGACCACCAGAGTAACACACTGTGTGTCATGCTACCCATAATCCTTCCATAAAGCAGTGATCTGGTACAAATTGGTGGCAGAGGTGCTGGAAATACCATTTATTCACACACAATTGGTTAAGCACAGGATGTAAATTATACAATAGCTTATACAAAATTATTGCGCAGGTGCTCCGCTGATAAATAGCTATATCTACATCAGAAAAAGAGGAAGAAAAGTATGAACAAAGTTGGGCACACTGATACAAAAAATTATGTAAATTATAAAAGTTCAAATTTTATTAAGCCTATTAAAATAGTGATAAGTTTCATATGCTCACAATCGTAAACCAAAAATACTTTAAAAACATTACCCTAAGATTAACCTACACCTAACTATGCAATATATCACTATATTGTAAGTTTAATGTATGCTAAATAACAACAGTGGATCAACCCCTATATTGATATACATTGTATCAGTGAAATACAAACAATATAAGCAGTGAGGTATTGAGGCAAACATCACCAGAAATACAATATCAAGGGTCTGACCACCATAACTCATGCTAGGAGGTGAGGAGTTCGAGGCCCATTAAAGGATAAGTGCACTGTAAAATAAAGTTATGTTCATTTGGAAGCTGCAGCTTTAGAAATACTGTTGCCATATTTTTTTTTACCTATGCCCTTACTTTTGGAGGCTGAAGCAGAAGAGTGCACAGAACTCACAGGCATTACTGTTTGAGGCTCAAACAGGAGAGTGCACGAAACTCACAGGCATTACCATTTGAGGCTCAAGCAAGAGAAAGCAGAGGAAATCTCAGAGGGGTGGAGCTTAACATTCAGCAAACCAATAACAGGATGTCAGCAACTTTCAAGGCACATAGGTAGGCTCTGGAGGGGCAAAAGTATTTTTAAAGCTGCAGCTTCCAAATCAACATAACTTGATTTTACAGTGCACTTACCCTTTAAAAATACACGCCAGACTTTACTTCCGCATGTGCAAACTTCCCCAATGGCGCAGATTAAGTGCGTCATCAGGATGAGACCGCAAGACTTAAAATTTCCAATCAAGTTGTGTAAGTCTGCCAGGAACATACCAGTGGTGGCTGTCATGATATGGATCCTCCTGCAAGAAGATCTATTGTAGTTAATAATTATATAGTGTCTGTAATAGCAGATTCCATTAGTTTTATTATATTTGTACTTTTTGTTTTCTCCCCTTCATCCTATAATTACTTTACCATTTGGCTCAGGTGCCATAAACTCAACAGTGATTTCTGTAGCGCCTCTGCAGACTTGAGGACTGCAAGCCAGCAGGTGGTCTTATAAGGTGGACAAGGTACTTCCCTCCTAAGATATCGTAAAACCAGCAGGTGGTCTGATAAGGTGGACAATTTGACCCCTGTGTTAACTATGAGTGTTTGACCCCTGTGTTAACTCTGAGTGAGACTATAACACCAGGTTTTTAATAATCGCCATAACTTGGCTTGTGGGACAACTACTATAATGATACCATCTCAAATGGATTCTGGTAGACGAGAGAATTCCTTGGGACCATAACTCTAGGCCTTAGGGTATCCCAGAAACCCACTTTAAACTGTTATACAAATGTACATATGGTAGATGTGTCATGTTTGGTCTCGTTAGTTTTGTAAATTCATGAGGGTCAGTAATATTGGGGTATAAAAAATGTAAGGTGTTTATTTTCCAAGGTATGGGTATTGACAAAATTGTTAGTTTTTTGAGTGGCCCATACTGAGGGTTATATAATAAAGTTTTATACATACCCTGGGCCCAACCTACCCTTTTAAATGATTGGCTGAGGAAGCCTGGGTACCACCCTGTGTCAGGGGTAGATAAGGAGACACACAACAATAGAATGGAGCTCCAGATTTACATCTTATGAAAACTGTTGCTTGTATTTTATGTCTGTTTGTTAATGATTTTTCTATACACTATTGCACCATTTTTCTTTTTCTTTTATTAAACGATATTCTACAAAATCGTTGAGCTGATTCTCCTAGTGCTCTAACAGAACTAAGTAAGAATCCTGTCCTCTGAGACGCTACATATAATAATTGCATTTAGTATTTGTTGTATTATCTGGTACTATTCCAGTGAGTGATACAGGTATTTAGTATTATTTTAGATTTGTAGCTGTTATGGCTGGTATCGGTTTCCATGGCCATTTGTAAGTGGGTTTTTGCAGTAGTTTTTATACCTGGTAAGTGGTATATGTTAGTGACGACAACCTTCAACCTGGTTTTGACCCGGTGAACTGGGAAAGCTCTGTTTGGTCTGAGGTTGAGAGTTGTAGTTCTGTCACTGTTATTGGTTCCCACAGCCGTTAGTGTGTGGGTGGTGGCAGTATTTTATATACCTGGTAAGTGGTATATGGTAAGTGACAGCAGCCCTCAACCTGGTTTTGACCCGGTGAGCTGGGAAAGCTCCGTTTGGTCTGAGGTTGTGAGCTGCAGTTCCGTCACAGTGGCCAGGGTGTATCAATGTGTAAGTCTCTTAATGCGCCAGTGCTAAATCGTTTGAACATGCTACAGAATAAAGTGCTGTAACAACATACAGACAATTTAGAAATGTGCATGACTACTCGTATTTCAATATGTACACAACTCATATCGACTGAAGCTCATAAAGCATTATCAAGGGCAATCGAGTAAATTATCATACTAGAAGGACTTCTTATAATCACAAATGTTCTGAGAAAGAAAATCAATTACAATATGTCAATTTGTTGATCCAAAAAGAGGAAACCATATAAAAATTCATATTCTTGAAAATTAAGGTGCCCTATATACACTGTATATCATTAGTACATCACATATACTTAGATGCTCTATAAAAACGATGAAACCATATCCATTTACAATGAAGCCATGTCCAAATAAAAAATGGCAGATTCGAAACTCTCCTCAATAGCCATTATATACCCCTTGAAGGTAAGTGAATTCTCCATTGTGATCATTCTGGGTGAAGGTCCTTAAAAGGTAAATCAATTCTCCATTCATTGACCATAATGGGTGAATATCCCTTAAAGGTAAGTAAATTCTCCACTCATTGAACTGTTGTAGGTGGATGTCCCTTGATGGTACAGTAAGTAAACTCTCCACTCCATGTCTATTATAGGTCTCTGAATGTGTTCTGTCAGAATTAGTCATCCTAGCTTTTCAAATCTTCTATTAAAGTAAGTCCCGAGTTTGAAGTCAACATAAATAACCATGTAATTGCACACTTGATTGTTTGGACTCTTTTGCTATATAGTACCTTGTAAAGTTAAATGATAATTTGCCACTTCTAACACCATTTGTTGGACAATTCTTTTTAATGGAATGCTTTTATGTTATAGCGTTTTGTTATCTGCAGTTAGTCACCCAGAACAGATCTATCCCAAATCCACAGTACTTCTTTCCAGGTGTTACTCTTTCAGGTGTTTTTACAATGATTTTAATTTTGTTGCTTACAATAGAAATCCTTCTACATACATTTGCATACACACAATAGCCTGTAATTCTGTATTCTGTTATTCTTCCCTATATCTTATTATTTTGGCTTGAAATAGACACATTTCTGTTCTGTTGTTTTCTTCTCTTTTATTCCTTCCATTTTTGTGGCTGTATCTCCTTCCACAGTTATCAAGCAAGAGGCAAAAATGTCACTACATTTTCAGGGAGATTAACCCTGAGATATTTTATTTTCCTATTCCAATGAAATTAATCTGACCATCCAGCATTTTGTCTGTGCATAAATAAATGCTTCTGAAATACTGAAAACCTGTTTGCAGGACCCCTAACTGTTGGTTATTGTGGTCTTGCCCTTGACTACATTTTTAAAACCTACAGCACATAGACAATACATAGCTTTCTGAAATGTGGGCCATCAAGTCAAATTAATAAAAATTACTATATTACTTCTAAAGGGTATCTCCACTGAAAAAATAGAGTTTGGGCATTTAGTTTTATTGAAGAAGGGGAGGTAAAGAAGCTGTGTCTCACACACACACACACACGTTCTTCAATAAAACGATTAGAAGCCAGGAGAGAAGGTAAGCTACTTACTTACCCGATAGCTCGCTCCCCGCCGCGTAGTCTTACGGGTCCCGATGGACTCTGTCTTCTGCTGTATGCGCATCCAGAGATACCCTTTAAAATCCGCAAATCGTGAATCTCGCAGATTTTCCAAATTTTCCGCTTTCCAAATTTTTTGTGAACTGCGGTCGAAAATTTTCGAAAATACAAAAAATTTCGAAAATTCTAGAAAATTTACATTTTTAAGGAATTTTCAAAAATTTTGTAAAAATGATATAGTAACTTACTGTAAATGGCTCTGGGACCTGGTCCCAGGTCTAATCAGATTAGACCTGGGAAATGGTCTAATCTGATTGTAACGAATTCTGATTGGATACAATCAGATTCTTTCAGAATCCGGACCAGAATTCTTGGATCCGGACCTGGTTCCACAGCGGATCTCCGAGATATGCTAATTTTTTTCTCCTATTGACTTTAATGGGTTTTTACATGAATTTTTACGAAAATCTGCGAATTTAGCAGTTTTGCCCATCTCTAGACATAACAGGAATTCAGGTGACTATAAGACTGAAATATTTACATGCTATTTATTCGCAAGCAGTAAGACAAACCAGCTACCTGTTTGCTATCTGCTTAGTAATGACATAGAGTCTGTCTGATGGCTCTGTCTGTTGGGTGATTATGGTTTGCTGATGGTTGTTTAGAAGTAATGCAGGCCATACACAGGTAAGATTGAAGGTGTTGACTAGTGAATTACCTGTATTTGATAGTTTGATGACTGCATGCCTTATATCATTATAGCGTATGGCCACCATTAGTGAAAGATCACCTCTTTCAGATAACCAATAGGTGTTCAGGGCATTAGGGTATTATTCTGAAAACGAGAATAAAATGGTATCACAGTAACAATTCAATTTACTTAATTTTCTAAATATCATTTAGACTCAGGCCAATAAGGCAAAATCTCCTGTCTATTCTGTCTTTAAATCTTTAAGTACGAACAACATATTTAATACAAGTTTGCACAATTTATATAGTGTATACAAATATTTGTGTACATATTTTAACACAGGAATGGATGATTCTTTAACTGCTAGTAATGATTTTCACCACAAGAGGTCTTCAACACACTTCAGCTGATTTTTTATTCTAAAATAGTTGAAAATATAGCAACAATACATTTAAGCTACATTAAAGCCCATAACAGGCATGGTATTGCAAGTATACAATATATTAAATGTACAACTGAAAATACATTTATTTGAAATAGAATTAACATTGTATTGGGCAGACAGCAGCAGAAGGTTGTATAAACACATGCTAGTTCCTCTTTGCTGCCTGTGTCAGGAAAAAGAGTTTCTGCATCAGGAACTGGGTGATTTGTCCCACAGGAGGCAGCCACCTAGCACCCGCCCCCACCCGTTCGCCGATGCACAATCTCAGGAAGTCCTGAGATCTCATGAGATCTTGCGAATAGGCAGTTTTTTTCAGGAGGAGGGTTCTGTGAGCATAACTGCCACTGGCAGTGAGCTCTTTTCACCGAGGAGACACTCCTCCCCTCGGAAATTTCCTTACAAAAGGGGGGTAAGAGTCACTATATCATCCTCCGAGGAGGGCGAGGAGCCTGTTTATAAAAGGAAAAAATACACCCTTCCCAGAAGATTCCCTCTGACACCTCAGGTACCTCTGAGGAAGCCATTAGGTCCCTAGGTGGGGGAAAAAATGTACTCACAAAGCGAAACACGGAGGTTTGTTTCACAAATTACATACCCCTCATGTCTCTTCTAAAATTCTCCCTGACACTCGTTTGAGCAGAGGTCATAAAGGGAGAGAGGTGTTAATAGTGTTGTTTGACGCATTTTCCACATCTTCAACAGTGGACTGGCATTCTGAGACAGTATGCAGGTCCTCCGCTTCCTCAGAAAGAGGAAAGATTACCAACCTCCAAATGGCTCGCGTGGGGCTAGCTGGAAAGAACCCCCCTCAAAACTTTTCTCACAGCGCTGGGACATATCAAACTCCCCAGAAGTTTTCAAATTTAGCCAGCTGGCATTTAGGTCCATGCTCGTCAAAGAAGATGAGCTCGTACTGAAAAACTATTTAGGAGTCCCAGACATGCAGGTTCACATAGCCCCAGAGTTGAACTGCGCATTATTGTCATTTACCAGTGACACTCAGTTAACATTCTTCATTAGATAATACGCTGTGCAACATTAAATATAAAATAGCAGAAGCAGCTGGCCCTCTCCTGTTCATGTTGTTCAAGGCTGAACAGGAAGGCGATATAGACGCGGACCAATCCTTCTGTCTATTACTCTCCTCAAAAACAACTTAAAACAACCAGCAGGGCCACCCAGATTATAGGTCAGACCTTTAACCATATATTGAATATAAGAAGGGTCCGTTATCTCACTTCTGCAGGCATGTCAGATCTTGCCCCTAAGTCCCACGAATTCCCTAACTTAGAAACCAGCGCACTGCTTAGTACAGAATTCATGCAGGAGGTTAAAGTCAGATACAAGGCCAAAAAATCCTTTGCTGACTTCAAAAAAACGAGACAATGCTTTACGCACAGGAAGCTATTTCGGCACTTTAGAGCCCAAGGGACATCCAGTGTAAAGAGGTTGGATAAGCCATGTGTTTCCAATACAAAAACAGGACGGCTCCCTGCGGCCGATCCTAAATGTAAAGGCACTGAATCGCTACATAAAACCCAAGCGTTTCAGACTAGAAAACCTGTCGGACCTTCAGTTTCTGTTGCACAGAGATTATTTTATTATAAAGGTAGACCTAAAAGACGCCTTTCACATGGTTTATATTACATCAAATGACAGATGTCTACTTCAGTTTCGATGGCAGGGTCAGATATACCATTGGAACGTGATGGTGTTTGGCCTATCCAATGCTCCCTACACATTTATCAGAGAATTAAAACCAGTAGTCCAGCACTTCAGACAAAAGGGTATTTTGTCCCTCATTTATCTGGACGATCTTCTGGTGTTTGCCCCACAGGAATCTGTGATCATAGAACAGAGAGACTTGATACTGTCCACCCTTACCGCTCTAGGGTTTTCCATAAACACACAAAAATCCACGTCCAAATCCCTTAGGATTTATAATAAACACGCAACATTTCACAATTCAGGTTCCAGACGTATAATGGAATCTAATCAAATCCTTTGTTCAAGAACTCCTTCCCTGACGTTCAGTCCCTCTTTGCACAATAGCCAAATTCATTGGGAAACTAGTAGCCTTAGCTCTGGCTTCTATACAAGCCCCCACACTATGCAGGCACAACCAGATGTTCCTCAGAGAATGTCTCCAGAAAGGGTTGGCATGGTCTCACCCAGTAACCCCTACACCCCAGGTAAGACAGGAGATACAACAGATACTTCTCATTCCCCAGCTATCACCTCGCCCATTCAGATTGGGACCCCCAGACTTGACAATCACAATGGATGCATGCTTGATAGGGTGGGGTGCATTCACCACATCCAGGGCAATCAGGGGTCGCTGGTCAACAAAACAGCTGATTACTTTGCTTAGAAGCACTAGAGATATGGGAGAGAGTACAACTTCTCAGCATCAACCTAGTAGCCCAGTACATACCCGGGCAATCGAATTCCCTATCCAGACACCAGATGAACCTCTCAACCCTCTGTCTAAAAGCCCCTCTATTTGCCAAAATAAATCAATTCTTTGGCGAGAGACAGATCTGTTCGCATAGGAAATGACTGCCCAGACACAAAACTTTGTGGCGAGAGAATGGTGAAAGAACGCGTGGAGAGTGGACACACTAGCCTTTCAGTCGACAGATCAACCTCCCCTCTACGCCTTTCCACCCCCCACATTAATGCCACAGGCCCTACACAAAATTATGATGGACAGAGTGAGGGACTTAATCCTCATACACCCAGTCTAGCCGTCCAAGCCATGGTTCCCCAAAATCCATCCACTAATAGTGGGTCAGAAGTTACCATTGGGCATGACTGTAGACTGCTTTCATGTTTCCCCGGACCTTTTATCCAAGCTCCCACAGTTAATTTGGATAGCAGCTCAACCTATCCTTGCATCACAAAACGATCAGGAAATACAAACACCTGATAGACGAATTTCTAAACTGGTTCACGGGGAGAGAAGCCCAGTTTGAACAACCTAACAACCTAAGGCCTATCACCTTGCCCGTTCAGGTTGGGACCCCCAGACTTGACAATCACAACGGATGCATCCTTGATAGGGTAGGGTGCATTCACCACATCCAGGGCAATCAGGGGTCGCTGGTCCTGCCAGGAGTCCAGTCTCCACATAAATCTCCTGGAACTCAGAGCAGCAAAGTTGGCCCTTACCAACCTACTGTCAGAAACATTATCAGGCAAAACAGTTGTAGTTCAGTTGGACAACAAGACAGCTGTATACTACATCAATAAAAGAGGGGTGACAAAATCGAGATTACTTTGCTTAGAAGCACTAGAGATATGGGAGAGAGTACAACTTCTCAACATCAACCTAGTAGCCCAGTACATACCCGGGCAATCGAACAAGCTAGTGGATGCCCTATCCAGACACCAGATAAACCTCTCAACCCTCTGTCTAAAAGCCACTCTATTTGCCAAAATAAATCAATTCTTTGGCGAGAGACAGATAGATATGTTCGCATCGGAAATGACTTGCCAGACACAAACCTTTGTGGCGAGAGAATGGTAAAAGAACGCGTGGAGAGTGGATGCACTAGCCTTTCAGTCGACAGATCTACCTCCCCTTTATGCCTTTCCACGCCCCACATTAATGCTACAGGTCCTACACAAAATTATGATGATCGTCCAAGCCATGGTTCCCCAAAATCCATCCACTAATAGTGGGTCAGAAGTTACCACTGGGCATGACTGTAGACTGCTTTCAGGGTTCCCCGGACCTTTTGTTAATGCTCCCACAATTAATGTGAATAGCAGCTTGAGTAATTTCTTCTGCTTCCAACAACTTTCCACTACCTCTAACAACCTAATCAACCTATCCTTCCATCACAAAACAATCAGAAAATACAAACACCTGATAGCTGAAGTTCTAAACTGGTTCACGGGGAGATAAGCCAAGTTCAAACAACATAAGGCCTTGTGGGGGCACTGGAATTTCTCTCCCACAAATTTCACTTTGGCCTAGCCTCTACTACGCTTAAATCTTATGGTTCAGCCTTAAACATAGTAATTCCAGACTTGACGTCAAATTCTATATACCTTAGATTGCTAAAAGGAGCTTGCATGTCCAGACCACCTGTACCCAAATATACATCCACGTGGGATATCAACGGGATCCTTACTTACCTAGCTAATTGGAAACTAACGTCCCTCCCCCTCCGCCCTCTGGGAATTAAACTGGCATGCCTTATAGCCTTAGCTTTTGCAGAGTTAACGTTAATCCACATTCAAGAGCCATGGATGTCACTTACTACAGGGGGTGCTCACATAACTCTCAAAGGGAGAACTTAAACCTCCCATATTTCCCAGGAGTTAGTAGAACTTGATCTCCCGGAAAATAATGAGGAACCTTTTCTGTGTATAGTGTCACATCTAAAACACTACATGCAATTATCAAGTGCTAACAGGGGAGACATTTTCCAGCTCTTTATCACATCCAGAACCCCCTTTAGGCCAGCCTGCTGCAGGAATTTGCAGGAATCTATATACTGCAAACCCCATTTGTCCTAGGGAATAGGACAGCCACCTAGCAACAGCGCCCTACCCTCCCTCCCAGAAAGTTCCTGGTGTTGGGTATAAACAAGTTGATTATAAATTAATAAGAAACTAGTTGGAAGCTGCTAATCCTATAATGTATAAAGCATAACATTGTTGTTGTTGTGCATTATAAACCCACTGCACAGTATAAACTCATTATATCCATTCTTCTCTCCCCTTAGCACATCCAAAGTTCCAGAGACAGCAGAACCAAACTGCACAGAGGGACACCTCTCTACATTTCTTCTTCTCAACCTTCAGCCTTCTCCTACAACGTTGTTTCCCATGGACTGTTTGAAATAGTGAAACTTATTCAGCAACCTTCTTGCTTCCGTTGTTATACCAATTCTTATGCCTTACATTGTATCACTATGATATCCCCAGTTGTTACTATAAATGTTAATCTGTTCAAGTAAAGCATTGAAATTCAAAATCGATTCATTCCATTCTCTTTCGTGTGCAGGTTACTCGTCCTTACGCGTATATTCATGTATAAACAGTCTATCACACGTATATACACATATATAGACAACAAATAAATAGGTCCATTATGATATAACGTAGGACAGCCATGTGCTTCCTGTGAAAAAATCTGTCTATTCGCAAGATCTCGGGACTTCCTGCACGAACGGGTGGGGACGGGTGTGCGTGCACCCGCAAATTTCCATTCCCAGTGGAGGATTTGGGTGACAGCCGCTAAGCCCAACAGCTGTTGCTAGGTGGCTGTCCTATTCTCTAGGACAAATGGGGTTTGCAGTACATAGATTCCTGCAAACCCTTCTATCAGGTCTCCAGTCTCTCCTCTGATATTGGAAGAGTACAATATATCTGTCAAAACATAAACATTAAAGGAGAACTAGTGTTAGATTTAAAATTTGTCAATGAATAGTTTTTACCTCCAAGCTGATTTTCATATCTCTCTGCACTGCCTTCTTCAGTATCAGCTTTCAGTAGTTGCCCGTCTTTCCCTTGGTGCTTGCCAGCTAGTGCAGTCTTGATTATGAATTACAGACAGCCATTCAGCTTGCTAGTTTCCATCATTTATTTCCTTATATTACCCTGTATATGAAAGGGTTGTTCTACTTTAAAAGCTGAGTTTGATATAAATTGATTCCAGGGGTGTTTGTGCATGTTTTTTCTTTTTTTTTTTAAAACCTTTTTGTTAAACTGCCATTTTGTTTGAAATTTTTGTTTTGTATAATCAAAAATGATAACAAAGCTGTCTCATTTGCTAATATTTTGGATAGCATTACTCCTAAAAATCCATACTTTTGAGTAAATGAGGCTCTCACAATACTAGAAAATGCAATCTGTGCCAAATCGTGTAATATAGTATTAATCAGATTCTAAGTAACTGTATTAAAAAGATGAAAGGATGCACTTTTCTAAATCCTTTTCTTCATTGTTGAGAATACATTATGCTCAATCTTACCATAAAATATACCTGAAAATCAACAAAATGTGGCAATAAACCTATATGAAATGGACCTTCTTCTCTGAGAATGCATTTTGTACTCAGCAAAGGTTCTAAAGGAGAAATAATGCTCCATATAAACTTATTTAGGTAATTCCCTATGGTAGGGTGTGCTGATGCTGTGGGCTTAAACATCATATTTACACATGAAGAAAGATAAAACAACACACATGCCTTTTTGACTGCTTGGTAGAAGTAAGGGAGAATGGTAAACTGGAAGTAGAGGTTTAGAGAAAACCAACCCACACAGACCAGTATTTGATGTTTGACTCCCACCACCCTCAGAACTATACAACACAGAGCAGAGTACTTCCACACTAACACAGAGGCTAAGGTTAAGGAATTTAAATATCTCAGAGGAGCCCAGTGGCAATCTATGGCAATCTAAACTGGGCCTTGGTCACAAATGGAAGAAGGAAAGAAAACTACCAGTAAAGGTGAGAAGCAAGACAGCAGAAAGAACACTGTCATCCCATATGTAAGGGTTGTGTGAGAGAAATTGATAATGTAAGAATTTTTAAGAAATACCATCTCTCTGTCTGCTTTAAAACCAGCAATACACTGAGGCAGCAGCTGGTGCATCCAAAACCGAAACACAAGAAGAATGACATCATATACGCAGTGCATTAAAGTGAAGAGTGCTCTGATTCGTATGTGAGGAAGACTAAACAGCATATGGCACAGCAAAGAAATCCTTTGGGTCAGGACGTTAACATCCTAGAATGGTTCAAAAGAAGTGTGAAAGGAGACATTTTGTTTTAAATAAAGAAGCCAAGCCTGAATAGTGTTGAGGGCTTAGACATCTATTGTCTAATCTTGTGTTGATGCTTTACCCAAAGCAGTTTAATAACACTAACTCCAAAGGCACTCATTACCCTGGGGACGTATTTTCATTTCAGTTAGTTGCCCATAAAAAGTCCTCACTAGCTATTTGGCTATCAGTAAGCATTTTTGTTGTATGTGATTTTGTTTCTGTCGTAGAGATTGGATTTGGTGCCAAATTGATAAGTTGGCAATATAGACAGTGCTTTTGTAATGTCCAAATACCAAACTGTTCAATAGCGGTAAGAGTGTGTTGTGTTTGCTTGCTTTTACACAATACAAATTGTTTTTTAGTTGTCAAACTTAGCATGTGGCAGAAAGACAGAAAGAGCCTCCCTGAGGTTAATCTTCTAAACAATAATTACCAGTGAGGGTGCCTTGTGAGTGCTTACTTCAGCAACAATCTGAGCAAATTACAAGACTCTCCCTTTATCTCGTCACTGAATTCTGTAATATTTACATTTGTCTATCACATTTGAGAACTTAAAGTTCCTTGGAGAGAATTTGACATGATTCATCTTATCACTTATACTTACACATCTTATGCACATTCCTGTACAAGTTTTAAATTGCCTTTCCTACTAAATCTTCTAAAGTATTTTGTTTTCATTTAAACACATTTAGGTACCAACAAACATATGTATTTAGTATATACTGCAATTTAAAATACACGGCAGTAGCAGAAGGGGCCAGACATTGCATCCCAGCCAATCACTGCTGCCGCTGACAGTCTGACCCTTTCTGCTGCCGCCGTGCCATAGACAAGTATACTTAGAAGCCTCGCAGATAGATTTAAACTTTGCGAGGTCTAGGTTTGGAGGGGGGTTGAATTTTAATTTTAGTAGGGGGGTGGACATTACCATTTCCTTCATCTCCATAATGAGGTCAGGGTTGTTAGATATTACCAGATCCAACAAAGCATTCTTTCTAGTTCGAACTTTTATAATCTGTGAAAGAAAATGTTCATACAGCAAATTTAGGAACTTTAGACATTTTGAGATACGGGCAGTTCCTTTACTCCCATCTAATTGAAATCCCCCATAACCAGAACATGCCCCATACCGGTAGCCTTCACCAACTGCATATGGAATGGAATTTCCGCCTTCTCAATGGCATTTGGTGGCTTATAACATACACCAACAATTAATTTACCCACCTTCACGTGCACAGCTCTACCCTTATTGTTTCAGCCACATCGTTTATACCCCCATGTATATCATCTTTTAGATTTGGCTTCAATTCTTGTTTATTATTATTTATTATATAAATGTTAAGTGCTGTGTATTATGTTCAGCATAATAAAAAGAAAAAAAACAACAAGAAAACATATACAGAGGAACTAGAATATTGGATGTAATTGTGTTCAACATTCCTTTGCTTATTCAACACTTGTCATAACATTTCTTCCAAATACAGTACACTAGTAAAATGCACAGAAACATGTTTGAACACATTAGTTTAGGTCATACTTTTCAATACACATTTACAAATACTGAACTTAAAACAAAAACATAAATGAAGTCTGCAGAAAAAAATGTAACTCGACATTTACTTTACTGTGAACTAACACTTTTTAAAAACAATTAAATACTTTATGGAGTCCACTTTTCTTATGGATTGAATTAATTGTTCCCTTTGAAATTGGCACTTTTGCACCAACATCTGATTCTATAGAGTCACAGATTGGAGTAATGGAACTGCCAGCACCTCTAAAGGTATAAAGTTCTTAAATTTCCTATATGAGCATTTTCTTTCACAGATGGTAGAAGTTCCTACTAGACAGAATGCGTTGTTGGATCTGGTGATATCTAATAACCCTGAGCTCATTTTGGAGATAAGGGTAATGGGAAGCTTAGGGAATAGTGACCATGATATAGTGTAATTTAATATAGGTTGCAAAAAAGTGCACTGGGTTAACAAAAACTTTTAACTTTAGGAAAGCTAATTTTATGCTTTTAAAGGAATCGCTCCTGCTCATAGACTGGGGGGAACTGTTTCTAGGTAAAGATACTGAGCAGATGTGGACCACTTTTAAAGGGATATTAAACTATTACATTTCCAAATCGGTACCTTTAGGTAACAAGTGTAAAAAAATTAGGTCCAGTCCTGCATGGCTTAATGCTCAGGTAAAAAGGGAAATGGAAAAAAAGAAAAGGGCTTTTAAAATTTTGAAAACAGAAGGCACGGAACAGGCTTACAGGGAGTACAAAAGCTGTAATAAAGAGTGCAAGAAAGCAATTAAACTAGCTAAAATAGAAAATGAAATACGGATTGCCGAACAAAGCAAGTCCAACCCCAAAATGTTTTTTAAGTATATAAATGGTAAAAAGATGAGGACTGAGAATGTGGGACCATTAAATAATGGAGCTGAGGTGGTTGTAGAGGATGCCGAAAAGGCTAATCTGCTAAACCGTTTTTTTACATCGGTTTTTACTGTTGAGAATCCTTGTCCTTACAGTAGGGATTGTAGCAATATGCAGGGAAGAAATGAAGAGTGTTCACATTGGATAACAGAGGATATGGTACGGAAACAATTAGACAAAGTTAATATCAATAAAGCGCCAGGACCATATGGATTGCATCCTAGGATTTTAAAAGAGCTTAGTTCAGTTCTAGCTAGACCACTGTTTCTCATATTTTCAGATTGGCTTTTGTCTGGGGACGTGTCGCTGGATTGGAAAAAAGCCAATGTAATACCAATATTCAAAAAAGGTAGTCGTTCACAGCCTGGTAACTATAGACCTGTAAGCCTAACATTGGTAGGGAAGGTGATGGAAACTTTGTTAAGGGATCATATCCTTGACTTTGTCTCCAGAGATCATCTTATTAGTAGTAGTCAGCATGGATTTATGAGAAATAGATCATGCCAGACAAATTTAATTGGTTTTTATGAAGAAGTGAGTAAGAAGTTAGATTCAGGCACAGCTGTGGATGTGGTATATTTGGATTTTGCAAAAGCCTTTGATACTGTGCCACATAGGCGACTAATGTATAAACTGAGGACTGTTGGCCTTGAAGAAAACATTTGTTCATGGATAGAGAACTGGTTATTGGACCGCAAATAGAGAGTGGTGGTTAATGGAGCTACATCTATGTGGGCTAAAGTTCTAAGCGGAGTTCCTCAGGGTTCTGTACTGGGGCCGCTTCTGTTTAATCTGTTTATAAATGACTTAGAAGGGGGCATTGAGAGCAAGGTCTCTGTGTTTGCTGATGACACTAAATTATGCAGAGCTTTGGAAACTTCCAATGATGTGCAAGTGCTGCAAGCAGACCTAGATAGATTATCAAAATGGGCAGCAGAATGGCAGATGATATTCAATGTAGATAAATGTAAGGTGATGCATTTGGGATTTAATAACCCCTGTGCCATCTACACCATAAATAACTCTGTGTTAAGTTCATCTGTAATGGAAAAATATTTGGGGGTTCTGGTAGATAACAGAATTAGCTGTAGCAAACAATGCCAGGTAGCAACAGCTAGAGCTAGCAAGATATTGTCTTGTATAAAAAGGGGAATAGATTCAAGAGAGAAAAATATTATTCTCCCTCTTTACAAGGCACTGGTAAGGCCTCATTTGGAATATGCGGTGCAGTTTTGGAATCCCATATACAAAAGGGACATCTTGGAAATTGAGGCAGTTCAGAGAAGGGCAACTAAATTAATAAGGGGAATGGAGGGGCTTGAATATGCAGGCAGATTAGACAAGTTAGGGCTGTTTACATTGGAGAAGCGGAGGTTGCGTGGGGACATGATAACCTTATACAAATATATTAATGGCCCATACAATGAACTCTCACTGTTGTTCACTAATAGGTCATATCAGAGGAGACGTGGACATCCTTTAAGGTTGGAAGAAAAGAAGTTTCATCTTCAGGTTAGGAAAGGTTTCTTTACAATGAGAACGGTGAAACTGTGGAACTGTCTTCCAGCAGATGTGGTAATGGCAAGTTCATTGAATAACTTTAAAAAAGGCCTGGATAAGTTTCTAAAACTAAAAAATATTGAGAATTACTGGTATTAGGTGAATAGGTTGGACTTGATGGACGTCTGTCTTTATTCAACCTTAATTACTATGTAACTATACTATGTAACTATGTAACAGTGGTATGTACAGTAGTGCACAAAATGGAACTTTGCTTTTGCACAGTTACTGGTTAAGAGTTAGGTCCCACTATGCGTATTGCATTCCATTTTCCGTTTTGCGAATGTAAAATATAATATAAATCACTAGAATCAGTTCCCACTGTATAATTTGCGTTCCAAATCTATGTGGTCCTTTTTTAATCTGCATGCGTGCACGACTTTTGGTGTGGTTCAGAATCGCAATAGTAATACTCAATGGGAACGCAAGAAAATCGCGGACACACGGGGACAAACTTATTTTTTGTGGGTTTTTTGCATTTCTCCGGTGTTTCTATTGATTTTCCAAAAACTGCACACAAATAGACTGGAAATGCGTACACACATGGACAAATGCATAGAAAAACGTCTGTTAACCTGCAAATGGACAGGAATGTGGACAAAATGCATTGTCCTTAACGCAATCAAATCGGACAACAAAACGCAACGCACATAGTGGGACCTAGCCCTGTTTTTTTAATCAGTTGTTAATAAGTTTTTTTACAGTTTAGTTATCCTTCAAAATATTCGGAGTATATCTGTAGGTTGCAATTCAGCATACAGGTCATACATTTTTTTACATTTTTGATTAAACATTAATGTCTCTAAAAATACAAAAGTTTTCCTTATTGCAAAAAAATATAAATTGCCTATTTATATTAATATGGCTTAGTTCACTAACAGTCATTTCCATACAAACAAATGAGAAAGTATTGTACTGTATGTGATTTGTTTGCACTCAGAATAATCATTCTCTTAATATATTACCTTCCTGGTGATTCTTGTCTTCTTTAGATCTTTACATAATATGGCAATTTACAAACTTTTACAAATAAACAGGGAGATTCAATAAAAGTTCTTATCGTTTAAAATGGTGCTAATTTTAAATCAGAATATATACATTCTAATTTCTTTTCCTGTGCTACAAATGCACTAATACAGCTAAAATCTATTTAACTAATAGCCTGTTATGGATTTTATTTATGGTTGTTAGAGCAGGTGCTACAAATTGAAACATTGAATTAATGCTTTGTAAATTAAAGGGGAAGTTCAGTGCAAATACATATGCTTTTCGGAAAAAAGAGCAGTATTTTTTCATCCCAATGACCTTAATATGCCAATTCAGCATTTTGTCTGTTTAGAAATTACTGTTAGGGACATTCCAAGGATGTGGTGCATCATGGGAAGAAGAAGGACCGTTAGAACCTGAATTGTCAGCTCACTTATGTCAACAGCAGGGAACAGCAAAGAGTATGAAATCAACTGATTTTTCAAAATGGAAGAGAATATGTAGAATAACTAAGAAGGCATTACACAAACTAACAATTTAACAAATATTGATCATTTCCACTAAACTGTTCCTTTAAAACCAAGTGAAACATGCTAGAAAATGTAAGGTATTACGGCAAATAAATAGGTGACAGATTTGTAAATAGTGATCATTTAGTTCTATAATATACAAAGAATGGGTTAATGTAGGGCTGTTCATGGAGTTTCATAATACTGTGTGGCATGTTTGATTGCTGCAGTTTATTTTCACAAAGGTACATAATGATAGGGATTTTCTGCTGACTACCAGATGACACCAATTCCTTTCCCATAATACTTAGTGATGATGCGCCCATGATGCATAGCTTGGGAAAGGAAATTCATTTTCTCTTTTTTTTTTCTAATAAGGTTCAGCAATATATGTGCATTATACATATATGTGCATCCAATGGACTTACTCAGGTCTTAGTTCTTGTCAGTTGTGCAAGTGTATTCCAAGTAGTGGTGACTGAATATATTTGTTGTGGATTACTAAATGCCAAATTCAATGAGTTATAATAGAAAAATAATAGGTTGGACAAGGTACAAATCAACAGAATACACCAATTTTACAGGTAGAAAAGAAAAAACAGGGAGGGGTTTATTGGACCACTTTTTATATTACGTTATCCCATGACAAAGGAAACTCATCTTAAAGGGGAAGTTCAGTGCAATTAAACATGCTTTTCAGAAAAAAGAGCAGTACCGTATATACTTGAGTATTAACCTACCGAGTATAAACCGAGATACCCATTTCTACCTAAAAAACTAGTAAGAATGATTGACTCGAGTATAAATTGAGGGTAGAAAATATGAACACTAAAGCAAACCTGTAATTAGTAAAAATGATTAGAAAATGAACATAAATAAACAGGAGGTCCATTAAAGTATTTATTTTAAATAAAAACAACTTGTTCAGTAGTCACTTCACTTCAGAAGGATATGCACTTAGCAGCATAATGTAAAGTCACAAAGCTACCATATGTAGAAACATCTACATAACCGGTACATACCGTAACAATGGTATGGTAAACTAGTACTGCAATGGTACCGTAAATATTTTAACTGGGGGACCCAAAGTTCAATGGCTTGAACAGTAATATACTGGAACATAGAACACATTTAAAATCCTTCAAAATCAGATACCTCATCATCGTTTCTCCAAATAGTGCCTCGAATTGAGCTGGTGTAATGTCATCTGCATAGACATTATCATCACCATCATCAACATCTCCATCATTTTCATCACTGCTGCTGTGCTGAAACAAAACATCGTCTTCGCTACCATCCATGGCATTACTTATACCGCATTTCTGAAAAGCTCGCTTGATGATGTCTTCTGGAATGTCCTCCCATGCATCTCGTACCCACTTTGCTACTAATTCTATGTCAGGCTTCATAAGATTTCCACCTTTTGTCAATTTGGCTTGACCTGATGTCATCCATTCGTGCCACATTTTTCGTACATTTTTTTTTACATCTTCACATATATGGGTTCTAAACATATACCAAACTAGAAGTGAGTTTTTTTTTATAAAGCTACTCCTGGTCGTCCATTCCATGTCTCTTCTAGCCATTTTTTTGTTCCTTGTTCATCCATCCAGCCTTTAACATGTGGACGGACAGTAATTTGCGGGGGGAATTTGGCATTTTTAGGCAAGGTCTTCCTTTTAAATATAATAACAGGCCGCAGCTTGACTCCATTGGCTAAACATGCCAGAACCACTGTGAAATTATTTTTTTCATTCCCGGTTGTTCTAAGGAAAATAGTTTTTTCTCCCAAGGATGCCACGGTCCTGTTGCTTGGAAGATCAAAAGTCGTTGCTGTCTCATCCATATTCCCGATACTTCCGAGGTCATAATTATAAAGCTTTCTTTGTTTTATAATGAATTGATGGAATGACATAACCTTTTCTTCCAGATTCTGTGGCAGCAAAGTCCAAACCGATTCATGAATCGGGTACACCATCCAGCTGATGCAACGAAGTTCTCAATACCCACTGTTTTATATTGCTCGTCTTTAGCCATTTGAAGGGCACGTAATTGGATTCCCATGCGTGTTACACAGTATCCATTTAGACGACATTCCACAACCCATTTATGCAAGTCAGTCTATAGAGCCCCATATGAGGTTGTTAAACCACGACAATACTTTTTTGACTTCGGCACCTTTTCCAATTCTGACTTAATTTTTCGCCAGTCTGGCACCTGTCTTTCATCAACGCCAAATTCCCATCCTGCAACAGAATTATTTCTTTCTTATGCTCTTAACACAACTCTTAGTTTAAATCCAGTGTTGTATGATCTGCGCAATTTTTTTACACGACCAACCGATTCTAACAGATTAAAAAAACACAGAAGAACCAGTAAGAAAAATTTCCCAGCAACCACATTGAAATTACAAACGAGGCACTGATTACTGCTTTTATATCAAGGTATTCTGCCTTCTGATTCAGGATTGTTCTGAGGCTTTAGTTGCCCTTTAAATTGACTTTTATAATAAGTAAAACAGCTACGGTATAATAAACAATAACAAGCATACCCTAATAAACGTAAGAAGAGCCTATTGCCCCAATACCAATAATCTATTAACCATTGCAATTCAGATGTTTGTAAACTACAACTCCCACCATGCTTTGGTTTCTGGGAGTTATAGTTTCTAAACATCTGGAGTGGCAAGTGCTGAAATGCTTTAAATAACTTTACATAACTTTAAATAATAAATTACTGTACTGGTACCATAAATGTAATTCATTCATATGGCCACCCAGCAGCCATTCCCACTGCAAGGAAGACCCAGCACCATCATTTAGTCAACAAAAAACAATACTTTGGTGACAAAACTATATTTAGTCACCCAAAATATACATTTAGTCAACAAAAAAAACTGTAGCTCCAAAATGTATATTTTGATGACTTTTTTGTGAGCAAAATGTACAGTGGATTGAAACAGAATAATTTTTGTATACAAAAAGTGGTGAAAAGAAACATTATGTTGGCAAAAAGAAAATTTGGTAGACCAAATAAATCTTGTAAGGCAAGTTTATGTTTTTAGTACATAAAATGAACTAAGGAAAAACAAGCATACTTTTTGTCTTAAAAATGCAATTTTGTGCACCAAGAGTTATGTTTGTTAATAGTAAATGGCAAGCTTTTCATTTAATCCTTTGACTCTCTTGCCCAAAATATATTTCCCTTTAAACTCTTTTATAAGAAATATCTGGTATATGATACACTTCCCCTTTAAAAGTGGTAATTGTCATACATTACCCAAATAAATTCTGGTAAATGGAAAACGTTTCCTTTAATCTCTGCTGTAAGAAAATACTACTAAATGGCCCAGTCCTTATTTTCTTTTTATGGGCAAGGCCCCACTAGGCAGCACGCAAGAGTCACAATACGCAGCAAAATCATAACTTTGCGCGATTCATGTGCACTACCCTGTGCGTGCACTATGATTGCTTTGATGTTACCCTATCCCAGTGCATGTGTCAAAAAGTTAAGTCCAAATCCACTTTGCTTAATGTTGTTCTGCCCCAAAACATCAAGTTATGCAGAGTAAAGTATGTAGTTGAGGTTCTGCAACAGGACTTTGAACGCAACTCAAATAGATAATTTATTTAACACACAACATGTTTCGGACAGAGCCGAATAAAGGACTCTGTCCGAAACATGTTGTAAACTTAAATAAATTATCTCTTGAAGCAATATCTATTTGAGTTGCGTTAAGTCTTGTTGGAGTACCTCAACTACATACTTTACTATGGCAGCGCATGTGATGGGTACCAAAAATGGATGTAATATAGTGATGACCTCGTTCGCGAGCGGCGGATATCGCGGGGATTTCTCGTATTTTCGAAAATACGAGAAATCGCAGATTTCATATTTTCGCAGAATCCATGTATTTTAGAAGATTCTTCGTACTTTCTAAGACTCGTATTTTCGAAGAATCCTCGTATTTTCGAATTTTAATAGGTTTTAATGGGTCCGCTCGCGGATTTTAAAATTTTTCCGAAACTTCACGGATCCTCGAGCGGACCGGATTTTGCAAAGTTCGGACATCTCTAATGTAATATAGGCTGCGTTGAGTTTTGCGCTACCTTGTAGCACAGAACTTAACACCTTTAAGGCAGAGGCACAGAGCGGTGCTTATTACCTGACCGGGATCCCTTGATTCAGTAAATCTCACAAAGGGATCTACAACATTGTGAGATCTCGTAAAGTTAAGTAATGCTGCTTCTGGTTCTGCATTGGCCCCTATATTTATAAACACCTCTTATAATCATCTTATAATGTTCACCAAATAATTTTTGTAGAACAAGTCTGTCAATTCTGTTCTCCAAATAATTTCTGTAAAACAAGTTTGTTCATCAAACAATTTCTGTAGAACAAGTCTATCAATTTTGTTCACCAAATAAGTTCTGTGGAACAATTTTTCCCACCAAATAATTTCCGTGGAACAAGCCTGTCTTTTCTGTTTACCAAATTATTTATTTAAAAAAATTTGCGCATCCATTATTTTTTGTAAAACAAGTCTATCAATTCAGTTCACCAAATAATTTCTGTTGAGCAATGACGTTCACCAAATTATTTCTGTAGACCAAATTTGTAAATTTTGTGTGTTTTATACATTTGGTCCATTTTTTACATTCGGCCAAAAGTTCAGTGAATTAGTTAAATGATACATTTGTTAGTAACCTTCAAATGAACCCTTAGATTTAACCACATAAGGTTCCCCACCTGCCTGACTTTGTATCTTTTCCCCCCTCTGTCTGGGAACAGACAGAGGGGACTAATAAAGGTTACAAATAAATGTATCATTGCACTAATTCACTGAAATTTTGACCGAATGTAA
The DNA here is from genome assembly GCA_019447015.1 of Hymenochirus boettgeri. Taxonomy (NCBI): domain Eukaryota; kingdom Metazoa; phylum Chordata; class Amphibia; order Anura; family Pipidae; genus Hymenochirus; species Hymenochirus boettgeri. The sequence continues at coordinate 148,748,635 of CM033469.1, forward strand.
AAAATGGACCAAATGTATAAAACGCACAAAATTTACAAATTTGGTCTACAGAAATGTAGAACCAGAAGCAGCATTACTTACATTTGCGAGTTCCCACAATGTTGTAAATCCCTTTGCGAGATTTACTGAATTGCGTGATCCCGGTCAGGTAAGGAGCACCGCTCTGTGTCTCTGCCTTAAAGACAGTAAGTTCTGTGTTACAAGGTAGCAAAAAACTCAACGCTGCCTATATTACACAGGCTGCTCTGCCTTATTTTCAAGAATTTTTAAAAATAGCGCAGTCAACACAAATTGAATCAGGTAACATGGGTTTTATGCTACTTTTTGTGCCTGGGCCGCGGGTTAGGCGTCACTGCTTTAGATAGATAGATGAGGCTGTAGTTGGTTTCTTATTTAGCTGGTTTATTCAAGGGAAAATTTAACACAGAAAAACTCTAAAGTCAAGTATCCAACCCCTCCCTCAGCGCACACACCAATAGAAGAGGATGGGGCCCCACTATCTCCACTGCCCTGCTGACCCTTTTTGCAGCACATGAGATCACAATTTTTGGGGAGCATTGCATGTGCTGCCATAGGGTAACATCAAAGCAACCGCAGCGCACACGCAGGGTAGAGCACATGAATCGCGCAACATTATGATTTTGCTGCGTAGCGTGATTCTTGCGTGATGCCTAGTGGGGCCTTGCCCATTAAAAGAAAATAAGGACTGTACCATTTAGTAGTATTTTCTTACAGCAGAGATTAAAGGAAACGTTTTCCATATACCAGAATTTATTTAGGTAATGCATGACAATTACCATTTTTAAAGGGGAAGTGTATCATATACCTGATAATTCTTATTAAAGAGTTCAAAGGGAAATATATAATGGGCAAGAGTCATTAAGTGTACACATTTTTTTCTGAGGGGATTAAAGGGAAAGCAAACAATTTACCAGGTTTTTTTTGTTGTTTTTTTTAGAAAAATTAAAGGGAAAGCATGCCATTTACCATTACCAAACATAACTCTTGGTGCACAAAATTGCATTTATAAGACAAATAGTATGCTTGTTTTTTCTTAGTTCATTTTGTGTACAAAAACCATACACTTATACTACAAGATGTATTTAGTCAATAAAATTTTCTTTTTGCCAGCATATTGTTTCTTTTCGCCACTTTTTGTATAAAGAAAATATTAACACACAACATTTCAATCCACTGTACATTTTGTTCACAGAAAAGATAATGGTCATCAAAATATAATTTTTGGTGCTGCAGTTGTTTTTTGTTGACTAAATGTATGCTTTGTTACCACCAAATTTTTTTGGGTCGATTAAATATAGTTTTGTCCCAAAAATGTTGGTTTCACTAAATGTATTTTGTTATCACTGAATTTCTTTTAGTCACCAAAGTGTGTTTTTTGTTACAAAATGATCTGGGAACAAACGGCACCCCATATTAATCTGCCAATTCAGCGTTTGGTCTATCTATACTAATAAAAGGCAAAGCCCTCACTCACTCACTCACTCATCACTAATTCTCCAACTTGCCGTGGAGGCAGACGGCTTAAATTTGGCAGGCTCATTCATTGCACCTTACTTACAAAAGTTAAGCAGGTTTCGTTTCAAAATTCCACCTGTAACGGTGAGTATCTGACATTGCACAGACTTATGGTTACCTAGCTTACAAGCTATACCAATCTATATGGTTGGTCCGATTTCAACCAAATTTTTTATGCATATACTCCTTTACCAGTAAAAGGTTAACAAAATATTTTTTTTAGGGTGGGGGTGAATGGGGGGGGGAAATAGAATTTTGAACTCCTGCACACTAACGACTGGACCGATTTATACCAAAATTTCACGGTGTGTGCAGGGACTGGCTGAGATGTAAGGGGAAGGGTTTGGAGGGTGGACAGAGATGAATAGTGGGGGGTATTGGGGGCGGACGGGGAGGGGTGGTGGGGGTTATTTTCACCAAAATTTCGTAGTTGAATAAAAAATATATTTTTTTTAGGGTGGGGGTGAATGGGGGGGAATAGAATTTTGAACTCCTGCACACTAACGACTGGACCGATTTTTACCAAAATTTCAGGGTGTGTGCGGGGAATGGCTGAGGTGTAAGGGGAAGGGTTTGGAGGGTGGACAGAGAAGAATAGTGGGGGGTATTAGGGGCGGACGGGGAGGGGTGGTGGGGGTTATTTTCACCAAAATTTAGTAGTTGAATAAAAAATATAATATTAAATTAAAGTTAATGAGTGTTGCATTATCGTAAAGCTTATTGAATTGTCTTTCTTTAATATATCAAGTGCTGAGTGATTACAGCAATCTTGATATATTATTGCTTTCTTACTAAAAAGGTTATTTGAATACAAGCGCGGGTATTTTGCTAGGGTATAAATAAATGCAACCAAAATACTGACTTCCTGTTTGCAGGACCCCTAGTAGAGATCGTTATGATCTTGCCCTTGACCCAGAGCCTGGGTTGATTCAGTTGCTCAGTAGAGCCAATCAGTAGAAATTACTGTTAGGAACATTCCAGGGAAGTGGTGCATCCTGGGAAGAAGAAGTTAGAACCTGAAATGTCAGCTCACTATTGTCAACAGCAGGGAACAGCAAAGGGTATGAAATCAACAGATTTTTCAAAATGAGAGAGAATATGCAGAATAACTAAGACGGCAGTACACAAACTAACAATTTAAAAAAATATTGATAATTTCCACAGAACTGTCCCTTTAATCTCTTTGAACAGGAATGGTTTGTTATTGAACGTTAAGGGAAGGTGGGAGGGAGGATACAATTTAAGAATTAGAAAAAACCTGCAAAATTACAGAAAATGCTACTAATTACACAGCTAATTGTTAATGTGGTTAGAAACGAGAGAACCAACCATGCTTCTTTTAGTACAACACAAATATCCTACTGGGATCGCCTCCACATTATAAGGCAACCCATCAATATAAAACCTTAAGGAAGCAAAGATAAACAAATGACAGACTTTTCAGCAAACATGTAAAAAAAAATTATTGGACATATATTATATAGTATGATAATAAAAATGATAAAAACAAAAATAATTATAATCCTATTATTATCAATGTTGTATATTTATAATAATATATGCAGTATTCATGGCAAAATAGATTGGTTTAAAATAATACTTTTAAATGTGTTTATACTTTTAGGCTGATGGAATATCTGCATCCAAAGCTCACACTTACCCATTTGCAGTGATGTAGTAAGGGGCTAGCCTGGGTTTAAGTCGGCACACGTGGAGCATGTAGCAGGCTTGAAACTCTTTAGAGATTACACAAAAACAATGTCTAAATGTCATTTTTAATTTTAGGTCTTAAAGGACAACTCCACCCTCATAAGAACATCTTTTAGAAAGAATGGCCTCTTTAAAATATGTTGATATATGAGTGTGTCCTATGAATTCATTATTGTATGATTTTAAATAGGCACACTACTGAGATATGAATTGCACAGATCCCCTTTACAGTATTAAAGGGGAAATGTTGGAGGGTATTTGAGTTAGAAATATACAATACTGGCAAATATCTTTCTGACAGCGATTCTGCAGAACTTATACATTGGAATTCTCGGTTTTCTAATAGAATTCTCAATTTTTTAATGGAATTTTTGAATTTTCAATGTCTGTTGAATTTGTGGATTGGTTAATCTAGCTACAGTAATAGGTTTTCTAGGATTCATCAGGAATGCTAATGATAGCTTTTCATAGTATCCTTGTAAAGATTTGGCATGCCTCTATATTAGTTAACAGTGAATTATTATTTGCTTTATAATTTTTTAATAGTCATCATTTTTCCCCCTTTATTGCAGTCTATTTACACCCTAAATGGAATATTTTATGATGAAATACACTTTAGTTTTTAGCCTTTGATGCATTTAGCCAGTGTTTCAACAAATTATCAGCAGAATTTAACAGCACCCTTGCGCCACTACACATATGCTCTTATCAAAGAATATCTGTTCTTTATTGGTGATTCTAAAGGGACAGTAAACATAATACTATTCCACTTATAAAGCTCATTTATTGCAATATGCAATAACAATGGATATGTATGGATGTCTCCAAAGTCAATGACACGATATCTGTTTGCAGAAGGAGGTTGCAGGAGGATATCCTGGCAGATTGTTATTACGCCTAACATGAACATTATTTCCCAACCTTTGATCTTTATTGTTTGTTTTCCCTTTTTTTTTTTTTTTAAATTACACTTTTTTTTACTCAACAGAAGCAATCCACAAGGTCATTTTTTCTTACAAAGACAGATTCCATAGAAACCATAATGTATAGTGCATAACTATTTTGTGTTATCGTATTATCTTATTTTTTGCATTCCTTAAAAATATGCAGGTTCTAACCCTTATAGATACATGTTTGGAATACCTATTGGGAAAAAATAATAATAATAAACAGTCCACAATTCTAATGTGCATGGTTCCATAATAAATTTAAATGATAGTGGAATGTGTCCCAAAGCAACTTCCTAAGCCTACTTTTAGGTTAAATGAATCTTAATAGCACCCATTTAGCCAAGGAGGCCATCGTTTTCATGAACATGAGTATGGCCAGACCATTGAAGCTTCCTGTAATTCCTCATCTTTTGTCACAGGGTCCATTCTCCCACCCAGAGCTGAACAAACTGGCTTGTGAGAGAATGGGAATATCAGAGGGAGCTAGAGCAAAACAAATGGCTTCTCGTTAGCCGTCAACTAATAAAAGATATTACTCGATTTGGAATACCTTCTTAGAATGGTGTACTTATAAAAAATATTAACCCGGAAGTAAAAATCTTGGTGCCACCTTTGTTTTGGACGTTCTATCCTCTAATCCATTTGAGCCTATAAAAACTGTTCTATTCGGACTTAGAAGCATTGAGGATCTGTGAGCCATCTCACATCATGCTAATAAGATTATCATGAGGCCAGATGTACCATACCTTCCTAAGGTAGTGACTAACTCCATATTGACCAAGATATAGTTATACCTACACTGCCACCAGCTTCTCCAGTTTGGATCCAAAACGATGCAGTTACCATTATATTGAAAGGAATAAACCTTTTGCGAAAAGATGGCAGCCTATTCCTTTATTTTTTTGTTGCATAGAAGGGAAGCAAAGCTTCAAAATCTTCAATAGTTAAGTGGATAGCAATGGTATCAGGTTATGCTACAGGATAAGAAGAGCCTACACTAGCGACTTCCACATCTTGGGCCTTCTTTGCTGGCGACTTAATTGAGGACCTTTTCAAAGCTGCTGCTATGTTGTCATCTCTTAATACTTTTCTACAAATTAGATATGAAATCTCATTCTTTTGCAGCTAAGAACAAATAAATTAATTTTGCATTAAGTGTTTTTTTCCCTCCCCTTATTCATTCCAGCTTTCCATGCACCATGATTAGCCCACTGCCATGTGTAAGCACAGGAAATAGGATTCATATCATTCATATTTTCCCGTGCTGCAGAATGGCAGGGGGCAATCCACAAATTATTAGCCTACTACATCCTGGCTACATTGGAAGTAGAACATTAACGCATGGTTGTTCCATTACCATGTGTAAGCACAGAAACACGCCCACCTCAGTGCTTTCCTGTTAGCTGCTGAAATCAATGCAGGTAGGGGGCCCCATTATAGTTTCACTGAGGGGCCCAATGGCTTCTAGTTATGCCACTTTCATAGGCCCAAAGTTTTAACTAAAAGGGCAAATGTACCCTATTTATTTTCCAATGAAGATTGTGCTGGGATTATGCACATAATAAAAATTGATATTGATCCTTTTACCGGCCGCATCAGTACTTTAATATGGGGTCATAAAAAAACACTGTGGCCATAAAATACTGGTCTTTATCAATATTCTACAATCACAGCATTGTTTTTACAACCACACTGTAAAATAACGTCTGTGGCCATCAATGGGTCAATGTGCACAAGTTAAAAAGCACACAGTACAAGTATTTTTCTCTACTGATGGTATTTTCTGACATGGTCGGGAATTACTAGCAGTACAATATTAATAATAAATTATCCTCTATAAGAAGGAGGTGGGCCCCACAGAGAGCCACTTCAATACCGATTTTTATCAGCCCTTGGTATATAGACTTACAGGGGCTGATTTGTATCTCTTCCAATACTTGTGCAGCCACAGTAACCTAGGGTCTAAAACATTTTTAAACATTTTTGGTCAGTTTAAAAACTTTAAAGGGCATGCCCACCCTTAAAATAAAAAAATTGTCAATTATCAGTTACCTGCCCCCAACCCCAACTGATATATATTTTGCATTTTTTTTGTCTGCAAAACTAACCAGATATTTATGGCTAATCATTGTTCCCATTCTGGGAGAGTAAGCTGATCCCTCCCTCCAAGCAGTCAATCAAGCAGTGGAATGCTGTGTGGAGTCTCTTTCTAACATTGTCTGATTGCTGTAATTGCTGCCGGGACAGGGGCAGAGGGGAGTAGAGACCCATAAAGAGATACCATGAGTGTGGAACACATTATACCAAAGAGTACATGTCTGAATGTATGGCCATACAATGCTAAGTGGTAGTACACTACCGCTGTGGTATAGGCGATTGTACAATTACAATCCAGACTGTAAGAGTGTGGGTGTAAAAATAACTAGCGGTAAAGGTGTTGTATTGCTATTCCATGATATTATACTATATTAATAAGACCCATTTGTGATCCCACGTTGCCTAACTGGAGCAGGAAAAAACGAAAAGTATTGAGTCACAATGTGTTACCCTACCTTTACCAATCCCTGTTCTAATTTTTATAATTTACATACCCACCATAGCACTTCCGCAGGCAGCCCAGTATTGTTACCAAAGCACATGTTGGGCATTCCTGCCCTTGATGTATACCTTAGGTGACTTTATCTGATCCAACAGTTGGCAGATTTTATTCCAAAATGCTGTAAAAGCACTTACAGGGAGATGCAATAAAAGTTCTTATCGTTAAAAATGGTGCTAATTTTGCCCCAACCAATCACATGTTAGCTTTCAAATGTTAAATAAAATCTGATTGGTTGGGGCAAAGTTAGCACCATTTTTAACGATAAGAACTTTTATTGCATCTCCCTGTTAGTTTTAAGAGTCAGTAAGAGTAAGACAAATGTGTAAATGGAACTAGCTGTAAGCCACATAACAGTTTTCCTTTTAACTACACACTAACCCAACTTAAAATTGTAGAAAGAATTTTACAACTACAAGGTGTAGATGAAAGAAATGATTCATAAGAAACAAAAGAAAAGGAAAGCATATATACTGTAATTTGGAACAGTTATTGTTAACAGACAAAAGAACATACAGTAATCAGGAAACTAATGTATAATGTTTATTGAAATGTGATGGTGAAATATTATATTATGTGAAACCGCAATAAATAAATATAATCTAAGTACAAATGAGACACCAAGTGAGCATCTTCCAAACCTAAGAATCTGGGGATTTCCAGTATTGTCCTCAGACAGACAATCATTTCAATGAGTATTATTAGAATTACAGTAGTAATCAGAAATACCTTTATACTGTAATACCCCATCTTTAACATGCTTACCGAATTTATACATCAAGTAAACAGTTCTATCTTAGATTTATAAAACATTGCACCTTATATACGGCTTTCTTTCTGCATAATTCACAGCTCGGTGGTTGAAATAATCCAGTTAAGCGCTCCAAAACGTATGGCAATAAAAACAATATAAAACTGTACTCCAAAAATATGGGTGTGCATAGCCACAGAAAGCAGACCCAAAGGGATACAAAGCACTTTACAGCTGCACTATATATGCACGCTTTGTTTTTTTCCACATGCTAACAACGCTATTCAAGGCAAGGGTGACATTCCTAGATTTAAATTTAAAGTCAGTGGCACTCTACCTTTCATGTTCCACCAAAAGCAAATACTCTTCATGCTATAATAAACACTGAAACAAAACACTTACAATTCTGTGCAAAAGTTTTAGGCAGGTGTGTAAAAATTCTGTTAAATGCTATCACATATAGACGTGTTATTGTATTATTCTCAATTACCAATGCAAAGTGGACCAAAAGAAAAGAACTACAAATCAAATGAATGTTTGGTGTGACAACCCTATTCATTCAAAATAGCATTCATTTTTCTATGTACACTTGCATGGGAACTGGGCAGGGCTGGTTGTTCACAACATCTTGCATAAAAAATCCCAGATCTTCTGTAGAGATGGACTAGAACTCGAACTAGAAACTGAGTTCAAATCGAAATGTATTAGTTCAAAAAAAAAAAAAACTTTTTGGATTTCAAACTTTCCGAACTTTCGAGGAAAATTTGATTATTGATATTTCTAGAATAAATTTGTCTCTGAATTAAAATAGCAATGGTAACTTACTGTACATGGCTCTGGTAACTGGGAAATGGTCTGGGGAACATGTCCAAACACCCATAACTTGAAATAAAGGCACATGTGCGCTACTTTCGAGCTTTCGCATTCGGCATTCGATAATTATCCTGAAAATTCGATATTTCTAGAATCTGTCTCAGAATCTGTCTCTGAATCTCTTCAAAAGTGGTGTTTTCTTCCTTGTTGTATTCCTCAAAAAAATGGGGTTAAAAAAAATAACCTGTCTTTAAAGGGAAAGTTGAACGGAAAATATCATTTTACAGGGAAATTCAATAAAAGTTCTTATTGTTAAAATGGTGCTATTTTAAACTTATTTTATTCATACTTTTCGAACTATGTGTCCCCATTGACAATAATGGTTCCATTTCGAAATCAAACCGAACTTTAGCAAATTCCTCCATCTCTAATCTTCTGTGGATGCAGCATGCCTCAAAAAATTCTATCTGTTCGCGTAATCCCAGGCACATTCAATGATTATCAGTCATTCCATCTTTTCCAGGAATCCTTGTTCTTTGCTTTTGTTCTTTTTTTATATCAATATAACTATAAATAAGTGGTTATATAGTTCCTTCTGCACTGACAGCCGCGCTGCCCGTCCAAGCGCCTATCTTTGCTGCATGCGTGCCAATACAAAAGATAGGTGTGCTATCGGGTAGCGCTGCAGAAGGAATTGCAAGTTCCAGTGTCCCCCGGGCGTTCTATAATTCACAGGGAGGTTGGAATAAGCATTCTCACCTCCCTGTAAATAATAGAAGCATATGGAATGTAGTAAAAAAATACCAGTTTAGTGTTCCTTTAAAGACATTGGGGCAGATTTACTCAGAGTTGCTGGGCAAATATATGGAGTTAAAGTCGTACTAACCGGTTCGCTATGGGTTTGCGTGATTTTAACTCCATATTAGCGTTGGATGCGCAGGTTACGCAAAAATCACCTGCACATCCAATGCTCGTGATTCAATATCATGTTTGTGCTAGTTTTAACGCTGGATTTTAATGCCAGCAAATCGCAATCGCGATATTGAATTGCGAAAGGAGCATTTACCCAGAGCGATAGCGGCTCAGGTTAAATGAGCCTGTTTGGCTGTCTGTTTGGAGTCATTGTCCTGAGGAAGAATACATTTGTCTGGGACCCCTAGGCAGGATATCTCTTTTAGATGTTTTTAATGTGCACTAGTCACTTTGTATAGGTCTCTACATAGACTCTAATGAAAACCTAATGTTGTTTAATCGGACCATAAAAAGACTTGCAATGGAACTTACCTGTGCTCAATTCTGCTATCCTAAAATTTACTGCATCACCATATAGTGTTTTGGGTGCCATAGGTGGAACAGGGGTGAAGATGCTCTGCTGTTTGCCAGCACCTTATAAAATATTAAAGATTTATAAAAAAAAAAAAAATCACGAACCATTTTACATACAGTATGCATACTAAAATATGTTGATACTGTGGAGCCCATAAATACAGTAGTTTACATGTAAATTATCAATCAAACAACAGCATTTAGTTTTCATCGCTGCCCTGTACTTTAGTGGGGCGATTTACCCAGGAGCGCTCCTGCCCCTTCTTAACGCCGCGCTAACTGATTTACACTCAGTTAGCGGGATGATAAGGCTTGCTTTGAGGCGGCTGTGTGAGATTCAGAACAGGAACTTGCACAGCCATCGCAAACCTATTTATCAGAGGCTGCGTGGATCTTAAGACGTAAGTATTTAACTCCACTAATAGCTGGCGTTAAATATTTACGTCAAGGTGAGACCCAGAGCCACGCAGCTTCTGGTAAATCCCTTACGGGAGATTTGCCCAGAGCAGTGTGTACATTAGTATGGTGCACACAGTCATTACCTGCATACTACAAGGAATAGAATAGTTTAATTATTTTAATAGAAAATAATTGCTTGTAGGCTAGAAACCAAGTAATTACATTTTCAGAGAACACATGTTGAAATAAAAACGAGGGGGCGGGAAGTTTCACCACTTTTAGTAACAGCGGAAAAGAATAGACTGAAACTGGATAACAAGACTAACAGTATTGTATCCATTTCCAAAAGTGCAAAGCCTGAATTTAGTGGACACAATACTACATGATGACATGTTTAATTATTTTACGGAAATGCCCTTATAAAAAAATAGTTTTGCCTGTAAAAAACCCAATTAAAGAATTTGTACACATTTAATGGTTAGCAGAGAAATAAGATCAGTACTTAATTACTGAAAGTATCTATTTTGGACGTGAATAATAGAGGTAAATGTGGATGGAACCATGAATTACATAAAAACGCTCACCTCAATCACATAAAATATACAGAAACCGTGGAAGAAACGGTGTTGTCTAATGTCTCTGAAAGTTCCTAGGCTATGTTTCTTCTCCAGGAGCTAGAGGAAAGAATAGTAACAGTTTTTAAAACCAAGCTTGCAAGATATTGTTATTCTGTATAAGTTTTGCTATTCACCTTTTGCAGACACTGGTACTATGCTTGGCAACCTGGCACTGGTAACATGCTTGGCACACAGACACTGGTGCTATGCTTGGCATCCTGGCACTGGTAACATGCTTGGCACACAGACACTGGTGCTATGCTTGGCATCCTGGAATTGGTAACATCGCTGGCACAGATACTGGTAATATGCTTGACATCCTTGAACTGTTAACATGGTTGCCACAGGCACTGATGAGATGACATGGCACAGGCATTGGTACTATGCTTGGCAATCTGGCACTGGTAACATGCTTGGCACACACACTGGTACTATGCTAGTCACCCTGGCTAGCACAGACTCTGATAAATTGGTTGGCACAGGCATAGTTAGTATTCTTGGCATCCTGGCAGTGGAACATCATTGGCAGTGACACACATTGATACTATGTTTAGCTTCCACTGCCAGAGAGATAGACACACAAAGGCATCTAAAGCGACAGACAGTGTGTGCTGGGCACACCGACACCGGTGCTATGCTTGGGAACCTGGCAATGGTAACATGCTTGGCACAGACATTGGTACTATGTTTGGCAACCTGGCACTGGTAATATGCTTGGCACACATACACTGGTAATATGCTTGGTACCCTGGCAGTGGTAACATGGTTGTCACCGGCACTGATAAATTGGTTAAATACCTCCCAAGACCAAACAGGTACACACCTAACCAACACTTACCTTTTCGTGGCATAAATTAGTTTTGTGGTCTAATGCACAAAAACATACCCCGTAACACACAGACACAGGTACAGACACACCTTTGAATACCTTTGAATGTGTATGGCCACCTTTACATTCTGCTTATATAGGCTCTTCAAAGACTTTATCCATTGTGATATGGTGATATCTAATAACCCAGAGCTCATTTTGGAGATGAAGGTAATGGGAAGCTTAGGGAATAGTGACCATGATATAGTGTCATTTAATATAGGTTGCAGAAAACTAAAGTGCACTGGCTTAACAAAAACTTTTAACTTTAGGAAAGCTAATTTTATGCTTTTAAAGGAATCGCTCCTGCTCATAGACTGGGGGGAACTGTTTCTAGGTAAAGATACTGAGCAGATGTGGACCACTTTTAAAGGGATATTAAACTATAACAATTCCAAATCGGTACCTTTAGGAAACAAGTGTAAAAAAATTAGGTCCACTCCTGCATGGCTTAATGCTCAGGTAAAAAGGGAAATGGAAAAAAAGAAAAGGGCTTTTAAAATTTTGAAAGCAGAAGGCACAGAACAGGCTTACAGGGACTTCAAAAGTTGTAATAAAGAGTGCAAGAAAGCAATTAAACTAGCTAAAATAGAAAATGAAACACGGATTGCCGAACAAAGCAAGTCCAACCCCAAGATGTTTTTTAAGTATATAAATGGTAAAAAAATGAGGACTGAGAATGTGAGACCATTAAATAATGGAGCTGAGGTGGTTGTAGAGGATGCCGAAAAGGCTAATCTGCTAAACCGTTTTTTTACATCGGTTTTTACTGTTGAGAATCCTTACAGTAGGGATTGTAACAATGTGCAGGGAGGAAATGAAGAGTTTTCACATTGGATAACAGAGGATATGGTACGGAATCAATTAGACAAAGTTAATATCAATAAAGCGCCAGGACCAGATGGATTGCATCCTAGGATTTTAAAAGAGCTTAGTTCAGTTCTAGCAAGACCACTGTGTCTCATCTTTTCAGATTCGCTTTTGTCTGGGGATGTGCCACTGGATTGGAAAAAAGCCAATGTAATACCAATATTCAAAAAAGGTAGTCGTTCACAGCCTGGTAACTATAGACCTGTAAGCCTAACATCAGTGGTAGGGAAGGTGATGGAAACTTTGTTAAGGGATCATATCCTTGACTTTGTCTCCAGAGATTATCTTATTAGTAGTAGTCAGCATGGATTTATGAGAAATAGATCATGCCAGACAAATTTAATTGGTTTTTATGAAGAAGTAAGTAAGAAGTTGGACTCAGGCACAGCAGTGGATGTGGTATATTTGGATTTTGCAAAAGCTTTTGATACTGTGCCACATAGGCGACTAATGTATAAACTGAGGACTGTTGGCCTTGAAGAAAACATTTGTTCATAGATAGAGAACTGGTTATTGGACCGCAAATAGAGAGTGGTGGTTAATGGAGCTACATCTATGTGGGCTAAAGTTCTAAGCGGAGTGCCTCAGGGTTCTGTACTGGGGCCGCTTCTGTTTAATCTGTTTATAAATGACTTCGAAGGGGGCATTGAGAGCAAGGTCTCTGTGTTTGCTGATGACACTAAATTATGCAGAGCTTTGGAAACTTCCAATGATGTGCAAGTGCTGCAAGCAGACCTAGATAGATTATCAAAATGGGCAGCAGAATGGCAGATGAGATTCAATGTTGATAAATGTAAGGTGATGCATTTGGGATTTAATAATCCCTGTGCCACCTACACCATAAATAACTCTGTGTTAAGTGCATCTGAAATGGAAAAAGATTTGGGGGTTCTGGTAGATAACAGACTTAGCTGTAGCAAACAATGCCAGGTAGCAACAGCTAGAGCTAGCAAGATATTGTCTTGTATAAAGAGGGGAATGGAATCAAGAGAGAAAAATATTATTCTCCCTCTTTACAAGGCACTGGTAAGGCCACATTTGGAATATGCGGTGCAGTTTTGGAATCCCATATACAAAAGGGACATCTTGGAAATTGAGGCAGTTCAGAGAAGGGCAACTAAATCAATAAGGGGAATGGAGGGGCTTAAATATGCAGGCAGATTAGACAAGTTAGGGCTGTTTACATTGGAGAAGCGGCGGTTGCGTGGGGACATGATAACCTTATACAAATATATTAATGGCCCATACAGTGAACTCTCTGGTGCATTGTTCACTAATAGGTCATATCAGAGGACTCGTGGACATCCTTTAAGGTTGGAAGAAAAGAAGTTTCATCTTCAAGTTAGGAGAGGTTTCTTTACAGTGAGAACGGTGAAACTGTGGAACTCTTCCAGCAGAGGTGGTAATGGCAAGTTCATTGAATAACTTTAAAAAAGGCCTGGATAAGTTTCTAAAACTAAAAAATATTGAGAATTACTGGTATTAATGCATATAGATCTGGTTGATCCAGGGATACTTTCCGATTGCCGTTTGGAGTCAGGAAGGAATTTTTTCCCCCCTTTTTTAGCTGGGGTTTTTTGCCTTCCTCTGGATCAACTGTTAGGTAGGGTTAAAAAAAATAAATAAAAAAAAAAAAAGTGAATAGGTTGGACTTGATGGACGAATGTCTTTATTCAACCTTAATTACTATGTTACTATGTTACTATGTATTTCAGCTTTTATCACAGTTTATCTCTGAGTATCCTGCTATGCCTTTTGCATACTTTCTAAGCTATTCTGTAATTTTTTTCTGATGTAATGTGTGGGATTACTTTCTTACTGGGGTTACTATACAATTGTTCCTACTGATACTAAGTATGATGTCTGGTGAGGAAAGTCATTGGCAGAGATTCTAAAGCCTTTTTCTTTCAGCAAGTTTTAGTCCCTTTAAAATGCATTTACTACTAAGATAATAAAAGAGATGACGTCAATATATTTTCTTTGATGTACTGTAAGCACCAATAAACTACCCAAACTATCATTTCCTCTCATGTCTCTTTTAGCAATAATAATAGTGAGTAAATAAAAGGACAGGAGAATGCTTGCTGAACAGCAAGGACACAAGGACATCCCTTAAGACTTGAAGAAAAAAGGTTTAGGCTTCAAGTTCGGAAAGGGTTTTTTACTGTGAGAATGGTAAAGCTATGGAACTGTCTTCCAGTGGACGTTGTTATGGCAGGTTCATTGGTCAGTTTAAGAAAAAAGCTGGATGAGTTTCTGCAAACAAGGAATGTTGCAAGTTACTGGTATTGATACATAAAGTAGAGTTGATCCAGGGAAATTTCCGATTGCCACTTGGAGTCTGGAAGGAATTTTTTTCCCCCTTCATAAATTTGTGGTTTTTTTTCCTTCCTCTGGATCAACAGTTAGGCAGGAAATAAGGATATTGCTAGATGGGTTGGACTGGATGGACGTATGTCTTTGTTCAACCTCAAATACTATGCAATGTTAAATATCATATTAAAGGGATATTCCTTTTTTTATTATTTCAAGTATGTGAGTATTCTTTGTACTTTTATATAACATTTCACCCTTGTTCAGTTTTAAAAAAAAAATTACAACCATAACTTCCTAATAACCATTTGGCAGTAGTCCTTTAGAATCAAATGGCATTGAAATGACTAAGCCAAAGAGCACCATAAAAAAGGAGAGGCAGCATCAAAGACTAGATTGTTTTTAAGTATTATTGTATATATACTGTAGCAGTTAGGCCACACTGTACCGTGCTTGTGCGCACACAGAAGTGCGCAGGCGAATGAGTGCCCAGTGATTCGTAATCGAGAGCTCCCTAGCACACTAGTGTGGCCACATAAACTGGGCCACGCAATCGCAATCAGATCATGCTTAAAAGTGCTTCAGTGTGGCCTAGCCCTTAAGGTCCTTTTAAGCTGGCTATAGACTACCTGCACATAACACCAATTAGACATTCCATCTGAAATAAATGTTGAATCGATTGTAATGTCAAGTGTAGCAGCAGTTTTACCTGCCGACGTTCCCCCAGATGGATAATGTTTATGATCCTACTTATGGTCATTATTATGTGATACCGATCATAAAATGATCGGTCCAAGGGGTTGTTCATTTATTGTAAAGCTTTTGTTCTACTCAACAGACCTATTTAAAAAGAGTTGCTTAAATAAGCCAATGTCCAATTTTTTTTCCAATTAGAAGACAGCTAAAAACAGCTCTCTGTATTGCATAAAAAGTATAAAAATAACAAACAGCAAAACTGATCCCTGGATTGGCACACTACATTATCTATTAATATCAGAAGCCTTGTGTTTCCTTATTTGCTAAAGGAAGCATCCAGGCTTGATTTGACATTATCTGAAGTATCTATAGTAACATGAAAAAAACATCAAACAGGAATTCTTTCATCAGCATTCTGTTTTTCTGATCAGCTTTTAGGTAACAATTATTGGCACTTGGTAACAGAGACATGAGGTATTAATAGCTCCTTTAGTTTGTTCTACAGTATATCTAGTTTTAGCTCTTTGTTCCAGACTCCGTATGACATTGCTTGTGCTTAGCGTTGCTTATTAAAATGAGCAAATAGATTTTTTAGAATGATACTAAACCAGAGATTAACGTGGGGATGATTTTAAAGCAAAGATTATTGCAGAGAAAGATTCCATTGGTATCACAGTGGCAATATATGAAAATATCCTTGTAACCTTCCCCTGTAGTGGATTTCTATGGGAGAAATGGTAAGATAATATCCTAATTGGCGCACTACTACATTGTAGAGTGCTGATTATAACTCCCCCTTCTCCCCCCACCTTCTTAACACTTACCTCCATGAGCGTGCAAGAGGAGAAAGTGCCAAACCTGAAACAGAAGTCATGATGGGAAACCAGAAGCTGCGAAGGGGTATGTTATAAAAATAATGCACCCCAAACTGTAAAGAAAAGGCATATAAGAAGTCACCTCGGAGTTCTCAGCCTGTGGCCTTGTGCTTTTTTATGGTCAAGGAACATTATCCACTGTATAATATACCGTACGTAGCATATTATACCTTATATCTAATGTGATCTACTACGATTTAATTTGCTGCTGCTGCCATTTACATTTTGATCTATAGGTGCTACTATATATGAATGAATTCTTTGTGTATTTATATAATGAATTATGGTATCAGCTGTAAGTTTGTATAATAGCATTTTCAAATGATTTTAAATGTTTGCACTTTTTATAAAGGGATTTTACTTTTACGCATTGAGGTGTGCAGCAAGTTTCCTTTCTTTTTTTAAATAAATAGTATAATTAATTTTAATTTAGAGGTGATTACTGCTCCTCTCTAGCTCTAACATATTGGGTTAATATTAATCTAGTTCTAGATCTTTTATAGTAATCTCGTTATATATCTTTATAGTAATCTAGTTATAGATCTTTTATAGTAATCTAGTTCTAGATCTTTTATAGTAATCTCGTTATATATCTTTTATAGTAATCTAGTTCTAGATCTTTTATAGTAATCTCGTTATATATCTTTTATAGTAATCTAGTTCTAGATCTTTTATAGTAATCTAGTTCTAGATCTTTTATAGTAATCTAGTTATAGATATTTTATAGTAATCTAGTTCTAGATCGTTTATAGTAATTTAGTTATATATCTTTTATAGTAATCTAGTTCTAGATGTTTTTATAGTAATCTAGTTATAATACATAAGGCTCTGGCACTTGAATGGGGAGGTGCAGTGGCGAGAATCTATATTAGTCACTCTGTGATGTCACTGAGTGACTTCCTGTATTCCAGGCCTCGTGTTTTTATATGGTCAGGGAACTCCTCGATGGCGTAATATCCTTATATTACACTGTAGATTGCGTATTATCCCTTATATAGTAATCTAGTTGTATATCTTTTATAGTAATCTAGTTCTAGATCTTTTGTAGTAATCTAGTTCTAGATCTAGATCTTTTGTAGTAATCTAGTTCTAGATCTTTTATAGTAATCTACTGTAATTTTCAATGTAATCTAGTACTAGATCTTTTATAGTAATCTAGTTCTAGATCGTTTATAGTAATCTAGTTCTAGATCGTTTATAGTAATCTATTTGTATATATTTTACAGTAATCTAGTTCTAGATTTTTATAGTAATCTAGTTCTAGATCTAGTTTTTTTTTTTAAAATAGTAATCTAGTTCTAGATCCTTTGCAGTAATCTAGTTCTAGATCTTTTGTAGTAATCTTGTTCTGGATCTTTTACAGTAATCTAGTTCTAGATCTTTTACAGTAATCTAGTTCTAGATCTTTTACAGTAATCTAGTTTTAGATCTTTTACAGTAATCTAGTTTTTAGACTGTTGTAATAGGTGAGGTTTGTACTGTGTTACCATAAGTAAGAGAAGAAAGTAGATTGTGATACCTTTTATTGGCTAACTAAATAAAAAAAATTAAGCAAGCTTTCGGGAGTCCTAAGCCCCCTTCATCCAGCCTGATGAAGTGGCGTTAGGACTCCCGAAAGCTTGCTTAATTTTTTTATTTTGTTAGCCAATAAAGGTATAACAGCTCTACTTCTCTTCTCAGATCTTTGTAGTAATCTAGTTCTTATCTTTTGTAGTAGTAATCTAGTTGTAGATATTTTACAGTTATGTAGTTCTAGATCTTTTGCAGTAATCTAGTTCTAGATTTTTATAGTAATCTAGTTCTAGATTATTTTTTTTTTGCTGTAATCTAGTTCTAGATCTTTTATAGTAATCTAGTTATGTATCTTTTATAGTAATCTAGTTATGTATCTTTTATAGTAATCTAGTTCTAGATATTTTACAGTAATCTAGTTATAGTAATCTAGTTATATATCTTGGCAATCAGTCAGGTGACTGAATGTTTTGAATTTCCTAGCTATAGCATCTGCTGTCCAAGCTCACTGTGAATGTTAGCTAGACGCTATTTGAAACTATGCTGCTGTTCCCTATTGAGAATACACGGCAGCCAAATGAGCCAATCCAATCTAGAGTCCGCTTCCGAGAACCTTTTAAGCGCACAGGTACAGTAGCTCCTCCCACGGTGAGTATAAAAGGGCAGAGCGGAATTTTCGTTTTCATTCACAAAAAGAAGACTCGGCTTGTCCTTGTTACTACACCAGGAAGACATTCTAGTAAGTCTGATCGCTAATACTTGACAGGTCGGGGATGGAGTCTCAGCGGTTGTTTATCATGTGCACCATCCTTCTACTTTCTATCGGTAAGCAAACAAATGCAATGTATACATTACTGTATGATCGACTTCCCCCTGAACGCTTAGATCTGATCAAATTGTTCACCCCATTGGGCGTTTTGATATTGCTAAAAGCGATTGTTTTGTGTGTTAACACTGTAAATGAATGGAATATCAGGGTGGATGGAGTTATTCTGTCTGCCTACAACCTATGTAACAATCATCCTTTCTCCATACCAGGGGTGTGACGGGCACAGTGACTGGGGTGACAGAGTAGGAGGGCAGTAGAAATAATTCACTAGTATTATTTATATTTTGTTGCTTTAATATATATAACCTACCCCTGGAGTGGATTTCTATGGTAGACACTGTAAGATTATAGCCTTATAACCTACCCCTGGAGTGGATTTCTATTGGAGGAATTTAAGATTATAGCATTATAACCTACCCCTGGAGTGGATTTCTATGGGGAAAACTAAGATTATAGCCTTATAACCTACCCCTGGAGTGGATTTCTATGGGAAAAAAAACTGTAAGATTATAGCCTTATAACCTACCCCTGGAGTGGATTTCTATGGGGAAAACTAAGATTATAGCCTTATAACCTACCCCTGGAGTGGATTTCTACTGGAGGAACTGTAAGATTATAGCCTTATAATCTTACAGTTCCAGGAGGAGAAGGAAACCAGAAGCCACAAAGGGGTAGGTTATAATAAGTAATGCATCCCGAACTGTAAATTAAAGGGATATTAGAAGTCACCTTGGAGTTCCGTGCCCTGTATAAAACGTACTCGGCCTGCGGCCTCGTGCTTTTATATGGTCATGGAACTCCTCTGTGACTTCTAATATCCTTATAATTTACAGTTGGGATGCATTATGCACTATATTATGATAAAAAGTTCAGTGCAGTACATGTAGCGTATCTTACCATTACATGTATTATAATCACGTGATTACAATATACACTTTAAAGTGCATTCAAATGGCCAATTACATCATTGGTCCAACATTAGGAACATGGGTGTGCCACCAGAAAAAAAAAGCATTGCCGGGTCTGGAAAAGTTTAAATACCACAGCTCAATATTAACATGATTCATTTTGGAGGAAGGTGAACCGAAATAAATTGTGGTGATATTTTCCGGCCACGTTGTATTGTATTATAGTGTTGGGGGAACATTGTGTGATTTATTTGAGTTTCCATGGGATTTGTTCAGTGTGTGTAATTGCAGTAAAGATTGTATCCAGTACAGTTAGTACATAAATGTACACAGATTTTTGCATATTTCTAAATACAGATAATCATACACCTTTTTAAATGTTGAATAAAATAAATGCTGCAAGGTACAGCTGATTTTATCCTGTTTGGTTGTTCTAAAAAAAGAATTGTAAATTATGAGTTGCCCATATTAATGAATGCATGGTGTGGCAGCCTTAGTGTTTCTGCACTTGTGTTATTGTGCCAAAGGTCAATGACAAGCCATTACTTGTCTGAACATAGACTACTGGGAAATAAATATTTGTGAAGTGAAATAAATGGTGCTGGATGATCCATGGATGAATCTTTTTAGCTAATGCCGACACAACCATTGTCATGACTAATCCTTTCTGCGGATGTTTTTTTAAGTCCCGTAAAGTTCAGAACTTTATTATTATCTCTTTACATCAAAATTTCTACGTTTTTTTTTTGATTAACCCACAGAACGCTGCTTCACAGTAGATGGCACAGATGTTAATAGCACAGAAGCTAACATCAGTGTAACTATTTCTGGTGACCATGTGTCAAATGGAACTGGAAGTGATGCGGAACAAAGTTTTGATGAGGATGAAGAAGAAGAGGATGTCTTAGTTTTGGGATATATTACAGATGATTCTATTCGTGGTAAGTAGGAAAAAGATATATGACGTTTTATGATATATCTGGGATATAATAATATTGATAACCATGCTGCCTCTCCCCAGAGCCACTCCAGTTTGAAATTTACTGTGGCGTTAGTGAAAAGCTTGCAGTGGCTGCACAAACAATGGGTTAAAGTCAGGCTAACCGACCATGAATCAGTTGGTAGCCTACTCATCTTTGCACTTTATTTCTTTTCTGGTCTATAAAGTTCCTAAAGATAGTTCATTTTCTGAATAATTTTACAAACACAGTTTGACAGCTTGTCTAATAGAGCCTGAGGCAGTGGGTAGGAGTGACCGATCACTTTATTTATGTCCACATTCTAGTTAAAGGACAACTTCACCATCATAATGACATATTTTCAAAAGAATGGTCTCTTTAAAATATGTTGATATATTCTGCTTTGTCCTCTGGAATCATTACTGTATGCCTGCTATGCTTATGGATGCCTCTTGGAAACTAAGCAATTTAGTGACCTGTACTGAGCCTGAGCATGCTCAGAAGAGGCAGCTAGGGCATTAGCATTCAGTCATTGGCTGTCAACTGTCAAATCCATAACTGACAGTTGCTAACTGGAAGAACCAGGAAGCAGAAACAGGGGCAAAAGGACATTGTGCAGGATTTCTGGTTAGTCTTATATATTATATTACAATTTAGAGTTTTAGGGGATAATTTACCTGTATATTATTTTTAATTTGAGGGCTGTAATTGCAATTCAAAAGACAAGGATGTCAGGGATAAGATAGACTGTATAGATGTTAAGCTGTCCATACAGGGTGAATATTTTTTAGCGATTTAATCACTTATTAATTAATTATCGTTCTACATTGTAATCAATTGACTTCTGGATGATCTAGAGCAGTTATAGAAGGTGATGTGACATGGTGCAGTATTCTCCATAGATCCTACCTGTGGCTGCAGCATCTTTAGCAAATTTTAAGCTCAAATCTGCTCAAGATCTATGGTGCAAGGTGGTACATTGATCACAATTTTCTCCAAACTATGCTCTGTAAGGAAGAATTCATTGTGCAGCCAATGAGATATGCATAGCTATCCATATTCATTATAAAAGGCATAACAGAATTTATTTCACTGATACCTCCCATTAGAGCTTTAGACTACAAACTTTTAAAAGCAGCTTTAAAAAAAAGTTGTAAAGTACATGACATCACACTTCAACCCATGCACCAAAAGTTAGAGAACATAAGGTACAGAAAAGTGTCAACAAGGAGGGAGAGAAAGGGAGATGGGGCGCAGATAAATATAGCCAGAAATCTGCAAAAGTATATGTTTGCTTAAAACTTATTTTTCAGCATTTTAAGCTTCCCACGCAAAATATGTCTATGAAATGAGCAAGCCCCTGTAAAGAAATCTCACTTAGCAAATTAGACTTATTTAGTTATGGCACTCTAGCACAAAGTCTGCCATTTGTTATTTCATTCCCCAGAGTTGTGTGGGCCTAGAAACACATTGCAGTGGTTTGAAGTACTGCCAATAACTTGGCAATTTATTTCAAGAAGCAACAGTTTTTCTTTTTATCAGCCTCTGGGTAGATATTTATTTTATCGTGTTATTCATATATTGGCGCACCAGATGTGCACTTGCCCTTTGTTCTCTGGCTTTGTTGCTAGTCATTTATTTATAGGTACTGAAATCGTTTACGATGTCCATTATTATTATTAAGTATTGCACATTTTATTCTGTTTTTTGGTGGACACATATATTTCCTACATTGTACACTAGGATTATACAAGTACCATTCTATTAGCCTGCTTGAAAAACATCTGTGTTTGTGTACCAGGAGGTGCAAACATTTGCCTGTGCGCTTAATCTGTAGCAACCAATTAGATGTTATGTTTTTACTAGTCTACTACAGAAAACATTTGAAAGCGTCTGATTGGCAGATTAAGACCACAAAGTGCTGCAATGTTTGGTCACAATATTTTTTATCATTCTTGGCTTATCAGTGAGAGGACAATTACAATTAAAAACCATTTAATATTAATTAACATAGGGCATCATTTACTAAGTCTTTATAACCTGTAACCCTCCGATTCTTTCACAAATTGGGCCCACCCCCTGTTGCGCATTTCTTTCACCACAAACAGCCCCAATACCACACCCCGCCCTCCTCCTTCCCCTTCCTCTGATGTGTCCATGGTGCGTCCTTAACTGCGGGTTAGTATAAAAGATACTACTGGAGTGGATATTCATTCACAGGATGAGAGGGGACAGGTTTAAACCCTTCTGATTTGTGCCTTATACAAAGTGAGCGTACACCAATTAGCCAGATGCATGATCAGCCCTGTGATTACTACTTATTCCATGGAATAGAGCAACTCTATTTCTTCCCCTCCCTTCCATTGTTTTTACAATTTGCTTGCCATTTGTTGGTATTTTAATGTGCAGTGATGTTAACATCAGACTACCAATGCAAGGGCCTATTTCACTGAAATGTCAACCATGGTAGATTACCATGTGTCTAGGTGCCACACCTTGATGAGTTGCCTTTATTACTGGTATTTAAATAATCCAACCCCCTTACCCTCTACTCATGGGACCTCCTCCCTGACCCTTTTTTAGTCTGCATCCGTGCTGACTGAGATTTATCTGTTTCCACAGCAAAATATAGTAACAGTTCTAGTGGTAAGAGGAAGGCATTCTAAAAAGAGTAGGCTGTGGTCTGCTAAAAGTTGATCTGGGCTTTAAATTCCTGAAGTCACAAAATATGTAAATAGCTTACTAATCACCACTTTGTGTTCTTTAGAAACTATGTAAAGATATTTAAACTATGTTATAGTTCATTAACTTTGGATTTTACAACTACAGTAATTAGTAAGGGTAACAGAAAATGAATAACCTGTAAAACCTGCAGAAATAAATGTAACTTTTATTGTAGTTTGTAGTGACATCATAGCAAAATGATTTTTTTATAGGGGCTTAGCTATAGGAAAATATCCGAAATCTATCTACAACTTTCTTCCTCAAAATAATGAAACCTGTTTCATATTCAACGCAACAACTAATATCTTAATAAGTATAAGGCCCAGTACACCCAAATCAATATTTCCCTCGAACTTTTGTCCAAATTGGACAAAAGTTTGATCTCTAAGTCTAATATACCCAATCACACGGTTTTTAATGGCCCGTGAGATCAGTTGTGCTAAAATGTCAGCAGCGCCTGATTTTTTTATTTGAACCATGTGTACCAGGCCTAAAGGTTCGTACACATGGGCGATTTTGCTTGTGATCCGTGATGAATAGGCAGGGGTGCTATGGTTGATTATTACTGCTGTGTATACGTTCGGTCAGCTGTCTCTTGTTGATCCATCCAGCTATGTCTGACGCATACAGATGGACGATTACTCTCTGCAATGCCCACTCATTCATTGTGGATCCTGATTGCGCATTGTCAGTGTGTATGAACCTTAAAGGGCAAGTCCAGCCCTAAAATGAATTTACCTGTATTACATACTGGTAAATCACCCCCCAAAACCCTAAACGGTAATCGTGTGAAATATATAAGTCTAACCTGAAATCCTGCACAATGTCCTGTTTCCCCTGTTTCTGCTTCCTGGTTCTTCCAGTTAGTAACTGTCAGTTATGGATTTCCCAGTTGACATCACAGCCAATGACTGAATGTTAATCCCCTGTCTGCCTCTTCTGAGCATGCCCAGGCTCAGTATAGGCTCAGTACAGGTTTCTAAATTGCTTGGTTTCCATGATGCATCCAGAAGCATAGCAGGCATACAGTAATGAATTCATAGACAAACTATGATATATCAACATATTTTAAAGGGGCCGTTCTTTCTAAAAGATGTTCTTATAAGGGGGGAGTTGTCCTTTAAGACCTATTCCAAAATCTGCATAATTTAACTATTTTTGTTGCTTATACATTTACAGTTGAACCAGTAGTGAAGCCACAGAATCCAGAAAAAAGCACAGAGAAGAAGAATACAGACAAGAAAAAAAAGGGAAGAGGTGGTAAAAAAAAGATGACTCCCTGCCAGACAACCCATAAAGATTACTGCATTCATGGACAATGTAAATACTTAGCCAAGCTGAAAGAAGTTAGTTGCATGTAAGTATTTATTATCATTGTGGCCTGCTCTAACATTTTAGAATAACCCATATGTATAAGATCAAAGACATATAAGCTTTGGCAACACTGTTGGTTTATAGACCAATCAGTATTATAAACATAACAGTTCTCCCGGGTTTTGCATTTGCTGTGAGTTCTATGCAGTGGAAACACATTGCATTTCAACATAGACTGCAGCAGTAACTTTTAAAAACATACCTATGGTACTAGTGGGAACCTTCAAATGCGATTCCCGAAAACAGAAAGAAATGCAAAATTTTCACACCTTCTGTGAACAAATCTTTACTGTTTACATGGATACATGTATGGAATATATAAAGTGTCCTTTTGCTCTACTCTTATCTGGAAGGTCACTGCATATAAGGGCTTTTCTTCCTTATGACATTATGCAGATGTCAAGAAGAAAAAAAGGAAATAACATTACTCGAATGGCAAGACCACTTCTAAAATCACCCCCTAAACCCAAAAACTGCAACAGTTAGAAAGCTGAAAGGTGTAAAACTAACCAGACATTCTGCCTGGTATTCTGTTACCCCTCTTTCTGCTTTCTGATTCCACTGTCAGTCATGGAGGTGACAGCTGACATCACATCCAATAAATTAAGTTACTTCTTCTGAGCATGTGAGAGCCTGTAAGGAAAGAAATACAATTTCGCTGCATATCAGTTTAGTCCTACATCTGTCAGCTAACTATTGTGGTTTTGATGTTTCTGGGTGATTCAGTCCTTATAAGAGGTGATTTCTATCCACTAAATAGACCAACGTTTCTTTATGGGTATTAAGGAATACAGGATATACAAAGTCATGCTGTAATTTTTGGATTATTCTCAATCATGTGATTCTGCAAAATGACTCTTGCATTTTTCATTATGAGTCATATATAACTACCTAAACCTAAAACACCAGTCATCATGAGGCTTTCACCTAATTAGTTAACCATAAACATTGTAGAACAGTGTGTACAAATTCTATCTAGCATAGACTGCAGGGAGATTATCAATAAAAACATGTTAGAGCAAGAAGAAGCCAGTCAATGCACAGAGGATTAAACTTAAAATGTTTTTCAAACGTGACAGCTATTTAATGAATTGCGCATTTACTTTTCCTTTGTATCATTTTCTTTATATTTCAACATAGTAATAGAAGCTTTTGGAAAGATTACATTTTAAATCATCTGGTATAAAAAAAATCCACAGGGTTCTTATCTGAGAACTTGACACTAACAGGGAGATTCAATAAAAGTTCTTATCGTTAAAAATGGTGCTAATTTTGCCCCAACTAATCGGATATTATTTAACATTTGAAAGCTAACATCTAAGAACTTTTATTGAATCTCCCTGTTAGATTTTATCAGTTTTCATTCCATGGATGAAAAAGGTTTTTATCAGTTTTTCAGTTTTTCTCACATCTAAAACAATTTTATAGGAAGCCTTTCATTTCTCTTTTCATTAATCTGAGAATTTGCATCTTATTTCAGATGTCATCAAGATTTCTTTGGAGAAAGGTGCAGTGAACTGTCCATGAAGTCAGGGATAAATGGACCTTTTAGCGACATGTCAACAATCGCACTAGCAGTAGTAGCAGTCCTGTTGTCAACAATCAGCATTACTGCCATTATTATTATTATTGTTATACAGTAAGTATTTTTTTATTTTATTTTAAAATGGCAAATGTGTATTTTCTGGTACTTGGTTAAATTTATGTATTTATTTTTAAATAAAATACTTGTGCTCTATGATAATACTATAATTAATTTATTTTCCTTTTAAATATTTTATCTTGTTTAATAACTGGATAAAATAACTGGATAAAAAAAATAGAATTTAAGTATTTAACAAGATAAAATTGTTAAAGGACAATTATACTCACCTTCCCTCCGCTCCTCTTCTTTGGTCAGTACCGCCAATAGGAAGGCACGCTCTACAACGAGCGTGCCTTCCTATTGGCCTCGTCGCGCAAGGAGTGAAGGGGGCGGAGCCTACCGGAGCAGCGTGTCAGTAAGGCTATGCTGCAAGTTACACGAACCCAGAGGTGAGGACCTAGCGGGTCAGGTCCTCACCCTGGGTAAAAGGTACTGACCAAAGAAGAGGAGCGGAGGGAAGGTGAGTATAATTGTCCTTTAATTAACAAGAGGTGAAAAATCTTACCTGTGCTGTTAATTTGCACTAATCAATCAAATGTTTTGTAGACCAGTAAAAAAGTATCATCTGATTGGTTGCTGTATGTTAACAGCACAGGCACTCATATTAAATAAGCCTGTATTTGTTTCTGACTTGTGCTGGCAATATCAGCATTCTAAACCAGTCTCATTTCTTTTAAAGCACCCGAAGGAAATACAATTCCTATGACTGTGAAGTGGAAGAAAAAAAGAAGTTAGGCCACGAAAATGGAAGTGAAGAGATTGATGTGTGAAATGTAAAACGATAGAGAAAAGGTAATTGCTCTTTGCTTTCAAGACCTGAGCTAATTTGTAAAAATATACAATAGACGTGATATGTTTAACGGACGTATTTTAAATACTGCTAAGCAGTTAGTTATAGGGATCCCAAATGTATATGGCTATTTATTCTATGCGTTTTGCAAAATCTCTAATGTTTTAAAGTCAAGTTATATCTTCAGTTTTATGTAGATATTTCTGAGCTACATAAATAGTATATTTTAGAACTTTGTTTTGTAGACATTTTGCAAATTTACATTTTTTGCTGAGGGACACGATTTAAGCAATGATCATTTTTCTCTAAACCAATCTGAAATAATTTGGTACAGTTGGAAATAAGAAAAAGGCGAGTTATAAGGGATATGGGGCCGTATTTATAGAACCGTGGTATTGCTTTTTAGCGATACTGCAAGTTATTGTACGCTCGCGATCGTACATTTACGACCGAACGTTCGATATTTACAGAACATTCGGTCGTAGAATACCATGCGGTAGTAAACTACCGCAATGGTGTTCTATGGGGTTCTTAAATCTACGATTTTGTTACTATTGGTATTGGTAACTTACGATCGTATCGTAAATGTACGAAAACGAACGTAAATTAACAATCGTTTTACCGATCGTTAAATTCGCAGAATCGCTAAAAAACGATACCGCGCCTTCACAAATACGTCCCCTATGGTATTAAGATACCATGCGGCATTGGTAATTTGCACCACAGTCTGTATTTTAATTTATTTATTTTGGCACAAAATAAAGATGACATTGTAAAATGCAGTGTAATTTATAATGTTATGAAACTGCAGTATTGCAATTTTGCCATACCATGCTTTTATAAAGTGAATTGCAAACATCTTGCTGTTCCTAAAATGCTAACAGTCTCTGTACTTGTTCCCATACAGATATGTTTTAAACAACTGACACTGCCAGACCTCAATGAGGTGAAGATGCCCAGAAAGAAGAATAAACTACTTTTAAAACTGAATGTATATATATATTTTTTTATACAAAAAAAACTATTTATTTTTTATTTATTATTTAAGAGTTAAATATTGTTCCTTGATATTTTATTGTGGCAATACATTTTTTTATTTAAATGAAAGTACTGTATCATTGTCTTTTTTTATTTATTAAAACGTTTTATTGACATCTGCTTTAGATTATCTTATGGAGTGTGTGTTTTTTAATACATTACATCGTACACCAAAAAAGTGTCTGCCATATTCTTTACGCCTGTATCGGATACACAGAACAAACTATTAAAATTAACAACACTAATGCTTATTTTCAGTATATTGTTCAAATGGCTATAATGGTGTGTTGACATTTCTGATTGTTACAGTGTGTGCACAATCAGATTTTTTTTTGTGCACTGTAGTGTGGAAAGTTCATTAAGGTAATGATTTGGGTTTTAAGATTTTGTTTATGACTTAATTACTTAATAACTTTTCATTATATCTAAATCTATGATCAACCTGTTTTTTTTTGTTTTTTTTTGATCCAATAATTTTTTTAATCTGCCAAAAGAAAAATTTGACTTTTAGAATGGTTAGTCAGTTTGTTCATGGTTCTGCCGTAAGCTAAATAGACATTTTGGATAAAGATTGTTTGGACTGATTGTTAAATAATCAATATTTATATAATGATTTCCCTGCCAAACAGCTTTTTCATTTCTATGGGGAGAGAAGGGGAAAGGAATCAGGAGACACCAGCTGTACAGGGCCATCACCCTGACATAATTATTGTTGAGGGGAGCATGTACACATGCTAAATTATTGGCCACTATGCCAGAGAATTCTTATGTTTGTATATGGGCCTTTTTTTTAAACAGTCAAATAAGGCTAAACAAGACATATAAAACCAAACTGAGCAATGAATGCTTGTTTATGTTTTTTTTAATAGCTGACCATAGGTTGAGATAACTTGGGATCATATGAAGAACAAGAAGCCAGTTACTAAAAATACTTTCACATAAAATATAAAATTCAGTTTTATTCAAATTGATTAGATTATCATTCCAGGATAACAAATGGATGTAAAGCTGGGTACACACATCTTTCAGATTCTGACTGTCATCTTTGAAAGATAAGGCTACTAAAAAGTCATGAACTTTCTCTCTATATTAGGGAGAATGCTAGTGACTGCCATACCCCTAATGATCGTGTCTGACTCCTGATACTTTAGTATAGGGACCAATCCAAGGGAAATTTTCGGTTCGTTATGATTTTGTGGTTCTGATGCTGACACGTTCGTAATCATCAGAAATGCTCCTTACAGAAGTAAACTCACTAGCACTTAATTATCATCTTCAACACCATCTATAATCCCGTCTAACTTTAGAACTAGGCATTCAATTTGTCAAACTCAAGCAAGTGAATTATCCTAAATTATTTTCCAACCTCAAGAAGCAGCACACCCCTATGCAGGCCTATTTATTTCAAAAAGCAGGAATGCATTTGCACTGGTAATTTATATGTTTACACCCCAAAGTATGGCTATACCTAAGTTATCCAACATAAAATATGCTATACTGTACATTGGACTGCCAACAAAAGCCTTTTCATGAAATATCCTATTACTCAGTATTCCATGCTAAAAAAATAAATCGTATGAGTGTCATCGATGTAACCTCTGTGCACTGATACATAAACTGTTATTGTGCAAATGCAAAATAAAGTTTTTTTAACTACATACTGCAGTGCCTATATTTTGTCTTTTTTTTCATGGTTTTAACCTGTGTGTGTGTGCACTCCATGAGTACATGCAGGCAGCCGTAAGGGATTGTCATATTGAATCATAACGGAATTTATTAACTGATAATATAAAAAAAAAACTGATGCAATTCCAATTGTCTCATTATTTTACACAGTAATCATTACACAGTGTTGTAAAATATAGTAAGGATGGGTTGTGAGGGTGTATCAGTAGATGTGTATCTGTCTGTGTGGTGTTGGGGGGGGGGTTTGTGTTTATGACCATAAAAGAGAGGTGTCTTTCCTTTGACACTGCTGATGTTTGAAACCTACTACTCTCAGTATTCACCAATAGCAGATGGCAGCAGTGAATGCTGGGAATTGTAGTTTGCAAACATGGACCACAAAATGAAGATCCCTGCTATAAAACTAAAAGGAAGATTCAATATAGGAAATCCCAGATTCTTACCTTTCACAATGCAATATCAGATGTAAACACTATTACGTCCAGTAAGTAAGTCTCACACTATGAGGTTGTGCAAAACATAACCTAAATGGTATTCTATCGGCTCTAAAATAAGTTTAAAATTTACATTAACATGATATTACATAAGCGTGCATGGGTTTTGCACTTATTTTTCCCCCTATATTTAATCTTGCTTTTAATGTCATACTTAAAGGATAACTAAACCTAAATGTTTACACTCCAGAATCTGAACATATATCCTCTAAAAACACCAAAAAACTGTAAAATAGTAATACAGTAAAAAGCATTGAAGTAAATGTTACCACTTGAAGAACTGGATGAAATAACTGAGTGTATGTACAGTGAATGGCCACACCCCTGGTCTCAGCCACATGCTCCGTTGCCTATTCTGCCCTGTAAAAGGACTGGCTAGAGGCTACTACTGGGTGTGACCAACTGTCAGTAACCACACAGCGATACCGGAACACTGGGAATAAGACACAAGCCTCATGTTAGAAAGTTAATTTTCTCAACAACCATATTAAAATGAGAGGTGAGATACTGATTACTGCTTTTACAGTATATCAAGGAGATCTGCCTTCTACTTTACTGTTGGTCTGAGGCTTTAGTTGTCCTTTAATCCTAAATACATTAACCATACATCGTGCTTCATATATGTTTATTATTGTATTTTTAGTCTATACATTTAAGAGCTTTTATTTTGTAATTGGTTGTGTGTGTTTGTGTGAAAGACACAGTGTGTATCCTCAGACCCAGGAACATTTCACAATGAAAGAGACAGTTGGGATTAGATTTGATCACATGACTAGCAACTAGTTCAATAACTTTTCCAAAGCCACAGAGCAGCAGAGACTCTCAGCTCATAAAAGGTTGAAGAGGATCTAGCTAAAGAAAGTAAATCTTTTGAGTGTTAGAATTATACCTTTCAGGTAAAAAATGTAGCAAAATCATTTAGCAAGTCAAACACCCTCTGGACACTTTTCTACATTTAAATAAATAAAGCAACACTCAATGGCCATTTTCAACATTAATATAGAAATTACACCTTTCATTCAATTACAGAAGCCTATCTTCAGGCTGTTACTCTGTTACTCTGTAAATGCCAATGCTAAAAGTTGATGTAAGTTATGTTTCAAACAAAATGCAGCATAAAATACAGTGTAAATTTGAAACCGTGAAAAACTTTCACCAAAAGTCTGTTCACTCATTTGACTCATTTGTTAACATGTCCCTATTTGTGTCTTATTTTGATGGGTAAGCATTTTCAGTTTCCTGATATCACAGAAATTGCTGATTAAAGTGGTAATTGTGGTCCAAAAATGAATTTCCTTTTTTTATTATTTTTCTTACATAGTTTTGAAGGTATTTACATTTTTATGTGTGATATGGTAGCAGCAGCAACAGATCACCTTCACTTCCTGCTTCCTGCTCTGAAACCATGTGACAGTCCCTCTTCCATGTATCTTCTCCTCCTCGTGGGCTCCCATGGCCCCTCCCCATGCAGGATACCTTTTGGACCCTTCCCTTGCAGTCCCCCATGGCCCCATCCACTCTTGGGCCCCATGACCCCTCCCACTCATAGGCCCCATGGCCAAAATGACTGTATAATTCATAAGGAGACAGGAGCACTTGCTCTTATCTTTTATTGTTATTAACAAGCCACAAATATCAGCACAGAACCTCTGTAATAACTGAGGACAAAGCTTAAAGATAATATAGCGCACTCCTTTTCATTGAATCTAGCTTGTATCTTCTGCTGTGGGAAAGAGTATCATAGCTATAAGGGCAAGTGCTATTGCTTATCTATGAAGGGGAAAAGTGGGTTGCCAGATCATTTGGTCTAATAGTGACCGCAATTAAACAACATTCATTCTAATTCACCCTAGAGGCAATCTGTCACAAACACAGATTGCTTTTAATCTGCCCAAATCTGCTAATAATTCCTTAAAACTGGCCGCAGTCTCTCACAGATTGCTCTCTATCAGCATATACTGTACTTCAACATTGCCACTTTAATAGTTACACAGTACAGAGCTGCAAGAGGAGGATAATGAAGTGAACCCGATCGTAGCACAGCGCTCAGCTCTGTGCAATGCATTTCTTCGTAGTGCACCTATCTGAAGAAAAAAAACATGAAACCATCACTATCTGAAGGTAATGAAAACTTCAGAGGAGATCAATCTGGCTACATGTTTATGTAATATCCCAAATCCATCTGACTGGTTACTGACTGAGAACACAGTTTCCAAGAATGCAATCTCCCAGAATGCAGTGTGATGAGACTCCTTTCTTGATCAGGAAATAAGGGCACGGCCACACTGCAACGCAAACGCAATCGCATGCGATTTCATTTGCGATTTCATTGCATTTGTGCATGCGTTTTTTTTTATTAACTATTGAAAAACGCATGTGATTGCAATTTAAAATGCGGAACACAAATCGCAACCGCAACGTACTCGAAAACGCGCGTTTTCGGTGCGTTGCCGCGTTTTCAATTATATGAAAAAAACGCAAAAAAAAGCGCAGCAGTGTGGCCTATTGTATATAGGATTCTAAAACTGCACTAAGCATTCCAAACAAGACCTTGCCACTGCTTTGTAAAAGGGGAGATACTATTTTTCTCCTTTGAATCTGTACCTATGCATTACATTACATTTATCAACATTAAATCTCATCAGCACTTCTTAGCTGTCCGTGTTGGCACACTGTTTAGATTTGCCAGTAACAACTGCACAGAATTGTTCCCTGCATATTTGCCCTACATTGGTGTTGAGTCATCAGAACACAAAGCTATCTATACATTATGAAACAAGGTCAGAAACAACAGACGAATACCGCACAACTTTTGTTGAAACTAGAAACGTATGTTATCACTTTTGAAATCAACATCAAATTTTGGTGCAATAAGTCCACAGGTAAAAATAAACATATTGCAAAAAGATGTTGGATGATATTAACAATAAAATCACTCTGATCAATGATTTTTTATTGTTATGGGTTGTTATTTTTTTTAAATTAGTTTTGGTCTGCTGCTAGTAGAGATGGCTGAACTTCATAAAGTTTGGTCCGTTTTCGAACTTCAGTAAAAATCCTAAAGACATACTGTGTCAAATAAAATGTACTTAGATTTTAGGCACTTCGGGGCAGGGCCTGATGAGATTGAATACATATAATTGTAAAGCACTATGGAAGACGCTATATAAATCCACAATTGTAATAAAAATATCTCTGGAGCTGCTGTATTGCAGGTATAGCAAGAGTATTGCCATTACCACTTTCAGTGCCAGCAGAGTATTACTATTAACCCTTCAGTGCCAGCAGACTTTCCTACTAATAATTTCAGTGCCAGCACTTTTCCAGAGTATTGCCATTAACCCTTTAGTGCCAGTACTTTTCCAGAGTATTGCCATTGACACTTTCAGGGCCAGCACAGTATTACCTTTAACCCTTTGAGCTGCCAGCATTGACATGATATACAGTATGTAACTGCTTTCCATGTCTCCTCCAATGAATGGTTCACTCCTCACCCACTATAAGTGCTAATTATAGAGTTGGATGGAAGAAAGATAGAGGCAGGGATAGGGATCTCATGGTTGCTAGTCACAGGGGCCACTGTTATAAAGTCTGCAGCAGCTTTTACCTGGCATTTTAGATCTGTTCTCCTCAGTACTATTAGCTGAGCTCATCCTCCCCCCTCCTTCAGTTCATTTGTAACATTGTATCCAAGTAAAGGGAGCTGAGTTCAGGCTCTTTACTCACTACAATGTTACAAATTACAGCAGAACAAGGAGAGCAGTTCTAACACAGCAAGTAAAGCTGACAGGGAGATGCTAGGGAGAGCACTAGGCATCCTGGTTTAACATAGGTGCCTTGGTGGCTTGTGCCTAAAAACGGCCCTGGAGGCACATTTTAAAAATGATTTCCATTGCAAACTACTACTTAGTGCTGATCAGAGATGATCAGATGTTAACCATGCCCCCACATGAAGACACAAAGACACGCCCACCTTACAGCAGCAAGTCCACACCCACTTTAATGCCGCCACCTAAGATTGCCAACAAGCACCATTCAGAAGTTTGCCTCAGGCAGCAAAAACCCTAAAAGTGCCCCCGATTAAGCAGTTGTGATTTATAACTTCTTCTTTATTTAAATTTAGACTTGTATTTAGATTGTATCTCAAAAAATCTTTTTGAATGTATAGTCTGTGTTTGGAGGATAAAGTATCAAAATAGAAAAAGGAAAGTGATTCTTAATTAAATGATCAGATAAATTTAAATATCCGGATAATTCCCAATGTTTCATTAAGATATTCTGGGTACACAGTTCTAGACACATTGTAGGGATATACGGTAAAAGTGTCTAAATGATTACATTTTTTTATAGTGGTTTGTAACTGTTGAAAGAAATAATTCTCAATATCCACTTCTCCTTTTAGTTGTGTATCTAATGCCCACCAAAATCCGGTGTGATCCAATATACATGCATAATAATAGAAATTCCAGTAAACAGGAAAAACTTTTCTTTTTGTTTGAATTCAGAAAGTTAGGTGAAGTTAACTCAATGCCTTTGGTTGTTCCAGAGAAAGTTATTACATATATAGAGATTAAAACAGGGCATCCAGATGGCACTCTATTTTCCCCCACAATGATAAAGACATACATGTGAATGGATTAATAACCGTAAAATAGCGAAGGTGTGTACTTTTCCAGGTGAGTAGTGCATTTGACACAATTGGGTTATTGGCCATGTCTGGGTACACACCTATCCATGTGGCATATAGTTTGATTCAGGACATGTGGGAAATAGAAATTTAGTGGGGTTTTGACATGGGTTTGGGAAAGATTTCCAACTTTGGGCCATATATAAAGGATAAAGGCGCTGTATCTCATATTTTTTATCTTTACCGATATTGTATCCTTCTTTTGCACCTCAGTAATATATGTAATAACAATAAGGAACCTAAAGTATGTGACAAGAGTAAAAAGTATCAACATTTTTTTCTGGTCTGTATAAATTAGGGAATTAAAAAAATGATAACATAATTGAATGTTCATCATAATAATTACAGGTTCAATGGAACTTGTCCAGATTATTTGTTTGGCAATAAGTCCGTTTGTCTGTGAGAACCAGACAACACCCTTGCATGTTACTTGCTGAACTGGTCTCTGATTTACTGTAGATGGATGAGTTCATAAGAAAGGCTATGACAACTGTAGATGTAAAGTACTGTAACATAATAACTATAAATGTATTGTTCTCAATATACAGCTATTATTATAAGTAAAAGTAATACATCATAATAAGTCAGTTATATTAAAGGGATATTTGCTGTACTCAATAATACATGTGTATATAACATGACTAAGAGCTTAATTTTTACAGTGTTTTAATAGATTACATTGATGTACTGTAGTAGGTACATTTAGGAATCTTTAGGAAAAATCTGCAGCCGTTTAAAAGAGAACTAAACCATCCCTGCATCCCTAGAACAATAAATAGGGGTAATATTTATACAAGATGGATGTTTATCGTTCAGACCAAATTAAATAATCTACTATATGGCATTGTATTAAAATCACTTTACCATGTCCCAATGCAATAAATAAGTCCCCAACACAAAGTGCTTTAACAGTGAAATACAAGGAAGGTTCATTTTCATTTATACTTTTTTTCTCCCTACATTAGTGTAACCTAGTGTTTCTCAACCTTTTTATCTGTGGAGAACCCTTGAAATATTTTTTGTGTCTTGGGGAACCCTTACATTAAATTATGATTATATATTATAACTGATGTTTTTCTTTCTTACATATCAAAATGCATAATTATACACATATAAATGATTGATCTATAAATATATCTCTATTATAAAAAAAAATGCACCCAAATTAACTACAGGGGATGGGTCTACAGTAACCAGTTGGTAGATTAGTTACTATCAGTAAGATACAAGGCAGGTTCATTCACTGTTTTCCTTCTCCCTACATTAGGAGATGACAGTGTAACCAGTTGGTAGATTAGTTACTATCAGTAAGATACAAGGCAGGTCAATTCACTGCTTTCCTTCTCTCTACATTAGGAGGTGACAGTGTAACTAGTTGGTAGATTATTTACAATCAGTGAGATACAAGGCAGGCCCATCCACTGCTTTCCTTCTCCCTACATTAGGAGGTAACCGTGTAACCAGTTGGAAGATTAGTTACTATCAGTGAGGTACAATGTAGGTCCATTCACTACTTTTCCTCTCCCTACATTAGAAGGTGACAGTTTAACCAGCTCATAGATTAGTTACTATCAGTGAGATACAAAGCAGGTACATTTACAACTTTCCTTCTCCCTACATGAGGAGGTGACAGTGTAACCAGTTGGAAGATTAGTTACTATCAGTGAGGTACAAGGCAGGTCCATTTACAACTTTCCTTCTCCCTACATTAGGAGATGACAGTGTAACCAGTTGGTAGATTAGTTACAATCAGTGAGATACAAGACAGGTCCATTCACTGTTTTCCTTCTCCCTACATTAGGAGGTGACAGTGTAACCAGTTGGTAGATTACTTACTATCAGTGAGATACAAGGCAGGTCCATTTACAGTTTTCCTTTTCCCTACATTAGGAGGTGACAGTGTAACCAGTAGAAAGATTAGTTACTTTTGTTTCCTATTTGATCCCTTGGCAGCTTTAGCATTCACCAGTTGGCTTTATGGGAAATCCAGCCCTGGTCACCAGCACACCTTTGTCTGACCGCTGCAACCAGGAAGCAGAGAGGGGCAGCACGGCAGAGCAACGAGGGACTGGTTCTTGTAAGTTTCTTTGGGTCGGGTAAGTGAAGCGAAAACGGGGTGGGGGGGTGCTACACCTAAAGATATTTTTTTTTTTTTGTGGCTGGACATGCCCTTTAAGCCTGTTAAAGAGAAGGCTTTGTAAGTAAAAATGCCAGGGGGTATTAGGCTATGGTTTTTAACAAAGAGTTACTGGATAATATACAAATAACAAAGTGATGTAATGGTGATACTTTTATTGCCTAATTGTTATGATAACCATTGCAAGAACATATACTCCCTTTCTCATGCTCTAGTTTAGGTGTCTGTTTTAACCTTTTTTTGCTTAGCGTCTAAATGAATCAATTAATAAATCCCTTGCACTTTTCTCCATCTTCTTATGTCTATCCCTGTTAAATGTACTTCACAAGCTGTGAATAAAAAAACTCTGTATAAATCCCAAAAACCACCTAAGCTTCTCTTTAATCAGCTTGAAAAGTGAATATGGTCTATTACCCTGTCTGACACAGTACAATGTAAGGGTGAGTTTTCTCAAGCGCTAACTATCACGCTTGCAATCCATTAGCGCAGTGATCCTCAAACTATGGCTCTCCAGCATTTCTAGGCTTCTCTCTGTAGGAATGCTGAGGGTTGTAGTTTTCAAACATCTGGAAGGCCGTAGTTTGAGGATCACTGCATTAGCGCATAAGAATTGTTTCGCAGTGTATGTCAATGTGGGTGGCCACATTGCATGCACTGCGCTTCAATCCATATTTTAGCAGATTGCATGCACTCTGATGACAGGCTATTGTGCGGATCATAGCGTAAACACACAGTAACATGATTGAAATGCCCGTTGCTATCTGGCTAGTGGGGCCTCAGCCTAACAGGGAATGTTCGGGTTTCACTTGTCTAATTTACTGTGTTATATTGACTTTTCACCAAACTTTATTATTGTACATTTTGCTACCTAATTTTTGCCACTGCTGAAAATTTGGCAAAAAAATATTATAAAAAGTTGAAAAATTGTAGCAATGCATGGTGGAAAAAAGAGAACATAGCACTGCTTTACAAATATGCCATATAATAAGGGGTATGTACCTGAAGCCACACAGCACAGATCAGTGGTTCATGGTGGATTAGTGTGGCTTTAACCCCTTGCTTGCGCCAGCTGCACTAGTATTGCAAGAGACAATTGTACTGCTGCCACAAACTATTCACCGGCAGCCACACTGCCGTTTCTCAAATGTGCTAACGGTCGCTTGTGCTCCAATTGTGCACAGATTGCAGCACAAAATGGATGGTAACATGTGAACTGCACATTGATGCGCACGCTTTTCATTTGCGTTGCTGTCCGGCATAGTGCGGCCTCAGCCTTAATGCCAGCCACTGGTGAATTTATCCAGAGTGGCTTTGGCTCCGGGTAAATCTTCCAAATGGGCCATTTTTGCCCGAAATGACTGCCAAACCGACACTACCCTATGTAATATTGGGTTAGCATGGGTTTTTCAGTTATTACACACTGGCCTCGCCATTTCCAAAATGTAGCCTATGTAGTAAAGGCTTAGTTAAAATTAGCTCAAATGTTTGCTCTAATCTGCTTTGATGCTTTGATATGCTTGTGAAGGTTCTCATTCATCCAGGTCATGGTATATCTGTTGTATTCAATTAGATCAACTGGATTCAATTAGATCAACTGGACTTGAAATGTGTCTTCAAGAACTACATTTCAAGTCCAGTTGATCTAATTGAATACAACAGATATGATGCTTTGATAATTTTTTTGGCCATGAGAAACAAGTAAACCCCTTTAATATGCAGGTAACAAATAGCATTCCAACAAAAGAAAAATGGTCTGTTAAATGCCCATTAAGGATAATGCTACATGTTAGATGATTGGAAACAGCAAATATATATTGATGTGTCTGTTTAACGAGTAAATTATGTCATGGCAAGAGGTTAGTATTGGAAAAAAGCAATGGTTTTCCTACCTATTACATAAACGGTATATAACCAAAGATATGTTCAAAATATTCAATAAGTCAGTGTTTTTGGTGATTATTCAAAGCCCCACTTTTTAAGACACGAGAGCTGGAAAAAATACAAAAGATCCAATAATAATAATAATTTCCCTTTATTTAAAATTTCCCTTTATTTAGCTATTTTAAACCATGTGTTGTTGAAATTAAATACACATAGTGCTCTACTGACCACATGGCTCACAAATTAACAGATTTTAATGTTTATTCACAATATAGTTGACGTCCAGAGGAAATATTTCTGCGTATATATAAAGAGCAAGTCCAGCCCCAAAATGAAAACTTACATACATGTAAATAACCCCCTAAAACCCTAAACGGTAATAGTTTGAAATGTGAAATATATAAGTCTAACCTGAAATCCTGCACAATGTCCTGTTTCTGTTTCTGCTTCCTGGTTCTTCCAGTTAGCAACTGTCAGTTATGAATTTGACAGTTGACATCACAGCCAATGACTGAATGTTAATCCCCTGCCTGCCTCTTCTGAGCATGCCCAGGCTCAGTACAGGTTTCTAAATCGCTCAGTTTCCATGAAGCATCCAGAAGCATAGCAGGCATACAGTAATGAATTCATAGGACAAACTATAATATATCAACATATTTTAAAGAGGCCATTCTTTCTAAAAGATGTTCTTATGAGGGTAGAGTTGTCCTTTAAAGATTATTATAAGTAAATAAAAGCTTGAACCAGGGATAATAACAGTGATAGTATACATGAACTTCCTCAGATAAACTATGTTGGCCAATTGAATCACTAAATTCTTGCTTATCCACCCTAAGGTGTTTGAATGCAATTAAGTTAAGGCAGTTTGCTGATTCAACAACATTATTTCCTTACAATAAAATTAAATAATAAACCACCATTCAAATCAGCATTTTGAACTTTTATTGTTCTATACTCATGGATTTATTTGGCTTGTAAAGATCACATTGTAAGTAATTCACACGTGGCATATTGAGAAAGAATTTTTGGCTATTCTGAATGTTTTGTTATTTCCTTGTGCAGTGTGCTAGCTTTGAGAAGGTCTTATGGAATTCTGGGTTAATACCCCTCTGGCTGAAATGCAAATTGGAATATATCCAATTTTTTAGATTTAAGAAGATGACACCTGAAAAAAGGTTTCTTAGAAACCTTACATTTATAAATAGATGCAGCATGCAATCAACTCTGCATGAAAGAAAGTTGTGATACCATCAAGAGTGAAAAAAAATCTTTTCTTTGTAAAGTGTAAAGTTGAGTACACACTGCAGTGGGTTTTTTTTTCAAAGATGTGGCTGCCCACATATTATAGTTTGTCCTATGAATTCATTACTGTATGCCTGCTATGCTTCTGGATGCCTCATGGAAACCGAGCAATTTAGAAACCTGTACTGAGCCTGTACTGAGCCTGGGAATGCTCAGAAGAGGCAGACAGGAGATTAACATTTAGTCATTGGCTGTGATGTCAACTGTCAAATCCATAACTGACAGTTTCTAACTGGAAGAACCAGGAAGCAGAACCAGGGAAAACAGGACATTGTGCAGGATTTCAGGTTAGACTTATATATTTCAGATTTCAAACTATTACAGTTTAGGGTTTTGTGGGGTGATTTACTTACTATGTAAGTTTTCATTTTAGGGCTGGACTTGCCCTTTAAGTAATCAGTTTGTGATAACTGTGCAATTAACCTTTCCAGTCTGCTAATCAGTACCCTACATTAATAAATCTATTAGTGGTTAACAGGCAACGTTTTGGCCCATTTTTGGGGGGCTTGAGAAAGGTCCCAGAACACAGACCGAAATGCATGTTAAGCCCTAATAATTTTATTATAAAGTTCTTTAGGAGTGCTCTATGTTCAAACCAGTGTGGTAACTACTGCCCCTGCCACTGCGGTGGGCCCGGAAGTTAAGAGGGCATGCACAACAGCTGTTTAAAAGGCCAGGCCCCTGACCCACCCCACTATGGTCAGGGGCCCGGCCTCCAATCGAGCAGGAGGGCCTGGCCCCTGCAGTTATGCCTCTGGTTCATACACCTTCTAGTAGCACCCAGGCAATTACTTATTCGGCAACAGCAGGAGACTTTATAAGTTATTTGGCCAAAAAGACTTACTATTACAGCATAGTACAGATTATTGAACTTTATTTAAGCAAATAATTCAGTACAATAATATTTGGAACAATTGGATTAAAAATGGACCTTCTTTGTTACCATAGAAGATATGTTCTGGATTGCTGTCTAGTACAGAGACAAATATTGTTAAATGTATACGGTATATTGCATCCTTGTCAAGGATCCTTGTCAAGGATCTAAATGGACAAAATTGATTTTTATAGTCTTCAAACTTCCTGCTTCCCATCATTTCTTTTAAATCTTATTTAGACATATTGCTCCCTCTACCATTTCATATTAATAGAGCAAATAGTTTA
Source organism: Hymenochirus boettgeri (assembly GCA_019447015.1). NCBI lineage: Eukaryota > Metazoa > Chordata > Amphibia > Anura > Pipidae > Hymenochirus > Hymenochirus boettgeri. The sequence goes on from CM033469.1 coordinate 148,790,082, forward strand.
CTTTGTGTTACACTTTATATGATAATCTATTAAAATGCTACAAAACTCCCTTTAAATTTGGGGTAAATTATGATTGTTTCCTCTTTCTGTTAGATGCATCTTATCTTATTTAAGTTGTGTGTTTTGTAAGGGACGCAAGATGATAATCAAAACTAGGAAAGTTTTAGTATAAACTTTGAATTTGGCTTGAAAGGCTGCATTTTGGAAGTCGATATGTATGTCCGTGTTGCGGGTTTTAAAACTCAATAATCTTGCTATGGTAATGAAAAAGGATCTTTAAATATGATAATCCATTCTGATTAACACATACATTTTTATTATTGTGTGTATGGTTGGCATGGTGTAAGGGGCATATTTTCATGTTTATGCCTGTGTGTTTTTTGTGTTTTTTGACGATTGATTAAAATTTATTTTTTGACTATAGTTATCCATTAAGAATGGCTGCCACAGAAATGGGAGGTTAGGTTAGTAGGTGTGTGTTTGAGGGTTTATATTTGCAAATGTAATTTTGTTACCCTTTAAGTATGGATGCCATGGAAATGTGTATGTACCTGTCTCGGGGGGAGGGTATTTGTTTTTGAATATATGACCATAAAACTAACTTTTTTTGATGATTGATCAAAATGTGTTTTTTGACTATAGTTACCCTTTAAGTAGGTCTGCCACTGAAATGGAAGGGTAGGTCAGTAGGTGTGTATTTTATTCATTTTTTTGACTATAGCTACCCATTTAGTATGGCTGCCAGGGGAATGGCAATGGTAGGTGTGTGTGTGTCTGTGTGTGTGTGGGTTGGGGGCATTAGCGTTTTTAACTTTTTTGATCACATGAACCTAAAACCTTAAAATGTCTACATTTGATGATTGTACCCATTACAGTATAGGATATGGAAAAATGTGCCAATAATGCAGTAACGCTTACACGGATTCCTTAGCTAGGTTATAGCACGCTTCTCCTATGTGTCCCGAATGTCTGTACCAAATTTTGTGTCTCTAGCTTGTAGAGGTACAGTGGGAGGAGATTCAGTAAAAGTAAAGGGAGGAGATACAGAAAAGTGTAATAAAAGGAAAGGAGAACAAATTACAACAGTAATCAACAATCATCATAATGGCTCTTTGCGTGTCAGCTTGACTGCATGAAAACTCTTTGATGATGCAAGATTGGAAAGAACTATAAAAAAAGTTTCATTTATAAAAACATTGGATTTATAAAAAAATTTTGTCATCATCCACTGCACAGAATCCTCCTACATGATATTAAAAAAAACTTGGATGCTGAGTGAGAACCAGATTAACTTGTTGTTTAGTTTCCTTCATCCATAATGTGTAAGAATATAAAAAGTTTCCATTAAGGTGAATCATAACAACAAAATAAAACTTCCCATTCTCCATTCAAAAATAACCTCCCAGAAACGTCAAAGGTAAATCAGGAAATTAAATTGTACCTATTTGTATGTAACCAGCATTTCATCTATTACAATAGATTGTATAATAATAATAATAATAATAATAATAATAATAATACAATCTTTATTATTTAGTAATAAAAAATACGCCCTTTAGAAAAGCAAAATAGATATATTAATCATTGTTCCCTTTATATCCATACTAGATAGTCATAGAAAAGGCACCTCCATAATATTATTATCAGCATGTAGGACAGACTAGTTACTTAAAGATCAGATTGCAATACCAGAGAGATGTGGATCTATTCATTTGCTAAATCTCAAGCAGATATACTGCTTCAGGGCTAGGCCACACTACCACATATTAACGCACAATCCAAACGCGCATTAAAAAGCGCCGGCTAGTGTTGGTCTGGTCACACAAGGTCCTTTGCGCTGCATTCTGCAACATTGCGGAAAAGCACACACTTAAGGTTCGTACATACGTGCGATCATGGGTCCCGACCTGCGACGCACGTTTGAACGTTCGTTTCGGCAGATAATCGGCCCGTGTATGGGCACTTTATCGGCTGAAATGGCCAGTCGTCCGGAGAGCCACCCGGTCGGTCAGGCAACGATCCCCCACCAAACGGGGGTCAGGATCCGCGATCGCACATGTGTACGAACCTTTAGTGTTACCCACTTTTTTTATCAACATAAAAGACAAATAGCAGTGCTAGCATTTTTGCACTCATTGTTTCCTGTTCTGATTTGTTTGTCAAATCACATGTATACCCTTTTATTATTATTATTATTATTATTATTATTATTGTGGATTTATATAGCGCCAACATCTTCTGTAGCCCTTTACAATTACATGTATACATTCACATCAGGCCCTGCCCGAAGAGCTTACAATCTAAGCACATTTATTTGACATATACAACCTATCAGTATGTCTTTATGATTGTGGGGGAAAATGGGAGTGCCCAGAGGAAACCCACGCAAGCACAGGGAGAACGCCTAGCAGATGTGTCCCAGGGTGGAATCGAACTCAGGACTTCAGCGCTGAAAAGCAACAGTGCTAACCACTGTGCTGAGCCTTAAGCTTATTACTGCCTTTAGTCTTTTTCCCAGGACCTTAGCACAATAAAAGGGTGTGTTTGTTATTAAATATTTCACACATATAACATATAAAAATACATTATGCAGGAGTATTGTTTATATTCTTTTGAATTTTTGCTGGCTGTGCTGTAATGTATTTTAAGTCATAGGGAAACTAAACAAGAACTATCTAGTTTGAGCCATAGTTTAGTACAGTTCCTTGTGCTACTTATTAAATGCTGCTTATGTCAAATAATCAAGTCTCTCATTCTATTTTTAAAGGAGAATGAACCCCAAAGTATAAAAGCAGCTCCCCTGATCCTATCATTGTTATGCTGTGTGTCTCTCATTTCTGAAATTAGCCTCTTTGTGTACAAATCTTTCATAGAATATTTCAGTTTACTGGAAATTTATAATGTCATTGTTATTATGCTTTTTCTCTGTTTGTTCTAATGTTTTGGTCAGATCACTAGCACTTCCACTATATGGAATGGTGTGTTTTTGTGAGGGGTGTTCCCACAGCCCCCTTTTGTGTAATGTATCAGAGTTTCTTTGCATAAAGATAGACCAAGCTACCATGTGGTACACACGGCCCTTTAATTGGAGGTTATATGCCTTGAATATTAAGCATTGGATGGGAGGCCTCTTCCTTCCTTGTTAAAAGCCAGAAGGCAGGGGAAAGTGATAGCCTATAACGCTAATGCAATGTAAGGTCAGGGAGACAACCCTTGAAAATCCCTAGAATTTCTAGAAAATGCAACCAAGCTGGGGGTGTCAGCCCAGAGAAATTACTCAAGAACCTTCCATACTGGGGTTACCTTGATGTGGTTTGAAGGTATGTTTTTATGCATAACATTTTAGCTATGCATTAGCACAGATATGAAATTATCTGCATTGATCATCTTTTTCTCTGTTTGTACTTTTTGAAAGGAAACACCCCCAAACTTGGAAATACCCCCACACACTATATATTTTGTAAGCTACACACTTTCAGCTATGTAAAGGTGCAATCCTTTTATACATATATGCAGATTTCTGGGCGCAGTTCTCTATAGAACACTGTGCTTTTAGGAGATTTTGTAAAAAAATGGGGAAAAAAGCTGATTCAAAGTTAGAAATCTTTCCTAAACCCACTTGGCAAGTAAAAAAACCCACTAAATGTCAATCCCCAGCATGTTCTGAATCAAACGGTATGCCATATCACACACGTCTCGCAAAAGGAGCATTTACCCACAGCAATTGCGGCTTTGGGTAAATGAACCTGTAAGTATTTTGAACAGCCTTACCTTTTTCAAATAAAACCCCCTAAATTTTGAAATACCCCTCACAAACTATATATATGATGTGTCCACCAATTAATAAATGGGACATGTACATAACTGCAATTAAAGGGCATGTCCACCCTCAAAACTATAATCCCCCCAACTACTGGCCCCATCATGTAGTGTAGTGTAATCCTTACCTCACATCCCAGCTCCATAGGGTTCTCCTGTAGTCCCCCCCAAAGTCCCAAAAACTTCCCACCAGGAGGCTAGCAGGGCTCTGCCTGCTACCTGGCCTCAGGTAGATTTTTGCCATGCATACTGCAGCTCTTCTCCCCCCTCCCTCCCCCTCCCTCTCCCTCCCTCTCCCTCCCGTTCTACTATCCCTCCCCCTAGCATAAAACCCCTGTAATATAGTAATCCCCCTGGTCTCCCAGCCCCAACCGCATGGTTTTTAATTTTAGAAAGCTCCCCAAACTCTTATTTACCTCTCCTCTTTCCTCCGCTGCACTGAATGACCGGCAGCCACGTCCGTGATTGGCTGCCGCTCAGCCAATCACAGACGCGACTGCCGGTCCTGCCCCTCTGCTTGCATTCTCGCAAGCAGAGGGCCGGCAGCGCGGCGAAGGAAAGAGGGGAGGTAAGTAAAAGTTTGGGGGGCTTTCTAAAAATAAAAACCATGCGGTTGGGGCTGGGGGACCAGGGGGAAGGCAATATAAAAAAAACAAAATAAGGGTGGACATACCCTTTAAAAGAAAAAATCAAAGTGCTATGTACTGTATTTTTAAAAGCCTCCAGTTTTTCTAAGGAAACGCCTCTCAAACTTGGAAATACCCCTACAAACTGTATATTTTTGGAATCTACAACCTTCAGCTACATAACGGTGCCATTGTTATATAAATACATGCAGATTTCTGGATGCAGTTCTCCATAGAACTCTATGCTTTTAGGAGATTTTGTGGAAAAAAAGCAGCAAAGAAAGTTCAGACTAAGAATTCTTAACCAAACCTCAAGTACACATAAAATGTCCCACTAAGTATTGATCTGCTACATGTCCTGAATAAAATGTGCATACTTGCATTTTATTCATTATGTTTTATATCTAATAATCCCTTACCTGTTTCTTTCCAAAGGATGTTTTATTTAGTAAATACTGGTGTTAAACATTTAAGGATTCATATCTGGTATCAACTGTTTGACAGCTTTTAATGGTGCTTGAAAAATATTTTAAAAATATAAAAAAATATTTGATTTGAAAATTCCTATACATTTGCAGCTGTATGAATAGACTTGTATTTTGCAAGGGCCTTGACTACTTTAAGATCAAATAATGTCTTTCATGAAATTCCAAGATAATTCATCATTCTCCAGTTCAAGTTTATGGAATCCATACAGTCACTACAAATGAGATGCAAGATTCACCCCTGAAAGGCAATAACTTTGAAATTGTTTCATCATTACATTGCAGTGTTGGTATTCAATTTTAATACATTCCAGTTGTGGGAGATCTAACTGTTCACTTTGATTTAAAACACTAACCTTTCCTAATTCATTTTAAATAATATTTCCTCTTCTTTATCAAGCAAAATTCCTTTTATTAAATGACATGATTTGTTGTTTTTGTACAAATGTATGTTGGGAAAAGGAGATTTTTTTTTTTCTATTTACATATATACTGATTATATAATAAGGTAATTAAATTATATCCAAAACAGATATTAGATATCAAATATCCAAATATTCTGCTATTTCTTCCATGCACTTGATCAAAACTTATTGATGGTTACAAATGCTAAATTGGATACTTTTGTCATGGTTGTTAAAGCATTGAGTCATAATTCTATGAATACAGGCATCATAGAGAGAGCAGTAAAAACTGAAAGCATAATCTAACAGCAGTGACAGATACACTGTACTGTGCTTTATCCTTTTTCACAGTAATCTGTTATTGGCGCACATGCGATTTGCACAAAAAAATGGTGACCATACACATTGTAAAGCACTGACATTGCGATCGGAGGCATGTGAGAAACGAGCCAGTGTGGCTTAGCCCTTACCGACAATGGCTTTCTAACTTAAGGAAGCACAGGAACTGGATTCCTATTTTTAGGGGGAGGGGGGGTCACTGATGTATTTTACATACCATTTTAAAATATGGTAAGTTTATAAGCAATTGAAATTATGTAGATAATTATTTGATGGCAGGTCTATTTTTTTCTGATTATTTCAGCTCCATGGAATTTCAAGGATTAATGTTTCACCTACAATGATGGTAGGCGTTGTCAGCTTTTATAGGTATGACAAATTAGCAGCTGAAAACCACAATGTGTCGGAATTCGTTTTTGTTTAGGATGAAAAACTATGACTAATAAGTACTTTCCAAAATCAGAAAAAAAATGAACAGATAAATCCGAAACTTACAGTAAGAATAATGTACCGTACATACTCAAGTATAAGTCGAATTTTTCAGGCTTTAAAATTAGCCTGAAAACCTAACCTCGACTTATACTCGGGTCCTAATTTAGATCCAAATTCTGCAATTGCGGATAGTAACCAGTAGGTGGCGCTGTGTTAACCTGCATAAAAAGTTACAGGAGCTGATTTGCCTTTACACTTCCTGCTTCCTGTAGTCTGGCTGCTGGACTCACTCATCACTGTCACTGCTCATCTGGATGCTGAAAATCTGATGGGTCTTCTCAGTTTGGGGCAAAAAATAGCTGCTAGTTCAATGCAAATGACAGCTTGAAACTACAGCTCTCAGGTGACATTTTTAACTATTGGGTTCAGAGAGTCCTTTACAATATGGGGTTCAGGAGAATTGTAAATGATGGTAAGCTTAATTAAAAGTTTACTGAACCTTGCCACTCCACATGTTTAGAAAGTGACCAGTAACCTCCAATTCCTTAGCACTCCAGATGTTTGGAAACTACAACTCCCAGCATGCTTTGTTGCTGGGAGTTGTAGTTTCCAAACATCTGGAGTGCTAAGGAATTGGAGGTTACTGGTACTGGATTTGGCTATTACTGTATGGGATTCATGTATGGAAATTCTGCTGTCCATTTAAAGGGCAACTAAAGCCTAAAAACAACACAGAATCAGAAGGCAGTAGTAGTGATAATTTCTACCCTCGACTTATACTGGAGTCAATCAGTTTTTACACATTTTTCATGTAAAAATAGGTACCTCGACTTATACTCGGATTGACTTATACTCGAGTATATAGGTATATAATGTATATAAAAGTCAGAATCTTGGGCACTTCTAGATTACATAAAACAATTTTATTACCTGAATAATAAAATTGCTTTATGAAATCCAGAGTGCCCATGATTCTGACTTTTATATATCATAAAAGTATATACTCTTCCACACTTTCCTTCAGATATGATACCATACCTGGAGGAAAGTTGTGCAAGAGGTATAGGGTACAGGGTATTCAGAACTGATTTTCTCTAGTTGTTAGTACTGTATATCTAGGTTTCTACCATTTGGTAGCCACCTCCATTGCATCTATAGCCAAGAAATAGCAGAAGAAATGTATTTGCTCATTCCAAACTTTGACTGCCTGTTTATATCTTAAACATGCTTAACTATAGGCAAGACACATAGAAGAATAAGTTCAGGAGAGAGCCTTCAGCAATTTCTTTGCTAATAAAACATTTATTGTGGAGAAAGACACAACATGTTTTAAACCCAGTTAGGTTCTTTTTCAGGTGCAATTTTTTGCACCCCTTACCTGGTTGCTGCCACCCATGCTTGGCACCATCGGAGTCAAATAAGTTTATCTTGATCTCAACTTCTTTAGTAATCCATGGCGAGGTCTGTTCTGAGTGAAACCTGCTGTTTAACCGCTATGTGGACTTGGCCACCGTGCTGAAGCTCAGTTTTAGATTGTTGTCTTTTTGTAGCCTAGGACATCTTTATGTAGAGCATCAATTCTTTTTTTCAGGCCCCCAGAGTTTTCTTTGCCATGTTCAACTTCAAGTGACCAGTATAAAAGTGTGAGAGAGATAACACCAAATTTAAGACACCTGCTTACTATTCACACCTGAGACCTTGTAACACTAATAAGTCACATGACACTGGGGAGGGGAAATGGCTTATTGGGCACAATTTTGACAGTGTACTGACTTTTGGGGCCAGCAGTTTAGACATTAATGGCTGTGTGTTGAGGGAACAGCACATTTATACTGTTATACAAGATTACTTTACATTGTATCATAGAGTCATTTCATCAGTATTTTCCCAGGAAAATATATAATAATGTAAGCGGTGTGCTCATTTTTGTGAGATACTGTATATTATCTGTGCAAATACAAAATTAAATGTTGAGCATGAATAGCACATTGTTCATATTACAGACTTTAACCAGTGTGCGAAGGGCAACCAAATTGAGTGCGTGTGTGGGAGGTTGGTGTCTTAACTCCCTGGAAAATTTAGATTTAAAGAGCATGTCCACCCTTTTTTAAATCTTTTTCTGTAGTGTAGGGCTCCCTCCCCCAGCCCCAACCGTCATATTTATTGGTGCAGAAACTCCCCTGATCTATACTTACATTACCTCTCTCCTCCAGAGTTCAGTCCTGGCCCTCTGCTTGCATGAAACTGCAAGCAGGGGGTCGGACCGGCTAGCCAGAACGTTGGAGGAAAGAGGTAATGTAGTGATCGGGGGAGTTTCTGCACAAATAACAATGGCAGTTGGGGCTGGGGGAGGGAGCCCTACACTACAGAAAATGGGATTGAAGCTAGGGGGAGGGAGATAGAAACTGGAGGGAGAGGGAGGGGGAGGGCTGCACTACGCTTGGCTTTTTTCTCCCGGAGGAGAGACAGAAAGAGAAGGAACAGGAGGCAGGAGTCTATATGTGGACTGGCCCGGTACTGGCGTCAGTGTTTTGGGACTTTGGAGGGACATTACAGGAGAACCATTTGGATCTGGGATGTAATGTAAGGGCCAGTAGTGGGTTAAATTATAGTTTTGGGGGGGGACATGCCCTTTAAGTTTTTTTATATTGTTTTTAAACCTCATTAAGCTAAACACAGAGTGAGGACCCTAGTCCACAAGTAGAGATGGACTAGAACTCGAACCCGAGTTCGAGCCGAACTATTCGAATTCAAACGAATTCTCGAACTATTCCGGAACCGGATTTTCGATATTTTCGGACTTTCGATAAATATCGAATGTTTGACCGTTCGAATATGTGAGTAAAATGCCTATTATACCTATATCGAATCCGCGAGTATAATGTCCATGTTATCTATGTGCGAGCATCGAATCCGCGAGTAAAGTGTCCATTAAAACCTATACGCGAGCATCAAATCCGCGAGTAAAATGTACATGATACCTAGGCGCGAGCATCGAATCCGCGAGTAAAGTGTCCATTGAAACCTATATGCGAGCATCAAATCCGCAAGTAAAATGTACATGATACCTAGGCGCGAACATCGAATGTTCGAACGCGAGAGCTCAAAAATAGTATGAGTGAGAAGAAAGTTGATTTTTTCGAATTTCTGGATATTCGAACATGTTCCCAGGCCATTTCCCAGGTCCCACAGCCATTTACATTAAGTTACCATTAATATTTTATTTGTATTTCATTAGAACTTTTCAAACTATTTGACTCCAATTGACTTTAATGGGTCCGTTTTCGAACTTTTGGCCATCTCTATCCACAAGCAGCATTTTATTCAATCAGAGGACACGCTCATCACATGGAAATGCAAGGATCTGTACATCAGGGAGTAAAAACAATTGGCATGCTATGGCTACAGGGTAACCCTTTTCAAATAAAAAAATAACAAAAGTGGTATAAAAGTGATACCTTTATTGGCTAACTAAGATAATCATAGCAAGCTTTCAGAACATTCTAGTTCCTTTTTCAAGCTGAAAGGTAATCAGCTGAATATTTTTTAATTATTAAACAAGTCCAGATGAATTTGCTATACGGTACTATTATTAGATTCATGAATAAGCTTCTTACTGTCCAAGAGTGTCAAAGTTTTGTAATTGGATATATTAAAGGAAACTACCCTTGACTACGTGTGCCGACAAATGTTTATGGGGGTTTTGTCATCTGTTTTTTTTCCAAGAGATGCTATATTTTAGTCAAGTCTATTAAAGGTAAATTAAATGAAATATTTTTCTGGCTGGGATACATGAGCAATGACGCAAGCCCTTGTTAAAGTAAGCAGTGCTAATAATAAGTGCTTACTCTTAAAAAAAACATTTAAACACTATTATAGAGCCTTAGCTGTGCAATATTTAAAATGTAAGAAGATGGTATTTCCTGCCTCTGCTTCAAATTATGCTATTTTTAAGAAATCCAATGTAATCCTTTATAGTCCATTTTAAAGGGTATTTAAAATTTTGTTTTTAAGCTCTTGACCAAAATGCAACAATTTTAAATTTCTGCTACAACATATTTCCCCTAAATATACAACATAAAACTGTTAATAACATAACATCACTTTTCATATATTAGCAAAAATGTACCCTGCCCTAGCTTAGTAAGCAGAGGTATGCTAAGGGGCAATATTTATAAAGGTTCGTTAACTTTTCGCGGCCGTTTTTCCCGCCATTTTCTCAAAAATCGCATTTTCCGCGATTTATAAATGGACGGTAAATGGCCGCGAAACAGTTACCGCCGCTTATATTACCTTGAAGGTGGCGAAAACGGGCGAGATTCCCCCCTGGATCACAGCGGGTGGTCGCACCTACCTCAGGAGGCACGCCCATCTCGCCGTGGGTGCCAGCGGGGGGGCAGGGGGCTGCTGGGGAGGAGGGGCGGCGGCGGGTGGTTGCCGCTGTCGCAGCAGGGGGCGAGGGCGGGGTGGGCTTATGCCCTGCCCCTGTAGCGGAGGCGCCGGGAAGGGATTTTAAGTCCCTTTGCGGCGATATTGTACTTAGCGCCGTTATAAATACGGCGATATCGCTATTTTTGCGTCTGCGATGTGCGGTGGTAATTTTTGGGCGCTATTTTCGCCCCTTTATAAATATGCCCCTAAGTGTAATGAGAAGCTGAGCATGTCTGTGCTTGCTGAGAACTGTATTAAAGGGTATGTCCAGCAATTGTTTTAACTTTCTTTTTTTCTGTTTAACTGAAGAATGGTAAAAAGGAGGTCTCACCTCCTGTTCTTCAGTAAAACTTGCAAGATGAGAGGAAGAACCGTGGATTGTTCCAGCGCTGGCTTCTCTGACTGTCAGCGGCGCTGGATCGACCCACAGTCATTTTTTTCTCCTCTGCTGCAAGTTTTACTTAAAAACGGGAGGTACTGTAAAACATAGCTCATTCTTTAGTTAAACATAAAAAATAATGTATAAGGATTTAAAGGGGAAGTTCAGTGCAAATACATATGCTTTTCAGAAAAAAGAGCAGTATTTTTTCACCCCAAATTAATCAATTCAACATTTTGTCTGTATATAAATAAATGCAACCGAAATACTGACTTCCTGTTTGCAGGACCCGTAGTAGAGACCGTTATGTTTTTTCCCTTGACCCAGCGCCTGGGTTGATTCAGTTGCTCAGTAGAGATCTGAGCATCTTTGACCCATCCTGCAGCCAATCAGTAGAAATTACTGTTAGGAACATTCCAAAGATGTGGTGCATCCTGGGAAGAAGAAGGACCATTAGAACCTGAAATGTCAGCTCACTAATGTAAACAGCAGGGAACAGCAAAGGGTATGAAATCAACTGATTTTTCAAAATGGGAGAGAATATGTAGAATAAGTAAGTATGCATTACACAAACTAACAATTTAACAAATATTGATAATTTCCACTGAACTGTCCCTTTAAGTATAAGGAAATTATGGCCCTCCAGATGTTTTGAAAACTACAACCCCCAGCATTCTTTGGATGCATCTGCTGGAAGTGGTACTTTTCAAACATCGGAGAGCCACACGTTCATATGGAAATCTCTGTTATGGAAAAAGGAGAACAAGCATGATACAAGTTAGTAATATAATACTGATTTTTACATTTTACAAACACAAACTGAAATCAGCTTTTGGGAAAGTTCTGCAGAAAAATATTGTTTGGGCTGCTGTTTAAACAGTAAAATACTACTGGATTCATTATATATATTCAATGTATATCTCTACAGCCATACAAGCCATACAAGGGGCTTAAATGCATCCTTCTAAAAGTCCGGGGGGGGGTTGACATTTTTATATATAAGATCAACTGTGTGTTAAGCAATTGTAAACACGCGGATTGAACTCTGTTTACTTTTAGATCTTTTTGGCTTAATGAGTAAAGGTTCCGTTTGCAAAATTGTACAGTATATTTTTTTTATAAAATCAAGGCAAAAATTGAAAAACACAGTTGAAAATCATGTTTATAAAAAATCCAAAAACCTGCTTCAACTGGGTTTAAATCTGATTTTCAATTTTGGAACTGTTAGCACAACGATGCACAGTGTTTCCTTCTTCTTTACTTGTTTGTTTACCTGTAGTTAAAGGATATCTGGTCCTGCATTTAACATATACCGTATATACTCGAGTACAAGTCGATCCGAGTATAAGTCGAGGTACCTATTTTTACTGAAAAATTTGTAAAAACTGATTGACTCGAGTATAAGTCGAGGGTAGAAAATCACCACTACTGCCTTCTGATTCTCGTGTGTTTTTAGGCTTTAGTTGCCCTTTAAATGGACAGCAGAATTCCCAAACATGAATCCCATACAGTAATAGCCAAATCCAGTACCAGTAACCTCCAATTCTTTGGCACTCCAGATGTTTGGAAACTACAACTCCCAGTATGCTTTGTTGATGGGAGTTTCAGTTTCTAAACATGTGGAGTGGCAAGGTTCAGTAAACTTTTAATTAAGCTTACCATCATTTACAATTCTCCTGAACCCCATATAGTAAAGGGCCCTCTGAACCCATATAGTAAAGCGAACTCGATCCTCATATAGTAAGGATTCTCTGACCCCAATAGTTAAAAATGTCACCTGAGAGTTGTAGTTTCAAGCTGTCATTTGCACTGTACTAGCAGCTGTTTTTTGCCCCAAACTGAGGAGACCCATCAGATTTACAGCATCCAGTGACAGTCCAGCAGGCAGAATACAGGAAGCAGGAAGTGTAAAGGCAGATCAGCTCCTGTAACTTTCTATACAGGTTAATACAGCGCCACCTACTGGTTACTATCTGTAATTGCAGAATTTGGATCTAAATTAGGACTTGATCGAGTATAAGTCGAGGTTAGGTTTTCAGGCTAATTTTAAAGCCTGAAAAATTCGACTTATACTCAAGTATATACGGTATACAGGGAGATTCAATAAAAGGTCTTATAGATCGTATTTAACATTTGAAAGATAACATCTGATTGGTTGGGGCAAAATTAGCACCATTTTAAACGATAGGAACTTTTATTGAATAACCCTGATAGTATGTACTGTAAGTTGAATAAAATCTAACAATTTCAAACCCTATCATTCTTTTTTAAACTAATGCTGCGGTTATATTATATAAAGATTATTTATTTATGCTGGATATTTTTTTTCCAAAATATGTATTGCAAGGCAGTATTCATTATTGCTCTTTAAGGAGCAGTTATTAAAAAGTGACCACATTCAATCCGCATCTATTCACATGCTTAATTTTAAAGGGACTAGGTAAAAAACATATTTGTAGAGATTTTTTTAATGTCAAGAGATAAATATGTTTGTCTTTAAAAGGGTTTTTTTTTTTTTTGGAAGAAGTTTTTTCAATGAGAAACTTTAAAAAATGAAATTTTCCTAAAAAAAAGCCAACATTTCCTCATAACATGGAAATACAGTAAATGAAGCACTAATTTAGAGAAAGGATGGATGAGCAATAGAGTCGCAATATTTCCAAAAAAAAGTATGTTGTAAGGAGTACTGCCAGAAAAAAATGTATATAAATAAAATAAACCCTTCAGCCCAAGGAAAAGAAAACAATATATTCCAATTACCTTATTTAAATTTAATTTCAAAGAAGTTAGAATATTATTTGCATGTATATTTATATCCAAGATTAAGTGGGAAAAAAACACATACAGGAAGCTTGTAAATCAATGTTGTAAGATTACATTAGTAATGACTTATTCAATTGGGGAAAACAATTTAATTGCAGAATAGTTTATATAACCTTTGCTACTTCTGGATGACCATGCATTTTAAAGAAGTTTATAAAAAAAATATACAGTGATGAACATTTACAGATGTCACAAGAATACACGTCACAAATTCTGTTTCATTGTGGCCCAGTTTCTCTTCTTTCCCCCCTTTAAGATCAATTTAGTGCACTATCCAGTAATGCCGTAGTGAATTCTGTTCATTTGCTTCTGAAAGTTTGTTAAGTATATGGAACAATAGTAAGTGATTACAATATCACAATTACAAACAAAGAGGAAGGGAGGGTGAGGAATAGGAATAACTTAATCACACACAGGAAATTTTAAAGGGCATGTCCACCCCTTTCAATAACTTTTGCCACATAATATTTCTCCTTCCCCCAGCCCCAACCGCCATAAAAGATTTGTTAGAAAGTGCCCCGACAGTTACTTACCTTCCCTCTATCCTCTGCCGCACAGTCCCGACCCTCTGCTTGCATGGAACTGCAAGCAGGGGGCGGGACCGGCAGCCGCGTCCATGACAGCCAATCACGGACGCGGTTGCCGGCTGCACAGAACACCAGGGTTGAGAGGGAAGGTAAGTAACTTTTGGGGGACTTTCTAACAAATCTTTTATAGCAGTTGGGGTGAGGGAAGGAGAACTATTATGTGGCAAAGGAATTTGTAGCTAGGGGGAGGGGTCGCCAAACGGGAGGGAAAGGGAGGGAGGAGAGGGAGAGAGAGGGGGGGGGAGATGGCTGCAGTGCGCATGCCAAGCTTCTCCGGAGGGGAGACAGGAGGCAGACCTATATGGCTCTGCAGTACTCCTGGTGGGCATTTTTTTTGACTTTGGGGGGGTTACTGGAGAACCATTGGAGCTGGGATGTAAGGTAAGGATTTTTATTCACTACAGAGTGGGGCCAGTAGTGGGGGAAATTATAGGTTTGGGGTGGACATGCCCTTTAAATTCGTTTTTTCATGCAGTTATAGATATTTAAGGGCATGACCATCCCAAAACTTTTTATCTGTAAGTTTTAGAATCTTTATTTAATTTTCTTTTTTTAATCAGTTAAAGGGTCACTTACAACTTAACATTATTGAAACTACAATGTGAGAGAAGTAAAATGGGGATACTCACATTTTTATCTGTGCTTGCTTTGTCATTACATTTTAATGTTTAGGGAGTGCTTTTTATTGCCCATACCTCCCTTACTCACTGCCTTCTTGTAGTGTCTGTGACACTTATAAGTTCTGCACAGCCTCACCATGGACACAGCTCTGCTTACACATCACCGCTCCCTCCCTGCCTTATTTTCTCTGCTGATTCTCTTAATTGTTGCAGAATTGTGCTGGCAGGCAGCCAAAGATCCTAGTAGGTAGCCAGGGATAGAACCCATAAAAAGTAGTGGGATCTTGCTGTATCTAAAGGTATCAGTTTTGAAATAAGTATAGAAAACCTTTAATCAAAATACATAAGTCATACAAATATAACAATTTATCAATAAATATATCATTATTTAAAAAAAAAAAATTACAAGGGCAGATCCATACAGTTCCTGACACTAATCCTTGAGGACCCCTTAGCAATTTTTCATGACCCCGATGGGTCCCTGAGCCAAATTGTCTGTGCACAAACAAAATAAGATTTTATGTACCATACTACACACTACAGTGCTTAGGTTCCAGCAGATTTTTGTGTGTGCACCTTGCTATGTTGTGTGCGCATGCTTAGAGGGAACATTGTCTGGACCCCTAGTCGAGAAAACTGAATCTAGAATTATTGTAAAACCATATTCACTATGCAGAAATTTACCAGACACATTGGCCTCATTTACCCATAGGTGCAATCCCTCCGGGTAACTGTGGCTTCCGTTATTTATTACCGTATTTGCACCTGGGGGTAAATTTGGAGAGGGATTTAACCATAGCATGATTTTATGCCACCCAGTGCAAACACCGATATTAAACATCTTGGCACCGTGGCTCAAAGGACATCCATGCAGCTGACGCAAAGAAAAAGTTAAACTCTGCGTGTAAATGGGGCCCATTATATATACAAGGACACATTTGCTTATGTATTTAAAAGTATAGCCATTAACATCAGCGTACAATGTATCGGAGGACACAGCCTCCTTTCTAAAGTTTTTATGGTATACAAACATAAAATTCCCTTTCCCTCTCCACAGGAAGTGGTCACTAAATTGTTACATACATATTACCAACATACTTGTTATAAATACACATTGACCACATAAACCTATTCCTTGTTTAATTTTATATATGAAAGCTACCCTATCACTGGTATTGAGCTTGAAAACTTATAGAAATTATATGGAAATGTAAAGGTCATAGTCTTTGTTTAGACCTAATGGTGCAAAGTGGATCCACCACACCACCCTTCAATTTTGGAATACAGTCTCCCACTCTAGTTAGAGGTGGTACTGACTCTATGACCTTAAACCTTAGTGATTTCTAATTGTGTCCCTTTTCTATGAAATAATTTGCAACAGGTAATTTTGTATTCCCTAAAAGTTTACTTGAACTGTTGTTTAGTGATAAGTAGACATGTAATGTGGGTTCGAATAGAACCCGGTTTTGAATCGAATCTGAGGGTTTCAAAGTCCCAACAAAATTTTCGGAACCTGGATTTTCCGAATTTTTGATTTTTAGCGAAATTTCAATCATCGAAATCAAAGATTAGATTGATTAGATGATTATCGAAAATCGAAACCGTGAAACAAAAGTAATGCTCGATTTCGGTAACCCTCGAAAGTAGCGCACGATTTCAGTAACTCTCGAAAATAGAATGCGGAAGCTCAAAAACCGCCTAATCATGAGGAAAGATAGTTTTAAAATAAGTTTTGGTTATATTTACGGGTTCCCCAGACCATTCTCCAGGTCTCTGTGTAATTTACTGTAACCTACTATTACTATTTGTCCCTCAAAATGGACAGAAACTTTCAAATTTTATTCTCTCGTAGACTTCTATGTTTTCGAATTTTCGAATGTTCGAAATTTTCAAAAAATTCAACAGTTTCGAACATCTATAGTGATGAGTAACCTGACCATCTGCATGGTTTCTCCAATGTATATAAAACTGCACAGGCACCATAAAGCAACAAATTTAGACTGTTTATAATATCCCCTAAAATATCCCCTACAATCATATGCTATTCCAGTGCATGAATGTATGTTTATAAGTTATATATAATAGCTATACAGAAATTTTTTTTTTGATAGTGTACCTCTATATTAAAGTGCTAAGTTAAAAGTGCTATTTTGTATAGTGGTTAAAGGTGCTCAACACTAGTATAGCCTTATCTGAAATTCTTAAATAAAGTGCTTAAGAATGCCTCGGTGTTTGCATAGCCTTAGCTGAAATTTGTAAAGCCATTTGGAGAGGTATTTTCAATCTTGCATTTCTTTATATCAGTACTAGGTGACCCACTAAATAATGAGATCTATTACTACGGCATAAATTTCTTATTCGTATGATAAAATAATTCTATCTCTCATCTAAAAACATTTAAATGAACAATATTCATTGTAATTCATATCTATCCATAAGCTGGACTGGTATTAAGTTAATAAATCCAGAAACTCACTGTTTGGCCTACCGTATATACTCGAGTATAAACCGACCCGAGTATAAACCGAGGTACCCAATTTCACCTAAAAATCCTAATAAAGTTATTGACCCGAGTATAAACCGAGGGTAGAAACTTGGCACTCAAGATGTTTGGAAACTACAACTCCCAGCTAATAAAGCATGCTGGGAGTTGTAGTTCCCCAACATCTTGAATGCCCCCCTCCCCCTCAGTTCAGTTTGTACCTGTGGGCTCTTCTCCCTGTGGACTCTTCTCCCTGTGGACTCCTGTGGACTCTTCTCTTCTCCCTGTGGACTCTTCTCCCTGTGGACTCTTCTCCTGGACTCTTCTCCCTGTGGACTCTTCTCCTGGACTCTTCTCCTGGACTCTTCTCCTTATTACAGGGAGATTCAACTAAAAGGTCTTACAGTCGTATTTAACATTTGAAAGATAACATCTATTGGTTGGGGAAAATTAGCACCATTTTAAACGATAGGAACTTTATTGAATAACCCTGATAGTATGTACTGTAAGTTGAATAAAATCAAACAATTTCAAACCCTATCATTCTTTTTAAACTAAATGCCTGCTGTATAATATATAAAGATTATTTATTTATGCTGGATATTTTTTTTCCAAAATATGTATTGCAAGGCAGTATTCATATTGCTCTTTAAGGAGCAGTTATTAAAAAGTGACCACATTCAATCCGCATCTATTCACATGCTTAATTTTAAAGGGACTAGGTAAAAAACTATTTGTAGAGATTTTTTTAATGTCAAGAGATAAATATGTTTGTCTTTAAGAGGTTTTTTTTTTTTGGAAGAAGTTTTTTCAATGAGAAACTTTAAAAATGAAATTTTCCTAAAAAAAAGCCAACATTCCTCATAACATGGAATACAGTAAATGAAGCACTAATTTAGAGAAGGATGGATGAGCAATAGAGTCGCAATATTTCCAAAAAAAAGTATGTTGTAAGAGATACTGCCAGAAAAAATGTATATAAATAAAAAAACCTTCAGCCCAAGGAAAAGAAAACAATATATTCCAATTACCTTATTTAAATTAATTTCAAAGAAGTTAGAATATTATTTGCAGTAATTTATATCCAAGATTAAGTGGGAAAAAAACACATACAGGAAGCTTGTAAATCAATGTTGTAAGATTACATTAGTAATGACTTATTCAATGGGGAAAACAATTTAATTGCAGAATAGTTTATATAACCTTTGCTACTTCTGGATGACCATGCATTTTAAAGAAGTTTATAAAAAAATATACAGTGATGAACATTTACAGATGTCACAAGAATACACGTCACAAATTCTGTTTCATTGTGGCCCAGTTTCTCTTCTTTCCCCCCTTTAAGATAATTTAGTGCACTATCCAGTAATGCCGTAGTGAATTCTGTTCATTTGTCTCGAAGTTTGTTAAGTATATGGAACAATAGTAAGTGATTACAATATCACAATTACAAACAAAGAGAAGGGAGGGTGAGGAATAGGAATAACTTAATCACACACAGGAAATTTTAAAGGGCATGTCCACCCCTTTCAATAACTTTTGCCACATAATATTTCTCCTCCCCAGCCCCAACCGCCATAAAAGATTTGTTAGAAAGTGCCCCGACAGTTACTTACCTTCCCTCTATCCTCTGCCGCACAGTCCCGACCCTCTGCTTGCATGGAACTGCAAGCAGGGGGCGGGACCGGCAGCCGCGTCCATGACAGCAATCACGGACGCTGGTTGCCGGCTGCACAGAACACCAGGGTTGAGAGGAAGGTAAGTAATTTTGGGGGACTTTTAACAAATCTTTTATAGCAGTGGGGGCTGAGGGAGGAGAACATCTTATGTGGCAAAGGAATTTGTAGCTAGGGGGAGGGGTCGCAACGGAGGGAAAGGGAGGGAGAGAGGAGAGAGAGGGAGGGGGGAGATGGCTGCAGTGGTCGCATGCCAAGCTTCTCCCGGAGGGGAGACAGGAGGCAGACCTATATGGACTCTGCAGTACTCCTGGTGGGCAGTTTTTTTGACTTTGGGGGGGTTACTGGAGAACCATTTGGAGCTGGGATGTAAGGTAAGGTTGGATTTTTATTCACTACAGAGTGGGGCCAGTAGTGGGGGGAAATTATAGGTTGGGGGTGGACATGCCCTTTAAATTCGTTTTTTTCATCAGTTTATAGATATTTAAGGGCAAGGACCATCCAAAACTTTTTATCTGTAAGTTTTAGAAATCTTTATTATTAATTTTCTTTTTAATCAGTTAAAGGGTCACTATACAACTTAACTTACATTATCTGAAACTACAATGTGAGAGAAGTAAAATGGGGATACTCACATTTTTATCTGTGCTTGCTTTGTCATTACATTTTTTAATGTTTAGGGAGTGCTTTTATTGCCCATACCTCCCTTACTCACTGCTTCTTGTAGTGTCTGTGACACTTATAAGTTCTGCACAGCCTCACCATGGACACAGCTCTGCTTAACATCACCGCTCCTCCCTGCCTTATTTTCTCTGCTGATTCTCTTAATTGTGCAGAATTGTGCTGGCAGGCGCCAAAGATCCTAGTAGGTAGCCAGGGATAGAACCCAAAAAAGTAGTGGGATCTTGTGTATCTAAAGGTATCAGTTTTGAAATAAGTATAGAAAACCTTTAATCAAATACATAAGTCATTACAAATATATTGACTCGAGTATAAACCGAGTCCGAGTTTTCAGGCTGATTTTTCAGCCTGAAAAACTCGGTTTATACTCGAGTATATACGGTAATCTTTTTGGTCTATCTCCCCTTGTAGGAGACAAGATTATATGTTCCATTCCCATAAATGTTCCTAAAGGGTATGTCCATGTTTCAGGTAATGATTGGCCACTGGTTTTACTGTTCTTTTATCTCTTATATCTGCTTTTATATATATATCCCTTATATCCTGCTGTGTTTACGGCCGAACTGTATCCATCCATCCATAACCTCAATGTTAGCTCTATCTTAAAGGACATATATGCAGGGGCACCAGATAGCATATGTGGCATGTGTTGTTTGACATACTATATTGTGCTTAATCAAAATTTGTTTGTCCATATGAGGGTGTTTGAAGCATTTTCAGCATATAGTTGTATGAAGTACATTTAGAGTATTTACAACAACCCAGTTGTTGTTTTTTTTGTCGGTCTGTATGCTTGAATCAAATCTGTTTTTACGAGGATGTGCCTCACATTATTGTTGGTCTCATTCATGGGGGCCTTTTTTGTCGGTCTGTATGCTTGAATCAAATCTGTTTTTACGAGGATGTGCCTCACATTATTGTTGGTCTCATTCATGGGGCCTTACTTGTCCTTATTCTGTGCGCCTAACAATTTACCTGGGGTCATTTATCTGGGCTGACACTCCCTGCCTTGGTTGCATTTTCTTGGAAAGGTTGTCCTCCCTGCTTTGCATTGGATTAGTATTACAGGCTATCACTTCCCTCCGCCTACTGGCTTTAACAAGGAGGGAGAGCCTTTCATCCAATGCTTGTATCAAGGCATATAGTCTTCCTAAAATAGGAAGCCTTAAAAGGGGCAAAATAGATTTATTTTCCAACCACAATGCTGAGAAAATCAGGACTGTGTCAAAAGACAAATTAATGTCAAAAACTCTGTTTAAGTGGGATTTACTGTAGAAGAACTTGGGGGAAGTTATAGTTTAGTAGCTGTGATAGGGTAAGGGACAGGGCAGCATCTACCATAAGGCAAAGTGAGACCTCAGGAGGCATCTCTGTACCAAAGAAAAAGGCAGCAGTTGACAGCAGCGGAAAAACTTTTTTTATCCTTAATTGGTGGCTGTGATGATGCACACGTGTGTAATGTGCGTGCGCTACTGGCGGCCTTGAACTTGCAATGTGACAGTAACGGCCAAGGCTGCTTGAAGGCAAGATTGCAAAATAATATGAACCGGTACTTACCTTCCCCATCCTACCAGCAGCCTATTACTGTCAGTGTCACTGTAGTGCTGCTGCACACCTGTGCTCCCTTCCTTCTTCTGGTGGTGCATCCTGACTCCTGGGACATGCCTACTGATGAAGCCACACCCACTTTAACGCAGCTGCTAGGGCAGCACAGAAAAAGTTCTACAACAAAAAGCCTGCACGTCACTTGCAGAGTGTGATTCCCCAATTCAGTAACTCAGATGCAGGGCCTGGGCTCTGTGAGCTGCTCGACTTCAACAACACAGGACACAGAGTCCACTCAGTGACACAAACAACCCGTAATGTCCGCTACACAACCAGAGAGCTGCACACACAGAACCACAGAGGGAACCAGACATTTCCCTTAAGGTCTGTAACACATTACAATTTGCTCCTGGAAGGTTTCAAATATAAACCCTGGTAAGACTATGTTACTATTGGTGATATGAATGACAGTATTATAGTACAAATATAAACCCTGGAAAGAGAGCATATGTTCTATTGGTGATAGAATCACATTTATATAAAATATAAAACCTGGAAGAACTATGTTACTATTGTGATATGACTCACATTATATACAAATATAAACCCTGGAGACTATGTTACTATTGGTGATATGAATCGACATTTATATACAAATATAAACCCTGAAAGACTATGTTTACTATTGGTGATGATGACATTTATATACAAATATAACCCCCGGAAAGACTATGTTACTATTGGTGATATGAATCAATTTATGTACAAATATAAACCCTAGATGACTATGTTACTATTGGTGATATGAATGACATTTATATACAAATATAACCCTGCTAAAACTAATGTACTATTGGTGATATGAATCGACATTTATATACAAATAAAACCGTGGAAAGACTATGTACATTGGTGATATGAATCACATTTATTATACAAATATAAACCCGGTGAGACATGTTGACACTTGGCGTGATATGAAGACTTTATATACCAAGATAAACCACTGGAAAGACTAATGTTACTATATAGGTGATATGACACTTTATATACAATATAAACCCTGAAAGTCTATGTTACTATTGTGATATGAATCCCATTTATATACAAATATAAACCCTGGAAAGTCTATGTTATTATTGGTGATATGAACGACTTTTATATACAAATATAAACCCTGGAAAGACTATGTTACTATTGGTGATATGAATGACATTTATATACAAATATAAACCCTGGAAAGACTATGTTACTATTGGTGATATGAATGACATTTATATACAAAAAATAAACCCTGGAAAGACTATGTTATATGGTGATATGAACGTTTATATACAAATATAAACCCTGGAAAGACTATGTTACTATTGGTGATATGAATCACATTTGCGGTTATTGTCATGCTAAGAAATTTAAAGCAGAGCCTCCTGGAATGTGACCACACCCAACCCCTAAATAGCAGGGCCACGGCCACACTTTGAAACAGCGTGGCGATGCCCCTGCTATTTAAGCGACCATCAAATGTCACGTCCAAGCCTCCTGGAGACCACATCGCAGACATGCCCCATCCACCTATCAAACCGGGACAGTGGGGGGGTATTGACTACACAGGAATTACCTGCATTACTTGGACTTAAAGGGACTCTATAGTGGGAAAATGAACTTTCTTTCCATGTGTTCTATAATTCCCCACAACCCCTAGAGTGTCTTCACTTTTTTCAGATTCCCTCTCTGTCCTGAGATACACCAGTTAGAAGAATACGTGATTGCATTACTCTACTCCTACTTGGACTGTCAATCAAATCCCTGACACCTTGGTTACCGTATATACTCGAGTATAAGTCGATCCGTGTATAAGTCGAGGTACCTATTTTTATCCCATACAGTAATAGCCAAATCCAGTACCAGTAACCCCCAATTTCTTGGTACTCCAGATGTTTGGAAACTACAACTCCCAGCATGCTTTGTTGCTGGGAGTTGCAGTTTCTAAACACGTGGAGTGGCAAGGTTAAGTAAACTTTTAATTAGGCTTACCATCATTTACTATTCTCCTGACCCCATATAGTAAAGGGCACTCTGACCCCTATATAGTAAAGGGCACTCTGACCCCCATATAGTAAAGGACTCTCTGACCCCCATATAGTAAAGGACTCTCTGGCCCCCCTATAGTAAAGGACACTCTGACCCCAATAATGTGTCACCTGTGAGTTGTAGTTTTAAACTGTCATTTGCACTGTACTAGCAGCTGTTTTTTGCCCCAAACTGAGGAGACCCATCAGATTTACAGCATCCAGATGAGCAGTGGCAGGAAGGAGTGTAAAGGCAGATCAGCTACTGTAACTTTCTATGCAGGTTAACACAGCGCCACATACAGGTTACTATCTGCAATTGCAGAATTTGGATCTAAATTAGGATTTGACCCGAGTATAAATCGAGGTTAGGATTTTAGTCTAACTTTAAAGCCTGAAAAATTTGACTTATACTCACGTATATACGGTAAACAAAGTCACTGACAGAGATAGGATTAAGGCAGCACAGAGTACATGAATTTAACTCTTCAAAGTGGCAATGTGTTTTTCTCACTATAGATGCCCTTTAAGAAACAGACACTCACTGCCCACGTCACACTTCACAGATAGTTACAATTAAAAGTACAAAAACATCATGGCAGTTTCAATTTAGACCAGAAACTAACTTTATTGATTGGGATCTAATAGTCAATATAAATTGGTCCTTGAGCAACAATAAAGTGTTAAAGTGCAAACAAGGTGACATACTGCTAACAAATGTGCAAAAATTGAGCACGCTTAATAAAAACACACAATGCTCAGACAGCGCAACAGAATGAAGCCTGAGTTTAACAATACAGACAAAGAGACGCACGTCACATGCTTCAGAGACACTGACACCCATCAGTCGCTCAAGTGCTGCGGTATTCAGTTGCAATCAACATGTTCTCCCAATGGCAAATTCCATGTAGCATGTTCACAAGTAGGTTCACCACAACATTTGTATATTTACGCTCCAAGTGGAAAAACTGATAACGTTGTATATAAGGTTTTGCAATAAACATATGTGCTATACGTCCCTCAAGCAATGCCACCTCCTCAACTCATAACTATTAAATACATGGCGTACATTACCAACTGTGCACTTCTTTTTCCGCCTGTCTCTTCCATCTATGCCAAACACATGCCTGCACATAAAAAATACTTTACCCACCCAGTATACCCGGGCAACGCCTGGTACAACTGCTAGTAGCTTAATAATTGCCCAAAACTGTAAGTAAGGTTTAAGTAAGGTTAAAAGCATTTATGGAAAAGGAAATGCTATTAAAAGTAGGGTTGGGGGGGTTCTTAAGGTTTATACAAAGTTAAGAGGGTGGATTTGTCCTTTAATTTTGTTTATGGTATTTTGTTTCTGTTTACTTATTATTACTGAATTATTTTATGTCTTCATTGACAAATATATCTATATGGTTCACATCTAGCCAACAAAACAGTAATCACAAAGGCTATCGGGGATTTAATTATCAGCCTGTTGATAATGCCTTTAGTGAAATTAAAGGCTAAAGCCAGAGAATAACACTTAATCAGAAGGCAGAGCATATTGACATAAAAGCAGTAAACTGTGTCTAAACTTAAATTTTGATATCGTTGTTGGGAAATTTACCTTTCTAATACAGGGTTGGAGCTTTACTTCCCAGCATTCCAGTATCACACCGTTTGGTCACTGACCATTATGTTCTTCACACATAAGTGCTCAGTCCTAAACTACTACAGGAACTTGTTACAGTTGGTAACGCCCACTAGTAGTTTATCCAATCCATTTACAGGACAGATTAGGCAAGGAAGCATGTGACTGAGGTCAGGAGGTGTGGTCAGACACCTGTGTGTACCAACTGACCATTTTTTGATACCACCAAGCCCATTCCATCAGTGATATGAAATCAGTTGTGGTTGTGTTAGAAAATTGGTGACTGTTGCCAAGCAAGCAATCATTATCATTGCAAACAATTCTTTAGGATCACATCACACAGTCTTTCGTTCCGGGACTAAAGAAGAGGTAAGTAAGGTTAGTATAATCTAGGGAAAATCCAGATTATCCAAAATCCAGGACCTAGTGGTTCAGTTCCTCATTCTGGGTACATCAAAGGGGGATGGTGGGAAGGTGACCAAATACAAATGAGAGGACCCAAGTTCCCCAAAGTATCAGGGCACAGGCACTGTTAAACAGCTGCTTGAAAAATGTATTTATTCATATACCATACACAATACACAGTACACATAAATATACTCAATATACCATAATAAAACCCAATACACTGTACGGGGCATCCCCCGAACCAACATTAAAAATATAATAACATGGAATCCCCCTCCCGACCCTCCCAAAGCAGTGTAGGTGTGGAGTACCAAAGTCTCGAACAAATAAAACTAAACCCCCCACGCTGTAGATAGTTATGAGTGTTGTTATACTCACAACCCCCGGGTTTATGGCTGTGTGGAACGGGACTGGATTGCCACGTGGCTGAAGGCTCTCTCTGCTCGCTCCTCTCCTCCACCGTGATGTATCGTCGCCGCCCCCTCACTGTGTGTTTCTCCGATCTTCACCCGGCCACACAGCCTGTCCCGCACAGGGGTTCGGTCAAAATGCCGCGCTGCTTGAGTATAGAGTTCGATTCCACCACCAGGGTGCCCTGAGGAAGCCCTGGTGGGAAACCCTGTGGGGGTGAAATGTACGTAGGTGCAGGTGGAATCCTCCGAGTACGATCGCGTCATATGGTGTGGAATTGAACACTATACTCAAGCAGCGCGGCATTTTGGCCGAACCCCTGTGCGGGACAGGCTGTGTGGCCGGGTGAAGATCGGAGAAACACACAGTGAGGGGGTGGCGATGATACATCACGGTGGAGGAGAGGAGCGAGCAGAGTGAGCCTTCAGCCACGTGGCAATCATTGCCCTTTAATATTACTTGATATGACTGTAAACCTTTTGCATTTTACAATAAATGGACTCCAAAAGCCAATGCTTTTTATGGGACATAAATGTGTCTTTAAAATCATAGTGGTTTTAGGTCCGCATTACATGGAGAATCAACAACACTTAACAATATTATAGCATGTAAGTTACTAATTAATAAATATTTATAACCAAAATGCTTTAAAAGATTGCTTTCAACTACTTGTAATAGTAAGTTAAAGGGGAACTGTGGTCCAAAAATGACTTAAGGTAAATTGGTAGGAATTGCTCTCCTGAGAATTTTTGCTATTAATTGTCATTGTTTATTTTGCATCGTTTTAAAGATATTTACATTTTTGTGTGTGATATGGCAGCAGCATAACAGGTCCCCTGCACTTCCAGCTTCCTGCTCTGAAACCATGTCAGTGGATGACAGTCAATCTACCCTGTGTCTCCTCCTCCCCTTGCAGCCCCCCTCCTCTTGCAAGCCCCCCCCTTGGCCCTCCCACTCATGGACCCTATGGCCCCTTCATTTGCAGGCCCCCCTTGGCCCCTTCCCTTACATGCGGGTGATTTAGCCCAATTGCGGATGTCTTAGTTCTACCCACTCACGGGTGTCTTAGCCCCACCCACCCGCGGGTGCTGTGGGCCACTCAGACCCCCCCCTCTACAGAAAACTGTGTGAGAACAGCCTTTTCAGGCAGTGTGAGAATGCTGCCTGAAAAGGCTGTTTTCACATAGTGAGAGAGAAGGGCTGTAGATTCCCTTACCTTCTCTGCAGCTGCAGGTCCTTCACACAGCAGGGAGGGGGAGGGACTTCCTGTCTCCCTCACACATTGAGGGAGTCTGAGGCTTTGCACGCCGGCTGTGAGGTGGAGGAGCAGCCTTAGGAATTTCAAATGTCAGCCTCCCATTAACTTTCTGGTCAGTAATTTCTTTATATCCTGTGCTGTGGAGCAGGTAGAGTGGTGGTTGATGGCTCGTTTCAAAGGTAGGAAACTGGCCTTTCATGTAAACTCAACTTGTTTAGAGACCACAGTTCCCCTTTAATTGTAATTATGGCTTTTTACTATATAGGATGAAAAGAAGTATCCACGGTGCATTGTGTTGTTGGCTCATTCTATATTATTTGGTGCCACCTGTTGTTTAATACATACAATTATTACATTGCTATGGGCAGTGCTGCTGATGTGAAAGCATGTAAAGAATATAGGGAGTCTCTCTGGATACATCTCCTGTAAGTGATTCACCACCAGAGGCTGTGTGGCTCTAGGTGAATTTGGGGAAGGTGAGAAAAACGTAACTGGGGTTTGGGGGTGCTGCAGCTATATGTAAGTTTTAGTTTTATTGGTGGACATGCCCTTTTAATGCCAGCTATTTGCTGCTGTTAAACACTTACGTCCAAAAAGAGCAATGTAGCCACTGGTGAAAAGCTTTTGGTGGTTGTGAAAGTATCTCTTTGAATTGTGAATTGTGCTGAAAAATGTTTTGAGAAGTGGATTGAAAAGAAATTAATCACATGGAGGTTTAAGAACTGATACTAAGGAGGAGATGCAGTATTGGACTCAATTGCTCAAACTAGTAAAAAAAAAAAAAGAAGCTAGTTCTGTGCTGCATCCATAAAATGCAATTACTTTTTATTAATTTATGTTAAATTTTGTAATAATATTTAGCATGAAATTTATGTGTATATATGTATAGGATTGGGGAATTATAACTCACGCAAATCTTGCTCCCACAATGCAGTACTCAATCTGTGAATGTTACTGCGATGATCACCCCATCCTACTCAATCTATGTAGCCAAGCGCCACCCTCTTATGCTACAATGATGACGGCTATAAAGGTTTTTTCATTTGGTAATTTTGTGATTAGCCTCCCCACATTCAACATTCCTGATTTCAGGTGTATGCTGCTCTTCTCCATCCATACCGGTACTGGACTGCTGCTGTGCCTGGGAGCATTTTTAACTGGTAGTTATCTCATATAACTCACACAGAACCAAAGTATTATAATGATTTAGGGCATCTGATTCAAGTATAATTTCCAAAGCACTGTACACACGTGCGATCGTAGACCCAACCTGTGATGCAGTAGTGTCAGACGGACAGCTATTTTATTAGTGTATTGATCATCCATACTCAAACCCATTCTTGACCATAATGGACATTTGTCAGGTTGCCGGGAGTCAGGATTGTTGTATCTGTATTAAGGTACTTAAAGGGCATGTCCATCCCCAAAACTTAAATTTAACCCACCACTGGCCCCACAATACAGTTATAAAAAATCTTTACCTTATATTTTTGCTCCTTATGGAGCTGCATGTGTAGCCAGCTTTAGGCAAGGTATACACAGATCAATATTTTTTCTCCACCAACTGCCTGGTGCAGCATTTTAAAACATGATTCACCAGTATTATCCAAAATATTCCCCTCCACCAATATTGTTCATTTGATTTTTTTGGGGCAAAATCAGTCAATAATTTAATGGATGTTGATCATTTTCAACTGATACTGCACATTTTATTGCATAGGTTTAGGTATGGGGGCTAAAAATACAAGTTAGTTTGTTTCTGTTAACAGTTTTATCAGGTGGTATCTGGGTAGATCTGTCAGGAGGGGGGGGGGGGAAATTAGATGACAAGATGACATGATACTTATGGTTTAAAAGCTGGAATTGCAAAGTGTGCCTATCAGTATCTTATCAATTAATTAGATGTGACGGCTAAAGTTGAAAGTACAATGTAGAGAGCCTTAAAAAATTGCTACGCATGACACATTCCTTTTTAGCCTTCCTTATTACAAAGTCACTCTCCAACAATGTATGAAAAAGTCTTTTTTCTTCTTCCAAATTTTTAGATCCCTTATTTCAAATCAATGAACAAAATGACCACTTTACAAAAATGATTCAGACAAAATGAATTCATGCAAATTTAATTACACTGTGTGGGTTCTCTTAATAGCCACTATAAAGATATGATGAAATGAAATATAATATAACACAGCCAGGTGTGGACTTGCTTGCCATGGCAAAGGTGTGCTAGACAGAAAGGGAAATACCTGTCGTTTTCATGTCTCCGGTGAGTCATGTGATGTACTACCTCTCAGTTACAAAATGAACAATAGCTGTGTGTGTTTAACAAATAGGTGAAAGGGCTTTTAACAAACCGCAAACACTTGATCTGATTACAACCACATAAATATAGGAAATACCTTAAAAAGGAATTTAGCTCCCGACAATTATTCTATGTAAATATGTGTTTGTTTCAATTAAAATTTACCAATTGAAGATGCTTTAGTGATTTAATTTTTTTTTTTTACAAAGATGATTTAATATCCTTCAATTTCCATATTATATTCTGACTCTGAGGGGCATATTTATAAAGGTGCGTTAACTTTCTGCTGCTGTTTTTGCCAAAATCAGACTTAGCGCTATTTATAAAGCGATGATATCCGGTGTCATTATCTCTGCAATCGCCATTTTGCATATCAGGGATTTATGAAGTGTCAATAACGTCATTTTCGAGATTCAATTTGCCA
Source organism: Hymenochirus boettgeri (assembly GCA_019447015.1). Lineage (NCBI taxonomy): Eukaryota > Metazoa > Chordata > Amphibia > Anura > Pipidae > Hymenochirus > Hymenochirus boettgeri. The sequence goes on from CM033469.1 coordinate 148,819,910, forward strand.
ACTTTGGTGTGGCGGAAACGGCCGTACTTAGCGCTGTTGGGTGCAAGAGGCTGCTGGGAAGGAAGCGCGCTGGCGCGCGGGGTGTGTGTGTGGAGGGTGCACACCAATCATATTAAAATATGATTGGTTAATATTTCTTTTCTAGCAATCAAATGGTCACATATCAACCAATCATATTTCAATTAAATATTAACGCCCCGAAATGCCTAAGCAATGCCCCCAAATCCACAAGACATGCCCTGACCCCACCCACGGATCCTTGCTTGCGACCGCAGGCCTCAGGTTGGGCTCTATAAATTGTGCTAGTGGGCTTTACTGCTTGATTGTGCTAGAAATACAAATAAATACAACATTCAATACCTCATTCTATATAGTTGTGGTAATTTAGGACTTTTTCCTAAATTATTTATCTATATTACACATATCTAGGTTTTCCACATGCTGTCTTAATTTAAGTTGATTTCCCTTTTGCTATGCTTTTCCGTGATCAGTAGTGAGCTGAATTTAAGCTCTGTAATGGCCCTTCTTCCCAGGATGCACCACTTCCTTATAATGTTTCTAAAAGTAATTTAGAACATGCTCAGATCTCTACTTGTAGTCAACGCAAGGGCTGAGACCATAATGGACACTATTAGGGGGTCCTGCAAACAGAAAGTCAATACTTATTAATTTAGGAATTTATGCACAGGGAAATCACTGGATGGACAGTTTATGATCACTGAAATTAGAAAATTCTTCCTATTTTCTTGAAAGCGTATGAACTTCCCCATTAACGTAGGGTTCCTTTTTAAAGAGATTCTCCATGAAACTCACAATTTTTGTATTGCTGTGTTTCCAAAAGTATTGTGGCATATAAATATTGCTAACAACAAACTTATAACACAAATAGAATCATTCTGGTTGAACTTGTCAGATTAAAATGCTGCTTACATTTGCAGATAAGCCGCTGGTAAAAAGCCAGACCATGTAAACAAAGACTCCCTTATTCCTACACTATCAGTTTGATTCTAGGTATTTGTTATTAAATATTCTGTTCTACAAAAAAAAAAACTCCTTACATAGTTACATACTTTAAATATGGGTATCACCAATACAGGATCTCTGTTTTCTTTCTGTTACCTTGTTGCTTGGGAAAAGCCTTGCTATTGTGGTAAGCAGAATGTATATTATTGATAAAAGGCCATTGCAGTTATCATTTGTTGCTGGATATAAAATAACTAACTCATACTGAGACTGAAGACTTTTATGTGCTTATCTGTGAATGGGAAAAAAAACATTTTAACATCGGTATATTTACCAATCATCTAACTAGATTGTAAGCTCTACGGGCAGGGACCTCCTTTCCTCTTATGGCAAAGCTCTAGCACTTACTATTTAATTTGGCTTGAAAAAGCCAAATTACTGTTCTTTCTATTTCTTCTTCTTCTTCTTCTTTTTCTTCTTCTTTTTCTTCTTCTATTTCTTCCGTTTTATTCTTCCGCTTTCTTGGACCGTATCTCCTCCCACAGTTTTTGAGCTAGAGACATGAAATTTGGTACAGACGTGCGGGGCATATAGGAGAAGTGTGCTATCTTCTAGCTAAGGAATCCGCGGAAGCGTTACGGCGTTATCGGCGAATTTCCGGACATTTTTTCCCATAGACTATAATGGTAACAATCCTTAAATGTGGATATTTCAAAACAGTTTGTTTCATGGTCATAAATACAAATGGTGATACCCCCAACCCCCCACACAGACCCAGGTACACCCACCTACTGACCTACCTTTCCATCCCCATGGAAGCCATATTTAAAGGGTAACTAAAGTCAAAAAAACTAATTTAGATTTATCCTCAAAAAAAGATAGTTTTATGGTTATAAAACACAAAAAGGCATACCCCCCAACCAGACCTACTAATCTAATTTTCCATTACTGTGGCAGCCACACTTAAAGGGTAACTAAAGTAAAAAAAAAACTATTTTGATTTATTCTCAATAAAAGATAGTTTTAGGTTGTAAACACAAAAAAGACATACCCCCTCAACCAACCCCAGTACCATGTTCTACTGATCTACTTATCCATTACTGTGCCAGCCAAATTTAAAGGGTAACTAAAGTCAAAAAAACTAATTTAGATTTATCCTCAATAAAAGATAGTTTTATGGTTGTAAACACAAAAAAGACATACCCCCTCAACCAGACCCAGGTACACACACCTACTAATCTACTTATCCATTACTGTGGCAGCCATACTTAAAGGGTAACTAAAGTAAAAAAACTAATTTAGATTTATCCTCAATAAAAAATAGTTTTATGGTTGTAAGCATAAAAAAGACATACCCCCTCAACCAGACCCAGGTACACACACCTACTAATCTAGTCAAAAAAGCAAATTTTGATCAATAATCAAAAAACTTTGTTTTTTTTACCACCAACATGATACAGGTATACACAGCTACTGACCTACCCCTCCATTACAGTTGCAGCCATACTTAAAGGGTAACTAAAGTCAAAAAAACGAATTTTGACCAATCATCAAAAAAGTTTTTTTTTTAACTCTTAACCCGACTCGGGTACACACACCTACTGATCTACTTATCCATTACTGTGGCAGCCATACTTTAAAGGGTAACTAAAGTCAAAAAAGCAAATTTTGATCAATAATCAAAAAACTTTGTTTTTTTAACCCCCAATGTGATACAGGTATACACAGCTACTGACCTACCCCTCCATTACTGTTGCAGCCATACTTAAAGGGTAACTAAAGTCAAAAAAACTAATTTCAACCAATCATCAAAAAAACATTTTTTTTAAACTCTCAACCCGACACGGGTACACACATCTACTGATCTATTTATCCATTACTATGACAGCCATACGTAAAGGGTAACTAAAGTAAAAAAAACTCATTTTGACCAATTATCAAAAAAGTTAGTATTTTATCCCACACACACCAACTGACCTACCTTTAATGCATGTGACATATTTAAAGGGTAAGTAAAAAACAACAATGTCCTCATCATTGACATTATTGAGTTTTAAAATCTGCAGTACAAACACACAAATTCCCTTCCAAAATGCAGTCTTTCAAGCCAAATTCAAAGTTTATACTTAAACTTTCCCTTTCTAGTTTATAGATACATTTATATAATTTATATATTTATGTACTGAACTTTTTATGTATTTTCCCCTTTGTACAACTTTCTTATATTTTTTTCTTGTACAGCGCTGCGTCCCCAAGTGGCGTTTTCTAAATAAACTATACATACATACATATTTAAAGAAATTACAAACACTACTCTTTGGACAAATTGTTAGAGCTAGTCTTGCAAACTGACATACCATCAGCTATTTTGCCCACTTTCCACCCTATCTGTTTACAATATGAAGAAAAGAATATAAAGAATATTTATCACAGATATTGAACTTTCCACATTAAAATGGTGCAAATTGCCTTGCATTACGAGCAATATACTCCACATAGATTGCATTTCTTGGCCACAGCTGCAGAAAATTAAGCTACCCTTGCCATCTAGTCTGTGCACCTTACTCTGAAAATATGGGACAGGGCTAGATTTAATTATACTTTTGCCTTAAAAAAAACTCCCTAATGATTACAGTTACTCATGCTCCAGAATTCATTGCTGTCTATCATGATATGGATGATGGAACAATACAGGAGTCTATATAAAAAAGAAAAAAAAAAGAGAGAGGGGCAATTACTGGCAATTAAAGGGTTATCTATCTGCAGTATATAGGTGGTTTTATTTAATATATATAGAAATAAGATGTAATAAATAAGTATACATCCACACAGAGTGCAACTAGTGACCAAATTTATTCAATACATACAAAAAACAGAAGCCTAGTGCACATCCAATTAATTTGCTAACATTTTATTTTACCATTGTATTTATCTCATAAAAGGCAGGTACTGATATAAAGACAAAGTTTGAGAATTTACCTTCAAACTTTGAAGGTAAAAAGTTACTAAGGTAAAAAAGGTTAAAAGTTAGGACCCAGCAGAATAAAGCATACACTGAAGTGGTTGATGGGGTTAAAATAATTTGGCCAAGTTAATGAACTAATTGCTTTAATTTATCCAGAGAGAAGGGCAGGCTTTTTAAGTCACAATACAATGGTAAAGTAAAATATAAGCAAATTAATTGGATGTGCACTAGGCTTCTATTTTTTGTATGTGGTTTTATTTAACCCTTATTATTATTTAAATTATTTAAATTGGATATTTTGACCACAACCTATATTAGGTCCCAAATGGTAAAGTCAAAATAACGCATAATTTCATTGTATGTGAATGTTTGCAACTAAAAATACACAAACGTATTCATGGTTGTTTATTATTCAACTATATTTTTATTAAGATTTTGTAAAAGTATCAAACAGAAATTCAAGGATATTATACCTCGGTACTATAGATAATGATATGTTGAGTAATAAAGTTTTACATGGGTATTGATTTATCATTTGAAAATAGTACACATCTCATTTTTTGAGCTATTTTGCTTACCGTACTATTTTTTACACTCTGGAAGATTAAAAGGGGGGTGGGGGGCAAGGGGAGAGATTGCTGAAGTTCAACCCTGATTGAGACATTTTTGTTCTCCATAAATTTCTGTCACAGAACAAAAAAGATACCATGGCTAGCATCTGGTTAAAAGCCTCAGACTGAAGCTTTTCTAGCTTTTCCAATAGAGATGGCTGAACTTCCTAAAGTTCAGCTCGTTTTTGAATTTCAGTAAAAGTTCAATAGTTTGATAGTTTAAAAATGGACCAATTAAAATCAATAGGGACAGATCGTTTGAAAAGTAACTGACTGTATATGGCTCTGGGACCTGGGAAATGGTTTGAGGAACATGTACATATCACCAAAACTTGTTTAAATACTAACTTTCCTCGCGATCGAGATATTTTCGAGCTTCCGCATTGAATTTTCGAGGGTTACCGAAATCAAACGACAAATTTGAGGGTTATTGCCGAATTTGAGGGTTACCAAACTGTGCATTCGAAGGTTATGGCTGTCACTTCTGCTGCTCTGTAGAAATCTCCTGATTGATTCTCTACACCCACTCAGATCACTGTCCCTTCACCCTCTCTCTGGTCTGTGTCCACTTTCCTTCCTGCCCCATCCCCTCCCAAAAGGGTTCCTCCTGCAAGAGAGCTTGCTCCTGAACAGTAAACATTTCCCCCCTTGCGGGGACTACATGTGATATCACCAGTTCCACAGCTCTGCCCCCAAACCTCAGGTTGGAGCATGCTGGGACAGCTGCCCTCAAATTTCAAAATCATTTTTAAAGCTAACACAAGCCTGATAAAATATTTTTTTACCTACGCAAGGTGTCCATAGGTAGAGTAAAGGACAGGAAATGGTTGCAGTTCTGTAACTAGCTTCAGAAAAGATAGATTTTTGGTGGGGCCTCTTACACAGCACATCATGTAACTGTCACAGACTTTACAAGCCTATAACTTAAGATCCAGAGAACAACAAACATCATCCTAGGCTTGTTTGAAAGATATGAGTGCACAATTATTATTATTATTATTAATGGCTAATAAACATGGAAAATTACTCCTGTGAGTACTACAGGCCAGCTCCCATAATCCACTTTAAATGGATCCCACCCAGGCACCCACCCAGCACTAGACTTCATAGAATGCTGCAGTCTTGACAAAATTTAAAAAAAAATTTTTAATGTCAATAAAATCACCATTTTTTTTATTCTTCCTGGTAGGCTATCAGCAATTCAAGCTGAAGAATAAACTGCAGGGTTAAAAGCTGCTTTCAAAACTTATCGGGAACTTTCATATTGGTGTGGAGAGTGGAGACATCTGTATAGAAAATATGCGTATAGAGACATGGACTACATGGGATGTGACTTCTACTGGCAACAACATGGAATCCTTCTTAGTTACAAAATATCCTTCTTACATGTATATAATTGCAACTTAGGGAAGTAATGTATCTTGTAGGTGTTCTGAGGAGAAGCGGTTTACTTTAGGTTTAAAAAGAAATAAGTTAAGCTCTCTTTTCATACTTATAGGTCATGTCCATCCCCCAGACAAACTTTCTACCCCACAAACTTACTTTTGCAATACTTACCTGGCTACCCAGCATTCAGAAAGGAAGATATTAACCCCAAAGCCAACACCTCTTTTGTTTGATCCCCATTCCAAGTGTTAGCTGTCAGTCACAGTTAATAACTTATTATGGCTACTCAACCTGCCTCATTTACATCTGCGCGATCTTGTGAAAAGTTCTTATAGCCACAGAAGGAGGCAGACACACTGGAGTATCTTCTCCAGCTCCTAAAATAATATCTTCTTTTAGGAGCAACGGGGAGTAAGGCATGTGTAAACATTTGTGACAAGAAAATTCGGGACCAACCCTAAAATTTTACTATGCTCTACTTAAAGGACAATTAAAGCAAACAAACAACTTGGGCTAGAAACAAAGTACACATTGCATATTATATAATGCACCTACTCAGAGTGACATCAGCCCAATGACAGTGAAGATACAATATGTGGTTTTAAAGTTGTCCCATGGGGGCTTCCATCTGGGCTCCTCCTCCTGTACCCACTGGGTATCGCACATGCCCAATAGCCATACCTTAGGTACTGAAGATAAATAGCAAACTCATTTCTATTTTGCATGCATACTTAACTATCAGAACTTATTAAACTGCACCTACATTAGATTAGAAATAGTAATGCGCTTTTTATGTGCACTAAAACTGCATATGGATTTTTGCTAAATTCTGGATATTTATAAAATATGGTTGTGCTAAGCTGGGCTAAGATCAGGTTCACTTCAGTATCCTCCCTTTGCAGCTCTGCATCCCAGCTCTACTTCTCTTCTCTTACTAATGGCTAACACGGTAAAAATCTCAACTATTGCTTAGGGACTCGTATCCAATTTGAATATCCAACTTACTTCATTCTCATGTTATATGGGATATATTTTTCAGCAGATAAGCATGTGGTTATTTATTATCTACTATCTATTTCTAATATAAATGATAAATTATTGTTATATTACATAGGTTATAATTTTAAATATATATTGTGAGTTATACTACATGATGGAATATGGCTTTATGATACATCTTTTTTGGATTTAATATGTAAAAAATAAATGTTCTCTGCCTATGTTGTCCATAGATAGAGTAAAAGACAGATAATGGCTGCAGGTCTGTAACTAGCTTCAGAAAACATCTTTTTTTGGGGTGTGGGTTATGACACAGCTTATAACGCAGGCCTGTCACAGAGACAAAAAGACAAGGCAGTCTGGGAAGTGTAAATTTACAAGCCTATAACTTAAAATTAAGAGAAGTTAGAGACATCATTTGTATGGAGACCACAGTTACCTTTTTATCAGAGGCATCCCGTTTTCTATTTATTTATATTGCAAAAAATGCACTAGACTTTAAATTAATTCAGACTTCTACCAGGTATTCCAAATAAGAAAATAACATGAGCACCAATCCAAAGGGAATAGTGTCTATACTTCTATAAGTGGAAATGTCAGATTAAGGGATCCAGAGTACTGTGTAAGTTACAACCCAGGACCACATGCAGCCTGTTTGCTTTCCCCAACTGGTCCCCTGCTACTAGATATGAACCCCAAAAGAATTTCCTGAGATTAATAAAAATAAATGGAACAAAACACTCTTTTTTCATTCAATGTAAAACCTTTCCTGCCCTAATCACCCATGCATTGTAAAACACAATTACAGTAAGTTACATTTATGTAAGAATCAGCCCTTCACAACAGGCCAAGGACCATTTTTTTAGATGTACACAATTTATGTATACATACAAAGTAACCCATGTATGTAGGAAATCGAAATCCTTCTTACATCTCCATCAGGGGGCTGCATGTACAAAAGACAAGCTGTCAAAGTAATTCTTGCACAGCGGATTACAGCTCAGCATGTGCATAACTCCTTAATGATAAAGACAAGGGAGATAGTCATGTTGGAGGCACAGGGAAGTAAGTGTTGAGCTGTCAGCTACTGAATGAACAGTACTTACAGCTCACCGCTTCTACATGTAACCACCCAGGGTGTTGGTACTATCAATGGCCAAAAATCTTTTGTAGCATACAATAGTTGCCCTTTAACGTGTCATGTGCTTCGCATTTTTACTCACGCATTTCCTTAATTTCACTTTCTTCTGCACACAAACTTACATTTACAAATAAATGGCTTCTTCTGCGTTTTTTTTTTTTTTTTTGTCGGAGATATGAGGGGGTAGATGGAATTTTGCAACCATGGCAACTAAGGATGGTCTTTACCCTGTCCACGCCCTGTACTTTCACTAGCTGGCACTATCATATGTCATGGAACTTGGTTATATCACTGTTTTTTATTGCTTCTATGTGAATTCTGTTAGTTTAAATCTATATGAATGAATCATCAATCTGGTATTCCTGAAAGGTGATTCAAGATCTAATAATATTTCCTCTTGCTTGTTACAGCCTGAAGAAAGGGAAGCAGCTTTAATTATGAGTCACTGATTACATATTGAATTATACCGGCAAAATCAAAGGTTGGGTTGTAGGAAAGAGATTTAAAGGAATAGTTCACTTTTCGGTCGCAAATTTCCATTACTGCTGCGTTGGATAAATAATGGATCTCTCCTCTGGATTGAGTTCTTCTTGCTGGTTCATTTCTTTAGTCAAGTGAATTTAACACCATTAACGCTTGTGTTACGAAGACTGACACAAATTCTACCTTAACCCATGCAAAAATTCTACCTTAACCCTTTAAACCTTGCAGCACATACAGTAGGTGTGTGCTTAAGAGGAAGATGGAATTTAATGGTTGAAACTCTGTTAATACATGACTGAATTAAAGGGTATCTCCACACCCAATATATATATATATATATATATATTTTTTTTTTTTTTTTTTTTTTGTAGTGTACCCTGCCTCCCTCCACACACACACACAAACACACAACCTGAACACCAGGATTTAAAGTTTAATAAGTGCCCAGAAATCAATTTACCAACCTTTTTTTCCTTGGTTTCTGCCTCTACTGCTCTTCTGTTCCTGGAAGTAGCAGTAGAGGCCAGACTAGCAGCCGCGTCTGATAGTCAGCCAATCACAAACGTGGCTTCTGGCTATTGAGAGTCAAGGGAACGAGGTCAGGTAAGTCTAATTCTGTGCACTTTTTAAAGTTAAAACACTGGTGTTTTGGGTTGGAGTGGGGTCCCCTACACTACAGAAAAGTTTACTTTTTCTGAAGAACCCATGCAGTATGGAGGGATCAGGGGGAGGGAGGGAGGAAGGGGGTCAGGAGAGCTCCCCTGCGCATACATGAGTCTTGTAATCACAGGGAAGTAGCAGGCACCAGATGACACACAGATACTCCTATTCTTCACTTTTTTGGATTTTCATTATACATTGAAGGAGAACCATAATGAGCAAAGAAAAGGGGTAAGGATTTTTACTACATAGTGGGCAAATTTAAATTCTGGGGGTGGACATGTCGTTTAAGTTGAAGAAGGTTTTGTTTAATCAGGAAATTCTTTTTTTTATACAAAAGTAACGTTGACCACTTTACCTGTTGCTGCTTTCTACAATGAATGTGTCTGGTACACTCATTTGTTAGAAAAACAAACAAAAGGTAGGCGTTTGGTAGTATCAATCAGAATTCCTTATTACACATTATATCTGATAAGGAGGTTGCACCCATTTTTGGACATTGCTTAATACGTGAAACTAAATGTATAATCATAAAGATAAATATATATTTACACTAATAATGCTTTTAAAAAGGTCTGCATTTTACAGCATTATGCATGTACTTTTTTGAAACTATTTTGCACGTTATTCCTAAAAGTAAATTGTGAATGCTAATTTTCCAATAATACATGTCTACATGGAAATCAGAGCTCCCTCTAGTGTTCAAAATACAAACCAAAAATGTGCAAGTGTCCATGCAAATACACAAGGGCAAATGGGGGTGATGGGGCATGAATCCCTTGAGCTAAGAATTATGACATTATTCAGATTATTGTCATGTGGTGGCATGACAAAAATTAATGGTCTCTGCTAATAGATCTTTATGATCTTTTTAGGAGGGATAGAGGGATCACAAAGAGGGGAGGATTTTGTCTATAAGTAAACCCTTATCTAAAGCCTTGCATCAAAGAAAGTATCAAGACTAAACCATATGACTGCAACATCATAAGTAGGTCCCAGCATGGCTTTATGTGTAATTGATCCTGACAAATTAATCTGATTTTCTTCTATGATAATGTGAGTCAGAAACGATATCTTAGGGGGACTGTGGTTTTTTTTGCAAAAGCATTTGGTGTTCATAAGGGGTCTATCCCAGTTTTAAAACTGTTTGTAAATTTCCTAGAGTAAGGCATTGATAATATGCTCTTTATAAAAGAGTACATTCTCTGTGGTTGCTGATGATACTGTACTAAATTGTGCAGGACTATAGATTTAAATAAATTTGGGTACTGGACCATAAAATTGCAAATGAGGTTTAATGTTGAGTAATCCAATGTTAATCAATTGGGAAGAAACTTTAGTTAACAGGGTGCCTGAGAGTTTCACAGGTGGGTGGTGAGTACCTTGTGGAATGATCATGCTTTAAACAGTCAGTTCAGAGTTGGTCTTTCAGATTCCATCAAAGATACACTGGCGAACTACCCAGCTCCCAATAGCGATCAAGCTCGCTATTAAAATTGTTTGTAGGTTGCAGGAACAACAACTATGATTCCTCCCATGCTCAAAGTTCTTCTTTTCCCCTCCATGTCTTATTCTTCTCTTCCCCTTCTTTTGTGTCTACAGAGGAACACATGTAGTTAACCCCTACTCAAAAGGTAGAAGATGCTCAGAAGGCCTAAGCCTGTATGCTGTGGAGCTCATGGTCACTTCGCAAGTGTCCATGCAAATACACAAGGGCAAATGGGGGTGATGGGGCATGAATCCCTTGAGCTAAGAATTATGACATTATTCAGATTATTGTCATGTGGTGGCATGACAAAAATTAATGGTCTCTGCTAATAGATCTTTATGATCTTTTTAGGAGGATAGAGGGATCACAAAGGGGAGGATTTTGTCTATAAGTAAACCCTTATCTAAAGCCTTGCATCAAAGAAAGTATCAAGACTAAACCATATGACTGCAACATCATAAGTAGGTCCCAGCATGGCTTTATGTGTATGATCCTGACAATTAATCTGATTTTCTTTCTATGATAATGTGAGTCAAACGATTATCTTAGGGGGACTGTGGTTTTTTTTTGCAAAGCTTTGGTGTTCATAGGGGTCTATCCCAGTTTTAAAACTGTTTGTAAATTTCCTAGAGTAAGGCATTGATAATATGCTCTTTATAAAGAGTACATTCTCTGTGGTTGCTGATGATACTGTACTAAATTGTGCAGGACTATAGATTTAATAAATTTGGGTCTGGACCATAAAATTGCAAATGAGGTTTAATGTTGAGTATCCAATGTTAATCATTGGGAAGAAACTTTAGTTAACAGGGTGCCTGAGAGTTTCACAGGTGGGTGGTGAGTACCTTGTGGAATGATCATGCTTTAAACAGTCATTTCAGAGTTGGTCTTTCAATTCCATCAAAGATACACTGGCGAACTACCCAGCTCCCAATAGCGATCAAGCTCGCTATTAAAATTGTTTGTAGGTTGCAGGAACAACACATATATTCCTCCCATGCTCAAAGTTCTTCTTTTCCCCTCCATGTCTTATTCTTCTCTTCCCCTTCTTTTGTGTCTACAGAGGAACACATGTAGTTAACCCCTACTCAAAAGGTAGAAGATGCTCAGAAGGCCTAAGCCTGTATGCTGTGGAGCTCATGGTCACTTCGCTCGCCCCTGTTCCTAAATGATGCCAGGAAACTCCTAAACCTAGGTGGCTATAAGAAAGCCGATCTGGGTAAGCAGGTTATGCTCAAATTTCTTTGGCTAAACCTTCTTTGGGTTCTTTGGCTAAAACTTTTCAGGCCTTTTGGACCATGGGGCTGCAGGAAAACTTTATGGATATCTACCTTGTCCACTCTTTAGGCATTCTAGTTGCCCAAGCCAGTCTGTATTCTAGCTATTTATGATTCCCCACTGGTACATGGTAAACCTCTTGTCTCTTCTCCTACTGTTTTCATTAAAGTGGGTTTAATGAAAAATGTTTAATTTTCTTTTTTAGGATGGGCGATGATTGGAAGACTGCTTTTAGCACAAAAGATGCCCATTATGAGTAATAACAGCAATGTTCAGAGTATACTCCATCACACCGATGTTGGCTGTATGCCAGACAAATAAATAGGTGCTATCCCCCTAGCCCTCCACTCCAAGGGCCAAATAGTTCTATAGCACAAGAAAAAGGATGGGGGAGCACACTAATCAGGTGAATCCAAATGTGTTTATTGAAACAACATACACAACGTTTCGGGACGCACTGTCCCTTCCTCAGGTACAATCAGTGTGAGTAAAACATCAACTATTTAAACCCTAAACCCCACCTCCATATCATGTGATATCATGAGTGACACACATGGGGCCAACAGGAGGCTACCCATTAAGGGTATCAGAAAAAGTGCAATATTATAAAGTGCATTATCGTATAAAGTGCTAAGTGCCATAAAAACATATATTATTTTAAATACGTGAAAAGCATCAATAAAATCAAGTCTATTCATATCTGCTAAATAGAACAGATAATCAATAAATTATAATATGACATTGGATAAGTGATTTGTAACCAAATGGTTAGTGTGAGATGCATAAATACAATCGTGACAGGAATAAAATCCATTAAAAACATGAGTGCAATAATAAAGTTACTTATACATCAATGTTACATAATTTGTTCAAGACCATCCCAGAATGATACTTTTTATTCTTGTCTGCGTCCTGTAGATGGCAGTGTGGGGCCTGAGAGAAAAACATAATAATACAATATAATAACTGTGGGAAATCCTATAATAAAATAGTAAAAGAACTGATTATAAGGCCTGAAAAAGGCAAACCAAGGTCTATATAAAACTACTAAGTCCTGCTTCCTTCTTCATACCAATAGGATGTAACGTTTGTAATCTATCAATCCAGATTGCCTCTCTTCTCAGAAGGGTTCTTCTGTAATCACCCCCTCTGATTGTAGGTTTAACCACCTCTAAACCCTGCCATTTTAATTGTGAAGCATGATGCCGATTCTGAAAAAAATGTCTACTTACAGGAGTTTCGTATCTTGACTGCTCCCTGTATACTTATTAATGTCCCTTTTAATGGCCCTTTAGACGAACAGGTAGCAAAGTCTTTAAGTATCATTTTGAACCCTTTGCTAGGATGGTATAAAATTTCTCCTGGAATTATAGCATTACAGCTACCACATCTCCTACAGGGAAACGTGCCTGCCTTAAGTGGGCCTAGTAAGAAACCTTTCTTTTTCTCTGTGGGGTCTAGATCAGTATGAACCACTTGGTAAATCAAAAAATTTGGTATACAGGTACTTCCAGACTGAAAAAGACTCCAATGGATATCTTTGATGCTTTTACTGACATGACATGTCCTTTATCAAGTGTACAAAAACAGTGCTCCATACTACATATATACATACAACACAGGAAATGACATCATAGTCCCTCCCCCCCACCATGTGAGTAGATCCTCCAATGGAATCCTACGGTGTAGTTGAATGGTGTCTCCCATCTACATGGGGTAAATAAGAAAAAGCAACAGCTACACAAATATACAAATATACAATAAACATAAGTTTAGAATATGGTACTGCTAATGCCTGCCATACACATTACACAAGTACTGCCTAAAAGGGGCCTACTGAGGGTACAATAAGGGATCAAGTCAGATAACATATTGTGTATTAAATTGAATAGCCTAGGGATAAGATACTATTACCTTGTAGAGACTATATCGACTATGACATCTATGACAAGGTAATAGTATCTTATCCCTAGGCTCTACTCACATGGTGGGGGGGAGGGACTATGATGTCATTTCCTGTGTTGTATGTATATATGTAGTATGGAGCACTGTTTTTGTACACTTGATAAAGGACACCTTGTCCGAAACATGTTGTGTCAATAAAAGCATCAAAGATATCCATTGGAGTCTTTTTTAGTCTGGAAGTACCTGTATACCAAATTTTTTGATTTACCTAGTTAAAGTGCTTGGGACAGTGCACAGCAGGATCCAGCAGCCTAGAGAGGTGCAGGACACTACCCATTTGTTATCGAGTATGAACCACTTGGTCACCTATGTTTTTAGGTCTTTTGTAAGAAAATAGCGGAGGGTACGAAAATACTTCTCCAAACGTAGCATCGTTCTGTAGAATTCCCCAATGGCGTTGCACTATTTTCTGTATTTCTACCGCATGTGTACTGAATGTAAAGACAAAAGGTAACCTGGTATTCTCTGTTCTTACTTTCTTATCCTGTAGTAGAGAATATCTTTCTATCTTCATCACCCTTTCACAGTAATTTTTAAGTGAAATAGCATTATATCCTCTTTTAACAAATTTTTCACACATTTCAGTCAACCTGATTTTACACTGGTCACTCTCACTTACGTTTCTTCTGACACATAGAAACTGGCTATAAGGCAGGCCTTTAATTGTACCTGCAGGATGATGGCTACTTGCCAGTAAAAAGTTATTCCTGTCAGTTGGTTTAACGTAAATGTCTGTGACCAGTGTACCATTTTTGTTCAAAATCAGGACATCAAGAAAATGTATCTGTTGCTGATTATATGACAGTGTGAATCTGAGAGTGGGATGTACAGAGTTAATGAAGTGATTAAATTCCTGTAAAGATGTGGCGTCACCATCCCATACAAAGAAGATGTCGTTCACATACCTTGTATAACCTTTCATTTTGTCTTTTAGTTGTACATTATCAAGGACATATTTTCTTTCAAAGCTGGCCACAAAGAGGTTGGCATAAGTGGGAGCAAAATGGGCACCCATACTGGCGCCCTGTGTCTGAAAGAAATATGTCTTATCAAAACGAAAAAAAATTGGGTCAAACAAATATTTAACAGGTCAAGAATCAAATAAGTTAATTTCACATCATATCCCCAGTCGAGTAAAGCAAACTCAATCACCTTCATCCCTAAGGAATGTGGGATGGAGGTGTAGAGGGTTTCGATGTCCATGGTGCAAAGGTATGCGTCCTCCTGAACCTGTCCAAACCCCTCCAAGTGTTGTAGGAAATTAGTAGTATCTCTTAGACATGTTCAATTATTAGCCACAATTGGTTGCAAATAAAAGTCAATAAATTTCCCAAGTGGTTGCAATAGGGACTCCACCCCTGATACTATGGGACGTCCTGGTGGTGTAATAAGATTTTTATGAATTTTGGGTAACAGATAAAATACCGGCATCCTGGGGTGTTCACATGTCAAAAATTCCATAGTGGTATTGTCTAAAGTGAGTAATACCCTTTGGTCTTAATAATGTTCCAGCAGTCTTCCAAGACTTTATCAACAAAGTACTTCTCCAGGGCCCCCCTGAGGTCGTATTCTGTCACAATATTGAGGCTTCCCTGAAAGACTTAATCTTTGTGCTTTCTTTAAACAGTTAAACAGGCTTTTAAGGAACGGAGACACTGGTTAGAAGGATCTGAACACTCACGGATCATAAAAATTTGTAATATATTGAACAAGCACGCTGGGTACTCTTTTTCTCAAGGTTTAATTTTAGAATTACCAATAGACCTGGTTCAAAAAATACCAAAGCTGATATCATGTCCTGTAATTTCCCTGAGTCTCTTTCTTGGTCTGAAGTACCACCTAAACTCATTTTGCCCACGACTTGTGTTCTTAAAGTTCTCACTCCTAGCCAGTTATCATCTAATTGAGCTGAAATTTTGTGGCTCTTTCAAGAAGATGTTCCAAATGGTAAACCTTCTAATTTTATGTTTGTACCTCTAACTCTTTGATTACAGGTCCACTCACAGTTTCAGGACTCTAAATTTTCTGGGCATCCTGGGAAAAGTAAAAACCTTGGCCTTGCTCACCTGTAACTTTGGTAGTTGTCTTTTTCTAAAAATGTTAAGTCTTATGTTAGTGCTTGTGCTATTTGTGCCAGTAGTAAAGCCTCTAGATAAGCCCCACATGCCACCCCAGAGGTACCTTGAGTTTGCTCATGTTGAGAACACTCCAAACAAAAATCACAGTGTGCAAGTACATAAATTCACTTCCGGACCTCAAAAGTGATGTCAATCCTTTGGCATGCAGGTCTATATCTTGCCTCTCCATGGGGTCAGCTTTCAGTATATCAAACAATGCAAACAATGAGAGTGCAAGGTAAATTTTCAGCCTCTGAGGAAGTGATGGAAGGCTGTGAAATGCTATGTAAATTGTATTATGATGTTGAAATAAGTACTTATCTTTTACCAATACTGCGTCTCGTAGCGTTCCTTCCACTCTCATTGTTTGCAATAAGATGGTTCATGTTATTCCTCTTCCTAAACTCCCCTCTGCTAAAAAGTTGTCACAACTTTTCATTAACCATATTTTCCATTGTCATGGCATCTCTGAAAACATTGCTTCTGACAGGAGTGTGGTTTGTTGCATAGTTTTGATGAGACTTTTCGTCACACCATGGCATGTTTTTATCTTTCTCATCGGGTTTTCACCCCGAGTCCAATGGTCAGACCAAAAGAACCAATCCATCACTGGAACAGTTCCTTAGATGTTTCATGTTTGCCATTTGTTTAGAATTTAACTTTGCCGAACACTTTTAGCCCACAATAATTCAATTTATTCTTCTACTAATGTCTCTCTTTTCTGGTGCAATAATGGTCGTCATCTCAAATCTCCTTTTTATCCGTCTTTTCTGAACTCTTTGGATTGGTCCATTCAAATGTGTCAAATATAGCACCAGATACAATTAAATTTTAAACAAGTGGCAGACCAACAAAAGAGATTTGGTGATCGCTCAAAAGAACGGAATTCTCTCCAGGAGATTTAGTCATGGTTTTCACACCCAATTTATCTCTCCATTAATCATCTGCTAAGTTGGGACCCAAATTAATAGAGCCGTATCCAATCTCTCAAAAAAAATTAACTGAGTAACCTACAAAGTAACGTTACTAGCTTCATTCAAATGTGTTAACACCATCAAGTCTCTCTCTAAACTCTGCAGCCAATGTTGCATCCACCTCAGATCCTCCTCCTATTGATGTTCAAGGAAAACCAGAATATGCAGTAGAAAAAATTCTGGACTCTCTTTGTGTACAAAAACCTCTTCAATATCTTGTTGACTGGAAGGGTTACGGCCCATAGAATTCATTCTGCTTAATTAATTTCTACAAGGATTCCACAAGGATTTTCCTCAGAAGCCAGTTTCTAAGGGTCCACAAGGGGTGGTGGAAGTTAATGTCAGTAATAGTGCTCATCTTCTCTCCACTCTCACAACACTCCATTTGGCTTTTTGGGGTAGTTCAGCTCTTTCCGTTGTTCAACTCTTCGGCCATTCGGGAAGTTCCATTCGAGGTCTTCATGCAGCTGCATCTCCTGAAAGCTCTTTTATCACGATCTATCGAGAAGAGTTTCACACTAGATAGATTGTGACATACAGAGGAAAACTTCCCTGTGTTTGGTGGGCTTCCCAGAAACACGGGCCCGGTTGCATTTGCAACCCCTGCTACCCTATTACCATGCAAGGGGCAATTATGTCCAGTGAGGTGCTTCCAGACTCCTAGCAAATGGAGGCTTGGCTATTGGTGAAACAAGTTGTTATAGATTGGGGTATCTGTCCTAAAGGGATACTTAGGGACTCCAGAACACTACATTTTATTTTTTTCTGTATTTTCCTGTCATCTCCCCAAGTGACTGTGTGATATTGGCTCAAATGGACCCATAGCCTGAATGAAAAGAAGTATACTGTCTGCATATTGTCTATTGCCATTGTTTAGATGTGCTTACTATTAACATTAGACATGTCCAAACTTCCTGAAATTCGTTTTGTTTTTGAACTTCCGAACAGTAAAAATTCAGAAGTTCGGAAACAAACCCATTAAAGTAAATGGGAGGAAATAGTTCGAAAGGTTTAGATAAATTACAGATAAAACAACAATGGTAACTTACTGTACATGGCTGTGGCACCTGGGAAATGGTTTGGGAAACATGTCCACATCACTAAAACTTGTTTAAACGCTTCTTTCCCCAATGACAATTGTTTTTACACACTACATTTAAGGATTATGGCCAAATCGAGGGTTTCCAAATGATACATTTGAGGGTCACCGAAAAAGACAACAATTGCTGCAATTGAGGGTTATTCAATTGTACTCGAACGCTACATTCAAAGGTTACCAAACGCTACATTCAAAGGTTACCAAACAATACGTTCGAAGGTTATCGAAATCGTCTGCTACAGTCGAGGGTTACAAAACTCGAATTCTACATTTGAGGGTTTCGGAACAATACATTCAAGGGTTATTGAAATCAAAGGCTACATTTAAGGGTTACCGAAATCGACCGCTACATTTGAGGGTTACCAAAATTGACTGCTACATTTGAGGGTTACAGAAATTGAATCATACATCCAAGGATATATACGAGGGTTACTGAATTCGAATGTTACATTCGAGGGTTACTGATTCACAAATTTGATAATTATTGAAATTAAACTCTTCTTTCCCCACGATCGAGCAATTTTCGGATTTCTTCACATTACATTCGAGGGTTATGGACAATTCAAGGGTAACCGAACTATACATTCAAGGTTTACCAAAATCGAAAGCTACATTCGAAGGTTACTGGACTCTATATTTGAGGGTTACCGATTCGCAAATTTGATAATTATCGAAAATAAGTCTGCGAGTTCGGAAAACCCGAACCAGTTCATAGTTCAGATAGTCCGAATAGAGTTTGGATAGTTTGGGCTCAGTTCCATCAATAATTAACATATGTCTGCGCTTTTTAAGGGTCCTGCGAACAGGAAGTCTTTATTTATTTACACACAGACAAAATGAAAAGTTAGGATGGAAAAATACAGCTTCTTTGTTTTTATATGCACTGAACTTCCCCTTTAAACCTGTTGAACATTCAGCCTCCTCCTGGGGATTCTTACCATGTCTGCTTTCTGCATTTCATAATTTGATGTAGGGCATTGTGACCAAGATCTAATATCAGAGATGCCCATATTGTGGCATTCCAGATGTGAAAAAAATGGAGCTCCCAGCAATCATGGTTTTCAAATGACTGTGCACTGAAGGCACTTTTTCCATTTCCATAAATAATTGCTGTAGCTAAACTTAAAGGGGAACTTTGGTGAGGAAACCTAAATGAAATTAGACATGTTATTGATTCTTTAACTTCCATAGTTGTTGCTGCTGTCTTTATTGTGCCACTGAGTTCATGTTTGGTAATCCAATGATACAAAATAATAAAGATTGTGGACGTTGCCATGTTTGTTAAGGGAGGTCCCCAGCCCATTTACTTTCTGAAGCCTCTATTGGTTATAAGACATCAGAGCGTCAAATAGTTGTTTAGGGCCGCACCAAAGTATTTTAACACACGGTCCGATTGCATGTTAAAAAGTGCACACTGCGCTGTGATCCATTATTCAGATCGCATGCAATCAGCATTTTTTTTACAATCCTATGCGCTCTGATTGTGCAACATCCGGTCTACTGTGGCGTCCTAAAAATTCAATATGGTCTCTTATTAGTACATGTACATTAGTACACAGAGGCTTAGTTTCCCTTGAAATCAGAGGTATAATATTCACGTTTACTTTGATTCCTGAGAGACTTAACCAATTTCTTCACAAATAATTGTTTTATTGATAGATGAGAGACTTAACCAATTTCTTCACAAATAATTGTTTTATTGATAGATAAAAGAGGGTGTTTATGACTTTTTTTTAGCATTTCCAAAGATCATCATTAGATCACCTTTGAGATTGATAACAAACTTGGAATATGGGCATAAATGATCTTTTCTCATTAGGAACACTGAGCTCCATTCACAAATAGTATAGTAAGCTGTCACACAGTGACAGCTTCCTATACCAGGTCACTGCGATCTAAATGGAGATTGCAGTGCAGTACCACCATTGACCACCATTAGGCAGCAGGGGGAAGCCTAAGGAAAGACCCCGGTGCAGAGGAAATCCTCTGACCTCCATACCGTGTGGTTATGGAGACAAGCCGGGGGAACCAGCTCAGCTGTACGATCCAGTAAAAGTGGGTTTAAATATCATGATCCCCACATCAGATTCGGATGAAACCAATGTGGGATCAAGTGGCCAATTGAATGGTGCACCCCAATTGCCCCTAACTAACTTACAGAGGAAGCGTGTATTCGCTCATGAACCAGAACCCTTTTGGCTTATTTTTGGCTGCCTGAATTGGGGTCTGCAACTTTTTGGCTCTGTTCAAGCAACCGGCTCACCTTTTAGCTCAGCGTTAAGTGCTACAACGGCAATGGGGGTTTGCACCCTTTCATCTCTCTTCTGGCCACTGGAACGGGGGTCTGCACCCTTTTGGCTAAAGGCAAGGGAACGCTGTATACAGGAAAGGTGAGTAACTGGGTAACGGAAGAAGGGGTTGCAAAAAGCTACTATCAGGCGCCGGGTCCAGGAAGAACCTCGCGCCACTTGGTGCACCTTCATGGAAGTGCAGAGCGGTGCCGGACCAGAGCAGCAGGTAAGTTCATGACAACTACGTAAAAACCAAAACATTTTAGTTGCATGTGAAAGACCGCTTAATGTTCTGGTTTTCCAGACAATGTTAAGCTGGAACACATACGGAATTTACGGTTCGGCACTCACACACAGATAGACACTCTCACAGACACTCTCACAGACAAATGCTCTCTCAGTCAGACATTCTTACAGACACACTCACAAAGACAGACACTCACTCACACACACTCTCTCACAGGCAAACACTCACACAGGCACACTAAGACAGGCACTCTCACACAGATTCTCACAGATAGACAGATGCTCTCTCAGTCAGACACTCTCACAGACAGACACTCACACACAGACACACACTCACAGACAAACACTCACACAACACTCACACACAGACAGGCACTCTCACAGATAGACAGATGCTCTCTTACAACCAAACACTCCCATAACATAGCATTATATTCACAACAATCTAACTCTTAGTAAATTAATTTATTATATTACAGCCCACTTTAAAATGTCATACAATATATTGCCCTGTATTCAAAGTTCATAATCATCATATATGAAAAGATATCTTTTGGTACTTAAAATTCCTAATTCCTACTTCCAAATCTATAAATTCCAAAGGTCAAATAATAGAAAATTGCCTAAATTACAATTAAAATAAACTATGGGTGTATTATAAATCCAATAGTTTGGCTGTTACACCAGTCTTTCTCAAGGTTTGAAATCAATTAGCACAAACAGGCGGCCCAATCAGCACCACTGGAAACAGGCTTGAAGCTTTTTGCAGTCCGATGAAGTTAAAAGAAATTCACCTTTATTGACACATCATTAAAATTCTTCTCGTAACAAACATATTGGGTTGTAGCAATCTTGGTCTGACGCGTTTCGGTCAGCGATCCTTACATCACTCAGACACACGTGATAACAATGATACAAACAAGAATAAAAGGCCAATGAGCCAATCAGCAACAGCAGTTACATTACACCTTGTTCTACATTAACCCTTAATGGTGTCGAAGTCACATGCTTAGTGCAAATCATTATAAATATTCCTCAATCCAGTATAACAGATACTTTCTTCAGTCTATTATAACAACAAAATACAACTACATAAACATTTCTTACAAATTATTAGGGATGAAAAGTACATAATAATAATTTGAAAATTAATCATTCAAAAGGTTTAAGGATAAGACGAACAAATAAAGTACTACCCAAAAATACAAATGGATATTTAGTATAGCAGAATAATCATTATATGTTCTCTTAAAGTATTATTCACATGGGTTACAGTGTATCCTTTACAACTCTACTACTGGATTAAGTTATCTCTAGATGTTTAATATTGTACCCAATGTCTGCTAATAGTTATAGATCTAGGAGTATTTATCACAGAAACAAAAAGTTGATATAGTTGATATAATATGGTTCCTTAAGAATCACATGTCCACTAAATCATTCAAGACTTATTAAGTTTTTTTCCTCTAACACTTACTTACAAAACAAAACTTCACATAGAAATAATAACTAAGTCCAATAGACCGTAACACCTGGTTAAGATCTATTTACTAATATTTACTAGCCTAAGTAAGATTATTTTACAAAGAATTCAAATACACATAATAAATACTGTAAGGCCCTATATTATACAAGTCAAGTCCAACGGGAATTCAATCCCTAAGGGTAAGTCGTTTCCAATATTCAATATCAGAACGCTTACACTTTTCGTCCAAAAGGTCTTGATCGCATTCGCCTCCTCGGATCCCACATATTGCATTATTAGTGCTCATCGAACCTCGCCTTAGGGCACGTATCGTCCTCCCTACATACTGTTTTGCATTGGTACATGTTAATGAGATAACAACATTTTTTGTATCACCATAGCAAGGTCCGTTTATTGTTCTACGAACTCCCGTCACTGCTGTGATAAGAAAACATCATCCAAATTTTTTACGGCATGACAAGTTCTACAAAGTGTTCTTACCAATCTGTAGAAACCCGTTTGTTTCAACCAACTAACAATCATTCTTACTTGCTTCATTCCTCCAACTAAGGCTGGGAGACCACTCTGTCTTCTATGGTTCTAGAACGTCTAGGGACAAATCTTGCTCAATCATTAAGTATCTGCCCTCAATATTGGTTCTCCTTTTGTATGGTAGTTGTTATGGAGTATTCTTTTTGATCTGATTATACATAAACTATACTTCATAACAAAGTAAAGGTCTCCTACTTGAGAGTTTTCTAGCGGGTCTCTTTCTCCTGTAGAGTGACTTTCTGGGTCTGGATCTGCCCTCCTATAGGCATCGTTCTATGTCTCCTCTGCTCATAATTCCTTCTTACAACCTTCTTTAAGATCACTAGACGCAGATTCAAATTTTCCATACTAGAGCAGTTGCCACGTAAACCTCACAACCTGCCCATACGGATAACCTTTTCTAGTTCTTGTTCGGACTGACACCTATCGCAGTAGTAGTATTTCTTTGCCACTTCTTCCTATATACATTGGTAAAATCTCCCCTCATTATTGGATCGCCCCTCAACCTTGAGATCCAAATAATTGGATCCATTCCTTGTCAAAAGTTTGTTGTTAAAACCAATTAAGTCATCTTATTAAGCAGAACTACAAAACTCAACATTGAGTCTTTATCACCTATGCCATAGATAAACATAATCGTCTATATAGCGGCCATAACACTGTATAAGTCCTCTATGTGAATTGGGTACCATCCAAGATGTGGGACTCACTCCTCACCATCCCCCTATGAACAGGTTGCGCGAAGGAGGGCGGAGGCCACGCCAATCGCAAGTCCCACATCTCTGGAGGTGGTAGCAAGCACCATCGAAGATAAAATAATTATAGTCAGAGAGAACGAATACTCTCCAAAAAAACCCTCACTTCTGGGCCATAACTTAGAGTTCTTGGAGAAGTATCTCTATGGCCGTCATCCTGATTGTGGTCAATAACTGAATACAAAGATTTAACATCCAATGTGAACCAATATAACTTTTTTCCACTTAATATCTGAATAGTTTTATAAGCCATCCTAGTGTCTTTTAGGTATGGATTTTAATGACATTGACTAGAGGTTTTAGTAAAATCCACCATTGGGCCACAAATTCTCCCCAAATGAGCCAATACTGGCTATAATGGGTCGGCCCTCTGGATTGCTCAAACCCTTATGAATCTTAGGCAAATGATGGAATATTGGAGTTTTTGGGAAATCTCTGATCAATTGTGTTTTATCTTTCTGTGTCAATACTCCTACTGTACAGTAAGAGTTTACTAGGGTTTTTAGATCCTCATTGAATTTTGCTGTGGGATTCCCTTTTAACTTAATATAAGTATTGGAATCCTGCAACTGGCGTCTGGCCTCGATCATATAAGCATCTGTATTTAACACTACTACAGCTCCTCCTTTGTCCGCCATCTTTATTGTTATATGGCTGTTTTTTTCTAAGGAAAAGAGAGCTTTCCTTTCTTGGAGACTAAGATTGTCTTGGTAGATACGGTTGCTTTTTTGATAGAGATCTCTAAGATCCTTCTCAACTAGACGCTGAAAACTGTCAACCTTTATAGTTCTGGCATTCAACAGATAACAAATCAGATTGCTAATGGTTGGACTCTTAAGATATAAGATATTCTTGTTCCTATTTAAAGATACTATCCTCTTCCATATCTTGCAAGTCTGCGCAATGCCAGATCCCTAAAGGTATAGAGAGGGTATTAGCGACCAATGGATCTTTTATCGCATTGAGCTTTTCACTTGGAGAAATATTTACATTATCATCATCGCAAAACCCGTCGTGCGCGTGCAAGGTGTTTTTTTAACATCCTATTGTACGAGACACAATATGAAATCAATAATAGTTTCTGAAAAGAATCAAAATGTGTCTTTAGGGACAAAAAAAGGCAACCTTTAGCGAGCACCGACCAATTGTGTTCGTCCAGCCAAAAGTTGAAGGAAGATTGATACCATTTAAAACCCCTCTTTTCTTTTCTTTCTCTCCCAGGTCCGTCTCAATTGAATATCCCTTGTTCCGTATCCTGGTTCCTTCCTCTCGTCTAACCTTCCCTTTTTTCTGCTGTTTCGGAGTAGAAACAACACTTTTTTGACGGTACAGATCCTTTCGCTGATGATTTTTCATTATGTCTATTAGACCAGTCCACCGATTCCTCATCCGAAGTCTTGGCGTCACTGTAACTAAATTCGCTGTCAAAAGAGTCATCACTTTTATTAGCAACCGATCACACGTTCTCTATAGATTCCAGTATGGAGGTGGTTCTCGCTCTCCCCCCCAGCGCACGTCCCTTTCTTCCCATTCCATTCGAGGCCGTCCTAAGCACTCACAAGTCTTATAATTGTGTATATAAACGATATAGGTCTGCCTGATTTGTAAATTCAACTATATCCTCTTTATATCATAGTCTGTTGACCACTCTTAATATTCTGCTTTGGATTTTGATCACAGGAGATAATCGCTGTTTATCTTTGATGTGTAGATCAAGCCTTTTCACATAGTCATATCCTTTGTGACATTTACAGAGAGGGTTTGATGTTCGTGATTGTGATGTCCGTTGTACTAGCTGAGCAAGGCTGATTTTATTCTGTGTTACTATTCCAGCTCCTCACCTTGTATCTTCATTACTATGTCTACTTTTAAACCTACCGTTCTTTGTGACTTCCTCTTCTCATATTCCACAACTTATTTGTACGCTACTTTTTAGTGATCTTTTTCGTCGCTGGTCACCTAGACATGTCATGGTACTTTTCGCAACGCACCTAGTATCCGGGGATACAATACCCAGAGACCCACAACTGACTGTGTGAATACATTTATTTTTTTATTATTGTGATATGACCAGCTCCATAACCCTTGTTCCCAGGCCACTATTGTACTTATTTGTTTACTTTTTCTGTCATGTAGAATTTCACGCAACACCTTGTTTTTTCTATCCTCCAGCACCACCGCAACCCCATATGCTGCAGTACCGAGACCAGTTGCCCTTGTCCGCAGTCTACATCGGTCCTGAGCTATCCGGTACTTCTTGTAGATGCATCCTACCTGTTCTCACACATTATAATAAGCACAACTAGTGTCTATTATTACGCACCTATTTTACGACCCACTCTATAGACCCGTCCAGATGAGAAAGTGTTAAGGATCATCTATTTCACCAGTGGCAAACCAACCCTAATCCCTCTAGTATCAGCCATATAACAAATTTTTGACTATTGATGTTGCGACAAAGGAGGAGCCTCTTATGTGTTAAAGCACCAGTATGATTAATAACTTTTAGACGGCACTAATTGGTTGGGTACTGGGGGCGGGGCTTGGTTATCATATGAGAGTGACGAGAGCATTTACGCATACCCCCTGGCCACCAGTTGAGGGATGAGAGTTACCCTAATTATTTTCTATTAAGTTTAATAAGGGAATACGATTAACACAGTGCAAAATTGCACAAATGTGGGATCTTATAAGACATGACCGTCCCAGCGAGTCAAACCCCCATACTTATGTTACACCCAGAGCCAGCGCCGTTAATGCACAGATAAGAAACTGAATTATATGATGAAAGCCCACACCAAAAACAATTGAATCAGAGTTTCCCAAAACTCCAATATCCCATAATTTCTAAGATTCATACGGTTTGAACAAATCCAAGGGCCGACCATTAAGCCAGTATTGGCTCATTGGGGAGAATTTGGGCCAATTGGTGGATTTTTACTTACAACTCTAGTCAAGTCACTTAAATCATACCTAAAAAGACACTAAGGATGTCTTAATAAAACTATCAGATATTAAGTGGAAAAAAGATTCATTGGTTAACATTGGATGTTAAATCTTTGTATTCAGTTATTGACCACAATCAAGGATTGAAGGCCATAGAGATACTTCTCACAAGATACTCTAATTATGCTCCAGAGCTGAGGAGTTTTATTCTGGAGGTATTCGTTTTCTACTGACTCATAATTATTTTATCTTCGATGGTGCTTGCTACCTCCAGAGATGTGGGACGGCGATGGGCGTGGCCTTCGCGCCCTCCTTCGCCAACCTGTTCATGGGCTGGTGGAGGAGTCCCAATCTTTGGGAGGTACCAATGCACATAGAGGACTTATACAGTGGTATGGCCGCTATATAGACGATTTATTGTATATGGCAAGGTGATAAAGACTCACATTTGAGTTTTGTAGCTTCTCTTATAAGAATGACTTGAATTTGTTATTCACAGCAACTTTTGACAAGGAATGGATCCATATGTTGGATCTCAAGTTGAGGGCGATCCAATAAGAGGGGGATTGTTACCAATGTATATAGGAAAGAAGTGGCAAGAAAGACTTTACTACTTGCTGATAGTTGTCATCTGAAGCAAACTATAAAAGGTATTCCGTTTATGGGCAGTTTGTGAGGTTAGTCGAAATGCTCTAGTATGGAAAATTTTGAATCTGCGTCTAGTGATCTTAAAGAAAGGTTGTTTAAGAAGGAATTATGAGCAGAGAGACATAGAACGAGCTATAGGAGGGCGACGATCCAGCCCAGAAGTCACTCCTACAGGAAGAAAGAGACCCCTAGAGAACCTCAATAGGGACCTTTACTTTGTTAATTAGTATAGTTGAGAGTATAATCAGATAAAAAAGAATACTCCATAAACATCTACCTATACTAAAAGGAGAGAACCAATATTGAGGCAGATACTTAATGATGGAGTCAAGATTGTCCCTAGACGTGCTAGAACCATAGGAGACAGAGTGTCTCCCAGCCTTAGTTGGAATGATAGACAAAGTAAGAATGATGTTAGTTGGTTGAAACAAAAGGGTTTCTACAGATGTGGTAAGAACATTTGTAGAACTTGTCATGCAGTAAAAATTGGAGATGTTTTCTTATCACACAGTGACTGGGAGTTCAGTATAAATAAGGACTATGCTAATTGTGATACAAAAAATGTGTGTATCTATTAACATGTACCAAGTGCAATAAGCAGTATGTAGGGAGGACGATAGTGCCCTTAAGGAGAGGTGTTGTGAAGCAACTATTTAATGGCGGAATATGTGGGATCCGAGGAGGAGATGCGATCAAGCTTTGGAGAAAAAGGGAAGCGTTCTGATATGAAATTGGAAAACGTATACCCTTAGGGATGAATTTCCGTTTGGACTTGACTTGTATAATATAGGGCCTTACAGTATATATTATTTATTATTGAATTCTTGTAAAATAATCTTACTTAGGCCTAGTAAATATTAGACTAAATGTCTTAACCAGTGTTAGGTCTATTGGCTTATTATTAGTTCTATGTGAATGTTTGTATTAGTTTAGAGGAAACTTAATGAAGTTCTTGAATGATTAGTGGACATTGATTATCTTAATGAACCATATATCATATATCAAACTTTGTTTCCGTGATAAATACTCCTAGGATAGTAATAACTAGAGCATACATTGGGTACAATATAAACATTCTAGAGAATAACTGTAATCCAGTAGTATAGAGTTGTAAAGGATACACTGTAACCAATGAACTATACTTTAATGAAATATAATTATTCTGCTATTACTACATTATCCATTTGTATTTTGGTAGTCCTTTATTTGATTCAGCTTATCCTTAAACCTTTTTAATGATAATTTTCAAATTATATTATGTAATTTTCATCCCTAATAATTTGTAAGAAATGTTATATGTAGTTGTATTTTGTGGTATAATAGACTGAGAAATATCTGATAACTTGGATTGAGGAATATTTATAATGATTGCACTAAGCATGCTGACTTCGAACCATTAAGGGTTTTTATGTAGAACAAGGTGTTAAATGTTAATTGCTTGTTGCTGATTGGCTCATTGAGCCTTTTATTCTTTGTTTGGATCATTGTTACGGGGGTCTATGAGTAAGGATCGCTGATCCGAAACACGTCAGACCAAGATGCTACACCCGAATGTTGTTACGAAGTAATTTTAATGATGTGTCAATAAAGGTGAATTTCTTTAACTTCATCGGACTGCAAAAAGCTCTTCTCAAGCCTGTCTCCAGTGGTGCTGATTGGGCCGTGTTTGTGCTAATGATTTTATATGTGACTGGGGTTTGGAACAACCACGACGGCTAGCACGCTGAGACGAAAGTTACGAGAGAGGTGCCTACCTTGCGTTGAAGGGGTCCGTGGGAGAGGTATAATACGATTGAGGGCTTCTATCTCTTTTGTTTATTAAGATTTCTCAAGGTTTGCTTTATTCATATACCATACTCTTTATTATTTATATACAAATATGTGCATTTTTGAGAACCTTTCTCTAAAATCTTACATTGAAATGTTTGTATTGGCAGTTTTATATACAATGTCAGTATGTCAGTGCCTCCTTTTTGTTTAGGACTACTGGCTGTCTTTGTTATTTAAAAGATTGGTTGGATCTGTTGTACTGAACTCTAGTCTGAAAGGGCCAGAAAATGAAGAAAAGAAGTTTCGTGTTTCTACACATTGCACCAACATAAACAAGTAAGAATACTTTCATCTTTTACGACACATTACATAGATTGCAAATGTCTATTTCTTTTCTTATCCTGGAAAGTCCAAATTTTAGAACTTGGCAATTGTTGTAAGTTCAATGATTTTTAGTAATTTGTTTCTGCTGGATGTCTAAATGGCCTTTTAGCCAGTCTATAGAAAGATCTAGACTATTCCACAAGTACGTATAAAGACCTGACAAGGAGTTACTTATATACTTACTGTATACTTCAATAGGTTATTAAACATCTACAAAGGTGCATCTGTTTTAAAATTAGGACCTTTATTACCAGGACCTATTATTACTACTTACAAAATTGAGTACACACCTCACATTTTTGTAAATATTTTATATCTTTTCATGGGACAATATTCTTTGGCTAATTGATTCAGCATTTAGATCAGGAAAAGGAATAAGCATTATCTGTTGCTCTGTGCTTTTTCTGTGCAGATAAACCCAATCATGCAGTTAGCTGCTGTCTGTGTTACTTAAGAACCAATGTAGCACTGTAACTTAACCTAAAGTAATTATTTACATAAAAACCCTCCCCCCTCACACTTACACACAAACACAGACACACACCTTAAACCCCTACAGCTAAAAGAAAACCTTATTTGATTCAAGCAGTGATTATATCTCCCAGTGCTGCTTACCTTACCATATCAAAGAGGTTTTACTTTCAACATGACACAAATCACTGGGTGAGGTGAATAATGCTATAGGCTGTATGAGGGCACAGATCATCTTCACTGCACATGCTTCACACTCCAACTGTGCCTCAGTTTTGGGAGGGGGTGGACACATAGGAGAAATGCATAATAATTAGGAGTGACCTAGTGACAGGGAGTACTGAGACCAAAAGGGATCAAGCTCCTGACAGCACTAAAAACATAGAAAAGGATAAAGTGAAGTAATGTTTTCAGTTAGGTGTCCCTAGAAACTTTTTCCCCCAATCCTCAGAGTTTTTTTTTACCATGATGCAACATCAAATTTATAATACCTGCTCCCCATTCACAGCTGAAATCTTGTAACACTAACCAGGGAGGGGATAGGCTAATTAGGCACAATTTGGACATTTTTCACTTAAGGGTGTACTCACTTTTTTTGCCAGCGGTTTATACCTTAATGGCTGTGTGTTGAGTTGGACAGCAAATTTACACTGTTGTACAATCTATACACTGACTACTTTACATTGTATCAAAGTGTCATATCTTCAGTATTGTCCCATGAAAAAATATAATAAATTACATGTGACATACTGCATATGAAGTGAATAGGGGATTCAAATTATTTGATTTACGCAAACTTAATGATTTTTAACAGCAGTTTTTTAAAATCTATTTTTGTTTTCTGCACAGCCCTAACTATGTAAAAGGGATATTACTCTTTTTATTTTAAACTTGTACAATGCCACAAAGAGTTTGCAGTTACCTTCTTACCTCTCCGGAAAATATATTGATGAATACCTGCTCTTACCCGAAGGAAAAGAAGGGCTTTCTTCTCAGTGAGTATAGATCTTTCTGTTTAGTGCAACTTTCAAATTCTTTTATAAAAAAAATACTTTTTTTAAGTTGTACAATACATTTTATAAAGAAAATGAAAGGGGAACAAAGTGTTAACCATCACCTGGATAGATGATCCGATATTTTAAAAGAGAACTCCTCCAAGCTGGGTATTTAACCTGCAACCTCATTTACTCTGTCTTGCTAAAAACAAAGCTTTATACCCCTACTCCAACCGAGATACCATGTGGAACATTAGTACATTTAGAATCTTAATTTTTGTTAGGAACTTTATGGGAAAAAAAATCTGGGGATTTGAACTAATGACCCTGTGGGTTGTGTGTTTTTAAATATGTGCTTATATAGCTACATTTGGAAGCTTTATCTTTTGCTAGGAACAGAATTAAAAAATAAAAATGTTATGAAAATAAACAATTAATAATTATATTTGTGAAATTATTCTTATTACAGCATTTCCCCCCACACCAACCTAAATTTTTTCCAGTATTGTATAGGGCTGGATAATATCAGCTTTACAGCCTTTGAGAGTGATATCAGCCATGGCTCCCATTAGTTCCCTTGTTAACATCTCTACCAGAGTGTGAGAATACAGATTGCTAGTGAATCAACCTGCGTGTGGTTAACTGTAGATTTTGCCTTTTTCCTGATGGCTGTAATTAATACCAAGTGAATGTTGTTTTCATTGTGAGAGACAATTACTGTATAAACACATGTATCCCATTCTATCTGTAAAAAACCTATACTATGTTACTTCTCTTCTTAGAGCTGTCCTTCTTAATGGAACGTTACTAAAGATGGTGGATGATGAAACCCTGCCAACGTTAAATGGAAATCTACTGGATCCTGGCTCCCTTCTTACACTTCCTCCACTTAGTTTTGGCTTTTATGTAGTAAGAAGTGCCTGGGCAACTGCTTGCATATAGGAACTGGGGAAAAAAAATTTTTTTAGTTATGTTGTTTGAATCATAATAAGCAAAGTATTCATAAAAACTCCAGAGCTACTCTTCTATTCTTGGGAAACACAAATATTTTTGATAGCCCTAATAGCTTTTCACTGAAGAGGCTGTATGTGTATAATAAAATTTTAAGATTTTCCTTGCGAGGAGTTATATGAAATGTCTCTTTCAGTGCAAATGCTGTGCCAAGCAACTGTCTTTGCTTGGTGAATTAGCTTTTTTTACCCCTCTAGCAGTGTGCTCTTTCCCCCTTACTTATACATTCTCCTTGCACACCCTAATCTTATTCAGTTGTGTAGCTATGGTCTCTGAGCTGCTAACCACAAACAGCATTGATAATCATATACCAACAAGGTACACACTCTTTTATACTTGTTATGACATGATATGTTTGACATCATATGATATGAGCACAACATTTTTGGTCAGATCCCTTTGTCAGGTGCACACAACAACACACCTAATGCTGGTTTAAATAACCTAAAAGGGGTCCCTACAATAATTATTCAAAGTGCTAGTATTGTAAAGTGCATTGAAAATAAAGTGCTGTTCCAGGTAAAGTGCTATACTACAATATCTTACAGTTCCCATGTTGTTACAAGAATACCTTATATTTGCAACATTGTTTCCATTATGATGTTCCCTATTTAAAAACGTTTTTGATTTGCCAGAGGTAAATCTTTAAAGCTGGGATTCACACTTATTATATATATATAGGCTTGATAAAGGCTCCACGCACAGAGCCGAAACGTTGCCACCATGTGCTATGTTTAATAAACCACTTTGAAGAAATCCTGGAGTGCTCCTGAACTTTACTGAAGTCTATTTACTAATCTATAGGAGGCACCCAGGTCTATTATTATAAGTATCTGTGTTTCTGAGTGCCACTCATATTGGTTGGTATATATATATATATATATATATAAAAGCCAATGTATGTATGTATGTTCCACGCTTTCTACCAAGGGTAAAGACCTGAGCTGCTAGGTCCTCACCCCTGGGCTGTTTGCACTTACACTGATATACTTACACAGCACTGCTCCGCTCCCTAGTCTGCATCCGCGGAGGGTCCAATAGGAAGACACACTCCTTGCAGAGCGTATCTTCTAATTAGCCTTGTTGCCAACAGAGAGGTGGGGACGGAGTTTAGTGGAGCAGCGCTGTGTAAGGATATCAGTATAAGTGCAAACAGCCCAGCAGTTGTTAGAAGAGGAGAGGGGAGGAGGTAAGAATAATTGTCCTTTAATAGGGGATGCGATCTAATATGTGTGCTGCGATGTGATGGTGAATCTAGTAATTGCCCAACACACAACCTAACCTGAGATATACAATGCAATTATGCAGGCAGCAAATCGAAGAGCAGATTGCATTGAAGGGCAGCACAAATTGCCAATCAGATGCTCCAATTATGCTAGCCAATTGGATAGGATAGAGACTGAGTGACAAACCTACACAGAGATTCATACAGTATATTTAGAGGAACTTAAGAAGAGAATCACATCTAACTGGGGACAGAGGCAAGCTCAAATGATTGTAATTTATTTACCTGCTTGCTATATACAGATATCCAACACCCTTGGGAACCCCCCCACCCATTACTCAGTGTTACAGTAAGCCCTCCAGTTCACAATGTAAAGTTTGCAGAAGGACTGCAAATTTCCTTCAGACGCATGCAACACCCTATATTGAATCCCTATATTGACTTTAAGTACAGGGAGATGAACGCGGGCAAGGAAAATTTTCTGGCATTTCTGAACGATCCTGATGGTAAATGTTCATCAGCCTCAGAAGCTCTTAGTGTGTGTACCCAGCATTAGTTAATTGAGGATGTGACCTGACCTACAGTCCTGCATGGGGATAGGTAACCATCTTTTGCCGAATTTGTAGTTTGGGTTTAGGTAAACCACCGTGAGTTTTAATGGGTTGCTGGTCAGGTTCAGTTAGAACAGATTAAGACAGGTATCGAGTGCAAGTTGCGGGTCTGTTAAATTGTGAGTGTAGGTCGCTGTAGGTGAAGGTTGGATCATGTAGCAGGTGTGGGTCCGCTTGAAGGTCTGTTCAATTTTGGTGCCGATTAGGTTGCAGTTCAGGCTAATTGCAAGCCTGGCCACGTGCAGTTATGGAACCCACTAGCAAAGCGGGTGTGGGTCAGATTAACGATTTTACGGATGCAGGTTGGGTGTCTGTTAATTTCAGATGGGGATAATGCTGTTTGTGCTGCTATTTGATCTGTAAGATTCTGTCTGTTATCTTTCATAAATTGTTAGTGTTTGTTAGAATTTAACAACCACTGATTTAAAAACTGATTTTAAAACAAAAATTTAGGAATTTAAACATACAGTGCCCTGAAATGACCTGAAATGGAATGTTTAGGTTAATACAATTATGAATGCTATTTAACAAAATTGTACATGGATAAAAAAAATCCCCCCATTTTGTACTTGGCAGAGTAACTTCTACAAATTCCTTATTAATTTCGTCTGGAAGGGAGTATGTACTGACTAAATGTGGAGACCAGGGGCGTAACTAGAAATCAGTGGGCCCTCCA
The DNA here is from genome assembly GCA_019447015.1 of Hymenochirus boettgeri. Lineage (NCBI taxonomy): Eukaryota > Metazoa > Chordata > Amphibia > Anura > Pipidae > Hymenochirus > Hymenochirus boettgeri. Next base: position 148,854,086 of record CM033469.1, read on the forward strand.
GCAAAATTTTGGATGGGGCTAACATGCCAGCCAACCACAACTCCCTCCTCCCCCTGACATGACTACTTTGGCTATAATTGCCATAAAAATCCGTCCGTCCTTCCATCCGTCCATCCGTCTATATATCTCTATCTGCCTCTCTATATGTCTATCTATGTATATGTCTGTCTATTTTTCTGTCTGTCACTCTGTCTAAAGGTTCGTACACACGTGTGATCGCGGGTCCCGAGCCATGACGCACGATGTGTACGAACATTTGTTTCTGCCGAGAATCGGCTCATGTATGGGCCCTTTATCGGCCGAAATGGCCATTGGGTCAGGGATCGTTGCCCGACTGACCGAGCGTATCTCCAAATGACCGGCTGTTTCGGATGATAAATGGCCCATACACAGGCTGATTATCAGCTGAAAGGAACCTTCGCACACATCGGGACCCGCAATCGCACGTGTGTACAAACCTTAATTATCTCTATCTGTCTGTCTATCTGTCTGTCTATCTGTCTGTCTATCTGTCTGTCTATCTATCTATTTGTCTATCTATTTGTCTATCTGTCTGTCAATCTGTCTGTCTAGCCATAAAAATGATGTTGACGTTTATGTTAAATAGTGGTAAAGTATTACTCGATAATGTATAGTTGCTTTATACATTAAATTAATTGTTAGGAAACTAATGTTCTCTTTTAAACCTGTAAATTATAAATAATGTTCCATAGTTGTTCCACAGGTTGTTACAGGTTAATCAGAAACTGTTAACTATTATGGTGTTAAAGAGAAAATACTTACAGGGCAGCAAAAAAATTAAGGGCAGTAATCTCATGGTCCTGGAGCTTGGCCTGGTGGAAATATACAGGACCATGGGAGGAGGTACTTGTCGAGACCCTTCTGCACCGGTCCTCTCCAGGCATTTCCTGATGTCTTTATTCTCTACAAGAAATAGAACCAATGAATATTTCTAATAACGTTTAGCCAAATGCTAGCAAATGAACCTGTTTTTGATTTGGTATTAGGTATTGGTTGACGGGATATTTTTTATTGACATTAAGGTTGTGGTTAAACCAATGTAAGCTCTCTGCCTGCATTAGAGGATGTATTAGCTGTGCCATTTGTACAAGGCTTTTCCAACATTCAGAGTATCTCTGTGACCGATGGCTCTGTAATAACAGGAGGAACTTGGAATACAAGTAAAGGGAATTAAATAAATCATTTGAAACTTTTCCATTTCCGTGCTGAATCACAGAATTTTCTTTGTTTATTTCTTGTTTATTATTGTGCTCACATTCACTGCTAATACCTGTTTACACGTTGGGGGTTATTCAATAAAAGTTCTTATTGTTTAAAATGGTGCTAATTTTGCCCCAACCAATCAGATGTTAGCTTTCAAATGTTACATAAGTTGATTGGTTGGGGCAAAATTAGCACCATTTTAAACGATAAGAACTTTTATTGAATCTCCCTGATTGTGTTCCATCTGTTATTACCACAATGTGGCTGATGCAAGAACATGCAAGGAAGTTTACCCCTGTTATTCATTTGCAGCCGCTAATCAGATATAGCTTTTCAAAAAGCAGGCAACGTTTCGGCCCTGTGTTCTGGGCCTTTGTCAAGCCAAATAATACACACATCATAGTTACCAAACATTTATAAACTGCATAGTGTGTCACTTCCACTGACAACATGAAAGACCATTTCCTGGAACAAACACATGAAAAACAGAACACGGGGCGAAACTTTGCCTGTTTTGATTTAGACAATTAAAGGCATTTTTGAGATAAATCCCACGTGTGCACTGGACTACATTTACTTCTATCTATTATATACTGGTAGCACCAGGGTAGTAACTTTAATCTTTTAAATCCAACTATAAGGGAGAGTGTCCACATATGTATATTTATTCAAAAAAGATCAATGCACACCAGGATTTTAATGGTGCTTATTCCACCAACCATGAAAACAGTCAGTGGAAAAAAACACCATTAATAAATCCTGGTGTGCATTGATCTTTTTTAAATATATGTAATTAGAATCTTTTAGTGGCACCCAGGTAAATACGTCATAGGACAGTGAGAGCACACCCACATACCATCTTTTGTATATATATATATATATATATATATATATATATACCAGACAGTTACATTGTATTGATGTTCTATAGCTGGTGTAGTAATAGTTGAGGAAATAAATATCTTACCCAGGAGCTGGTAGAACCCGGTGTCGGTACTTCCAGTGCTCCACGTCCTGCAGGTATCAAAAAGAATTTCATTTAATAATTTGCCATAACATGCTTCTTTCTACAATACTTTCTTTATCCTAACTGGTCATTATTTCTATGTAGGCTACCAGCATATGTAGTAAAGGGTAGATGTATGTTTAAAGATGTGTACCATAGTTTTTGATGTTGAATAAAGCTATGTGTCTATCTTAATTGTATTTAATGGAATTACTTAAACTACAGTTGGACAAGGAGACATTTAGTCAGGGCACCTTAAACTTACAACTGGGGACAAACTTTCTAGAGATTTCTATTTTCTTTTATGGGATTTTGGCTGCTCAAACAGTCATAATGGGTCCTAAAGTTATCTGCCTGGTTCCTAATGTCAAAAACAACTTGTCTATCCCTGACTCACAAGAAAGAAGAACAAGCTTAAATATACATTGATTTTCTTTAACTACCTGTCCAATCAGTAAATCCTCTTCTTCCTGTTCTTTTCTTCATCGGAGGACTGATGGGGAGGGGAAGTCTCTAGATGTTCTCCTACGACGCTTCCGCTGCCTAGAGAGAAAATAAAGGAAGGTGCAATGATAAAGAGACAAGCAGGAATAACTATTAAGGGTATAACTACAGAGACTTTACACATGTGTTGACTGCACCCCAAGGCTCAGAGCTTTACCCCAGTACAGACAATGTAGATCTTCCACCAGAATGAAAAGAACTGCATATAAAGTGACCAATTAAAGCTCCACAGTGGGGATAAGGCTGCCAAGAGGGAGTTGGATTAAATTAAAATAGGAATGATTAAGGAATGAAGTGAAATTTAACATTATGGTTTTCAAGCAATTGCAAAAAATGTTGGTGCAGCCACACTGAAGGACACGGTACCGATTATATATGTATATGAAAGGGAAAGGCCATAGACTGTCTGTGCAGTAGTGAGAAATGGGCTAAGAAAATCTAACTAGTAACAGGGTTAAATGTACAGTCACACCAGCCAAGAAATGTACAGAGTCCAATGGAGAGAACAGTAGGTGGGTGACCAGCAGAGAATAAATGACACTGGTTACAAGGACTAAAGTATATTGGTTCTTGGAGCAGGAATACAGGCCAAGCCCAACTGTCACCATGTGATACTGGGATATGTAACTGACAGAAATCATTATATGAATGGTTCTTCCCCTCAAAATTCTATCACTTAATATGAAGAAAACAGGTCAGTCCATACACATTGCCACTGGTATTAATAGAACAAGACAGTGTCCATGTAGTTATCCCCCCACACCATCTCTATCACCTACACATTACTGACCAACCCCTCACTACCTCCCAGCCATGTCTTGATCACAAATTGGAGATTCCTAAATAGAGGGAAAAATAAAGAAAAGAAAGAAGAAAAAATGTTCTGTGTAAAACGTGTAATTACGATAATAAAATGTGTGTGTGTGGTGGTGTAGTGTGTGTTATGGTGTAATGTGTGTGTATAGTATATATCATAAATATTTTATATGAGTACGCTGGGTAAAATAGCTTTTAAAAAAGCTTTTTTAAAGAAAAAAATCGAAGACAAATATCGAAGACAATCAAGACAATCCAAGACAATCCAAGAATCCAAGCCAAATCAAGCACAGAGCCGCCAATCCACTCTCTCTCCTCTCTCAGTAGCTCAGCACAAGTGAAATGACAGTTGGTTTTTTGTTTCTAAGGCAGTTATTTTTTGTTTAATAAGATTCCATTTTAATTTTTTTCATGGTTATCATCCAGCCAATCAGCTCTTGCATAATATTTAGTATCTAGGGAAATATTTAGTTAAAATAAGGATATCAGAAGATGTCCAAGGAGATTAGTAACCATATAGTAGGACAAGGCCTCATTAATATATAATAACCAACATTTATTTGGGGATTATGATTTATGTCTAGATATCTTTTATACAAAATAAGACGTTGTGTCTTTGTTGAGATCTAATGGGCTTATGTAATAAGTTTAGCCTTATAAGTTGCCCATACACAACAATCTAAATTCAATTGTTAGATTGGCCTCTTACTGCAGTTCGCTAATATCTGTTGGTTGTTGCAGATTAAAGGACAACTAGAAAGGGAAAGTTTAAGTATAAACTTTGAACTTGGCTTGAAAGGTCGAATTTTGAAAGGGAATGTGTGTTTGTGCTGCAGATTTTCAAAATCAATTATGCCAATTGTGAGGATATTGTGTTTTTTACTTACCCTTTAAATATGGCTGTCATATGAATTAAAGGTAGGTCGGTTGGTGTATATACTCGTGTCAGGTTGGTGTATGTACCTGCATCAGGTTGGAAGTACAAAAAACAAACTTTTTTGATTATTGTTAAAAATTTCTCTTTGACTATAGTTATCCTTTAAGTATGGCTGCCACAGAAATGGAAGGGTAGGTCAGTAAGGGGAAGGGTAGTTAAAAAAACTAACTTTTTTGATGATTGGTCAAATTCTTTTTTGACTTTAGGTACCCTTTAAATATGTCTGCCATGAAAATGGAAGGGTAGGTCAGTAGGCGTGGGTATCGGATCAATTGGTCCGACGATGGTATGATATTGTAATATTAATATTGTATAACTGCTATCTTTGGATCACTGGCACCATTAGATGGAGAATCATCCTAGCTTGTTCAATTCTTCTGAAGAGCGCATTTTCCATTGCCTGCTAAAGGCGGTACACCCACATACAATATTCAACTGACTGATATGATCGTCGCGTATCCGGGAATATTGTATGTGGTGGGTGGGGGCAGCCGCAACCGATCTTGGTAGGTATGTGGTAAATCACAGGCGATCTTGCGGTGGTGATGATCATCTTAGGGAATGGTAAAAAGTGATACACACACTTATTACCCTACACTAATACAGTAATAAGCAACAAAAAGTTGTTCCCCAAGCTGCCTACAGTATAGTACAGTTACCTTTTATTTTAAGATTGCGGTCATAAATTTACAATAGCTGCCATACAATTGATCGTAAGTCTACCATACCATTGCGGTATTTTGCTACCACATGCTATTATAGAATATTACGGCAGAGATCATGCTTAACTATAACATGTGGCATTGGAAGTTTCCCAAATAATTTGTTCAGGCAATACCAAAAGCAAAGTAGTTAGCAGAAGTGTGCACCCAAAATATGCATTTGCTCTGTTTTAAGTTTTTCCGTTGGCACTGCCTGCCTTTACTGATCGAGTAGGGTACTGTTTTATTGCACATGTGGGAGATCAATGTTTAGTGGGCTTTTTATTTGTACCTTCTTCTTTACAGTTTGTTTAAGAGAAAAAAGTGCAATATTCTACAAAGACCTGTGTTTAGGATTCTGCACATATGTATAAAAGAATTGAACCCTAATGTATGTGACGGTGTGTGGGTTCTAAACTAGTGTGATTATGTTCCAAACGAAATGTGGACTGTGTAATTATGTTACCAAACGAAATGTGATTACCTTACTATGTAATTGAATGTAGATATGTATCGAATGTGTAACAAATAACCTTTTTCCAGTTGGATAAAATTGTATAGAACTTTGATGGAACTGAGCTATCGATGATAGAGCTTTACGGGGCAGAAGTGTACAAAGACGATCTGTCCAATACTGAACTTCACGATCGGTCCCATGATCGAACTATATAATATATGGGAGGTTATCCCTGGGTCCGGAAGTGACAAGAAACGGTACTGAAATAAAACAAAAAGGTACTTAAGAAAGGACCAATGGGAAATAAAATTGGGGTCCTTTAAGCGACCGGTGTAAGGTGGGTGTCACTATCTGACGAAGCTCTGAGGAGCAAAACGCGTCATAGTGACTGACCACGAGAGGGAGGTCGTCTAGCGCCAACAAGATTGGAATTCAAATTTGAATTACACACCGCCACAAGTTTCAAGTGTCCGACTGCATACGGAATACAGCACCTGCTTAGGATCCGCCGAAAATCCCAAGTGCAAGAAGGCCATGGACGCTCTAAAGAATATCTGTGTCCAGTGTGGGGAGGAGTATCGTGAAGAGCAGTGATGTATACTAATCTTATAATGACTATACCACCTCTTTGAACTTATTTGTGCATACTCATTCTATTTTTGATATTGCAATACGGACCCCAAAGGAGTAAGAAGGATCCTCCGTTCCCTATATATTTCCGGATTGATCGATCATGAAGTACAACAGCCCGGTTTGAATTAATCGCATATCCCAGTGATTGCACTTTATTTGCTGCATTTGGCGTGCTATTTTTAGATTCACACCTTGTTGGTGTCTATATTTGTCTCTATATGTGTCTCTTCAGCAGGACCAGTGAGCAAGAGGATGATCTGAAGTGCTCCTCCTGCAGAGCATGTTCCAAAGGTGGCCAGAGCCTACCAAGGAGCAATACTAGGATATATTTTTAGTTCAAATAAAAGTGTATAATAAAGAGCAACCAAAAACTAGAGCAACCCCACAGGTGATTGCTATAAACAAACATGCATTATTGTGCACACACATGTTTCGGCAGTCTAGGTCCTTTCTCACACTTGAGAAAGGACCTAGACTGTCCGAAACATGTGTGGTGTGCACAATAAATGCACGTTTGTTTATAGCAATACCTGTGGGGTTGCCTGAGTTTTTGGTTGCTCTTCTACACACACTTTTATTTTGAATTTATGTCCAGGAACAGACATTGGGCAACCAAAAATCTATAGGAGATGTGGTGAGCTTAATTGTATTAATATTTGTATCTTCACTTCCAGGGTTGAATAAATATTTTTCCAAACAAAATAATATAAACCATAGCTTGTATTGGTACTTTTAAAAAAAATGTATTGTCAATTAGTATTTTTGATGGAATTCTGTTTGTGCAGATAGTGAACGAGAGTGCACCAGGTAAGCTAGTAGGGTGGGCGAAACAAGCTCAGCCTATGTGGGGGGGGCACCAGGATTATCAAAATACGTATCTTGTGGCTTCCGTAAGTAATGTTTTTGTATGATAAATAAATGTTAGTTTGTAAGTGATAAATTCTGTGATTATATGTTCTTTTAGTTTTTGTACATCATGTCTTACAGTAAAACTACTTTCTGCTCGTTCTTTGAGCATCATGTGTGCATCAAGTGTGTGTCATCGAGTGTGTGTCAATGATTGTATCAGTGTGTCGGTGACAACTATTAATCAGAGTCTGTGCAATGATTTTAACAGTGTCTGGGTACCAACCAGTTATCCGAGTCTGTGCCGATGATTGTATCAGTGTCTGGGTTCCAAACTATTATCAGTTTGTGGCCAACTATTTAGTGTAATATAAGTGTTATTGTTATGTGTGTGCTATAGTGTGTCTGTTTAATATGTGTTCTAGTCTGTGTGTACCATGTCCTGATTGGTGCGTGTATGGGGGACACAGAAGTTTACCTAGTTATGGGGCCCAGAAATTTACCTAGTATGGGCCCAGAAAAATCTGAGGCGGCCCTGTGCCTTAGTGAAAGTTTCTATTGACCAAATAGCATATTTATATTTTTCCTGTAGTTAATGGATGGTTCGCACTCTGTCCACAACAAATCCACCATCCCGCCATGTGGTCTTTTCTAATTTGAATGGTTTATTGAACACAAACAGACATACAAATGGTGTGCCTAACACAGTTTAGACATAGTGAAGTCTGTTAATATGTGTTAATGACTAAAAAAACATCTGCATTGACCCCTTAGTCTCTATAAAGGTAGAGATACCAAGCTTACAAAGCTGCAGCACTGTTGTAGCTTAAACAAAGTGATCCTTACAAATTATTCCTAGGACAAGAGAATGCACAATTAGCACATGGTTTATTATAAAACAAATTACTCACTTTACCATGATTTTCATTCATATGAACCAAAGGTTTCATATAAGTACCCTATAACACCAACATATCAGGATGTCTTTCGGTGGTAGATACCAGAGTCCTCAAAACCCAGGACAGGAAGAACACTAGATTTTTCTGAGCTATAACATGATTGAATCCATGACTAAAAACTATATTAATCAGTGAGAGAAAATACCACCCATTTATTTTCTCTGTGAGCACAAGCCATTAACATCAAAGCAAGTTTATATGCCTTGTTATGACTGCGTTATTTTCTGATTATTCCATGTAGCAAAAAAACCCTACACATAAATTATACAATCTCATTACTAATTCTACTAACACAACAGAGTTTAGGCAGGTTTCTATGAGAACTAAAAGGGGGGTGGCTGGTAGAAAATGCTTAAGAGAGCAGGAGGCGCTCTGCTTATATTAGATAATGCTTGTAGGGCTCACTATGTTAGCCTCGCCTGTAGAATGTTTTCTAAGCTAATAGGGTACATGGTGCACGCAGTGTACAGTATGTATCTGTAAAATCATATAAGTTAAGGGTTTTGTTTTTTAAAAAGACAAATGTTTATCAAATATCTTTTCTTTTAGAATATAACAGTCTTAATCACTATTATTAGTTTGGAACCATGAATTGCTGATTAAAATGATGTTTAACAGTGGAATACAAAAAATACATCACTAGTCAGGAATCAGTTGCTTTTTATTGAATTACCAGTAGTGGAGTGTACCTGCCATGCCAATACCATTGAGGGCTGGTGCTTATTTGTTGTTGTAGCTAGATTTCCTGAACTGCTGGATCTTTGGCTAGTGTCATGCCTTCAATACATGCAAACTTATAACAATTTACCTATTGACTGATTGGCTAATTTTCACTGCTTTTTCCATAGGTGTGGACAAATTGGGCATTCAGCTAAATTAGGAATTGATGTAGTAATGGACAAGCACTGTTGGTACAGGATCTTATAATCTGGTGGATTCTGATTTGAGCCTTTACCGTAAGAACCAAAACAGTATTTCAAATATAAGGAAATAGCATCCATAGTATCAGGGATATAATACAAAACATAGCCATGGGCATAACTAGAGGGGAGCACTGCAGGGGGACCGGGAGCCAAGGGGGCCCATATTCTTCTTATTATTGAGAGCTATAGCCCCTCCTAAAAACCACTGTGGATGAAGCACGGATAGGGCCCATCATAGTTTTGCTGGGGGGCCCAGTGATTCCTAGTTACCCTGAACATAGCATTATATTCAAACAATCTAACTCTAGTAAATATTTTATATTACAGCCCTTTAAAATGTCACAATATATTGCCCTATTCTTATTTATATACAATATGTGCATTTTTGAGAACCTTTCTCTAAAATCTTACATTGAATGTTTGTATTGGCAGTTTATATACAATGTCAGTATGTCAGTGCCTCCTTTTTGTTTAGGACTACTGGCTGTCTTTGTTATTTAAAAGTTGTGGATCTGTTGTACTGAACTCTAGTCTGAAGGCCCAGAAAATGGAAGAAAGAAGGTCGTGTGTTCTACACATTGCACCAACGTAAACAAGTAAGAATACTTTCATCTTTTACGACTCATTACATAGATTGCAAATGTCTATTTCTTTTCTTATCTTGGAAAGTCCAAATTTAGAACTTGGCAATTGCTGTAAGTTCAATAATTAGTATTTGTTTCTGCTGGATGTCTAAATGGCTTTTAGCCAGTCTATAGAAAGATCTAGACTATTCCACAAGTAGGAATAAAGACCTACAGGAGTTACTTATATACTACTGTATACTTCAATAGGTTATTAAACATCTACAAAGGTGCATCTGTTTTTAAATTAGGACCTTTATTACCAGGACCTATTATTACTACTTACAAAATTGAAAGGGGAAACAAAGTGTTAACCATCACCTGGATAGATGATCCGATATTTTAAAAGAGAACTCCTCCAAATCAAGCTGGGTATTTAACCTGCAACCTCATTTACTCTGTCTTGCTAAAAACAAAGCTTTATACCCCTACTCCAACAGAGATACCATGTGGAACACTAGTACATTTAGAATCTTAATTTTGTTAATGGAAAGTTACTAAAGATGGTGGATGATGAAACCCTGCCAACGTTAAATGGAAATCTACTGGATCCTGGCTCCCTTCTTACACTTCCTCCACTTAGTTTTGGCTTTTATGTAGTAAGAAGTGCCTGGGCAACTGCTTGCATATAGGAACTGGGGAGGGAAAAAAAATTTTTTTTAGTTATGTTGTTTGAATCATAATAAGCAAAGTTTCATAAAAACTCCAGAGCTACTCTTCTATTCTTGGGAAACACAAATATTTTTGATAGCCCTAATAGCTTTCACTGAAGAGGCTTGATGTGGTATAATAAAATTTTAAGATTTTCCTTGCGAGGAGGATTATATGAAATGTCTCTTTCAGTGCAAATGCTGTGCCAAGCAACTGTCTTGCTTGGTGAATTAGCTTTTTTTACCCCTCTTAGCAGGGTGCTCTTTCCCCTTACTTATACATTCTCCTTGCACACCTAATCTTATTCAGTTGTGTAGCTATGGTCTCTGAGCTGCTAACCACAAACAGCATTGATAATCATATACCAACAAGGTACACACCTTTTTACTTGTTATGACATGATATGTTTGACATCATATGATATGAGACAAACATTTTGGTCAGATCCCTTTGTCAGGTGCCACACACAACACACCTAATGCTGGTTTAAATAACCTAAAAGGGGTCCCTACAATAATTATTCAAAGTGCTAGTATTGTAAAGTGCATTGAAAATAAAGTGCTGTTCCAGGTAAAGTGCTATACTACAATATCTTACAGTTTCCATGTTGTTACAAGAATACTTATATTTGCAACATTGTTTCCATTATGATGTTCAGGTTTTATTGAAGAACGGGGGGTAAGGCACGGCTCTTTTACCTCCCGTTCTTTAATAAAACTGAATAGAAAAAAGGGGGTTTTACTAGTGGAGATACCATTTAATTTATAACCTATTTAAGTTGTATCCACACACTGCATCCAATATGGGTTTGAAACACATCATTTTATTTCTGTAAAGCAGTATTGTAGCCAGGAATGTCCTGATATTTAGACAGGGACTGTAGGGGGGGGGGGGGGGGGAGAGGAAGTCACTTATATAGTTATTCAATAAAAGTTCTTATCTTTTAAAATGGTGCTAATTTTGCCCCAACCAATCAGAAATTATGTAACATTTGAAAGCTAACAACTGATTGGTTGGGCAATATTAGCACCATTTTTAAACGATAAGAAACTTTATTGAATAACCCTGTTTTAGTATATAAGTCTAGTGGCCTTTGGTCTTGTGGCTGCAGCTACTCTGGGAGAAATAGACTAATAATCGATTTGGGGTTTTGTTTTTGTCTTTATCTGGACCATTATAAATAAGATACGTTTTTGTGTGTGGTGCAGACAGGCTGTTTATTTGTTAGTATTGTCTACCATGTGTCTATGTAGACGTTATTAATAAAAATCATTATATACAACATACCTGATCACAAGATTGTTTGGTGACTAGAGCCCGGTAGTCCATCCTGGTCCACAGCTCCATCTTGGCCCTCTTCAACTTCGCAGATACCTCCTCCGATTCCTTCCCAAGGCGATAGTCGATGATGCTCGTGAAGAAGTCCTCCTCCATCTCGACAGCGAGTAGCCTAAAAATGATGTTGATGTTTATGTTAAATAGTGGTAAAGTATTACTACGATAATGTATATGTTGCTTTATACATTAAATTAATTGTTAGGAAACTAATGTGTCTCTTTTACAGAGACTTTACACATGTTGACTGCACCCAAGGCTCAGAGCTTTATCCCAGTACAGACAATGTAGATCTTCCACCAGAATGAAAAGAACTGCATATAAAGTGACCAATGTAAAGCTCCACGGCGGTCATAAGGCTGCCAAGAGGGAGTTGGATTAAATTAAAATAGGAATGATTAAGGGAATGAAGTGAAATTTAACATTATGGTTTTCAAGCAATTGCAAAAAATGTTGGTGCAGCCAACACTGAAGGACACGGTACCGATAATTTATATTGTATATGAAAGGGAAAGGCCATAGACTGTCTGTGCAGTAGTGAGAAGATACTGGGACATATGTAACTGACAGAAATCATTATATGAATGGTTCAGCTCTTGCATAATATTTAGTATCTAGGGAAATTTTTAGTAAAAATAAGGATATCAGAAGATGTCCAAGGAGATTAGTAACCATATAGTAGGACAAGGCCTCATTAATATATAATAACCAACATTTATTTGGGGATTATGATTTATGTCTACAGGGGGAAGCCTAAGGAAAGACCCCGGTGCAGAGGAAATCCTCTGACCTCCATACCGTGTGGTTATGGAGACAAGCCGGGGGAACCAGCTCAGCTGTACGATCCAGTAAAAGTGGGTTTAAATATCATGATCCCCACATCAGATTCGGATGAAACCAATGTGGGATCAAGTGGCCAATTGAATGGTGCACCCCAATTGCCCCTAACTAACTTACAGAGGAAGCGTGTATTCGCTCATGAAGCTATGTAATCAGTTATAATGGGTGTGTAGCTATGTCATCGTTTATAATAGATACATAGCTGTGTCATGGGTTTTAAAGCTGTGTCATTGGTTATATTATGTACATAGCTATGTAATCAGTTATAATGGGTCTAATCTGTGTTATTAGTTATAATAAAATAGTAAATATAGCTGGACACATCAGTCCTTGGTTATAATGGGTATGTAGCTGATTCATTGTTTATAATGGGCATGTAGCTGTGTCATTGGTTATAATGGGTGCTTAGCTGTATCATTGGTTATAATGGGCACGTAGCTGTGTCATTGGTTATAATGGGTACATAGCTGTGTCATTGGTTATAATGAGTGCGTAGCTGTGTCATTGGTTATAATGGGTACATAGCTGTGTCATCGGTTATAATGGGTACGTAGCAGTGTCATCGGTTTTAATGGGTACATAGCTGTGTCATCGGTTATAATGGGCACATAGCTATGGCATCGGTTATAATGGGTACATAGCTCTAGGCTGTATCACGGGTTATAATGGGTACATAGCTGTGTCATCGGTTAAATGGGTACGTAGCTGTGTCATTGGTTATAATGGGTATGTAGCTATGTCATCGGTATAATGGGTACATAGCTGTGTCATCGGTTATAATGGGTACATAGCTATGTCATCGGTTATAATGGGTACATAGCTATGTCATCGGTTATATTATGTACATAGCTATGTCATCGGTTTTAATAGGTACATAGCTGTGTCATCGGTTATATTATGTACATAGCTGTGTCATGGGTTATAATGGGTACATAGCTAGTCATCGGTTATAATGGGACATAGCTGTGTCATTGGTTATAATGAGTACGTAGCTGTGTATTGGTTTATAATGGGTACGTAGCTGTGTATCGGTTATAATGGGTACGTAGCTGTGTCATCGGTTTTAATGGGTACTAGCTATGTCATCCGGTTATAATGGGTACATAGCTGTGTCATTGGTTATATTATGTAAATAGCTATGTCATTGTTTAAAATGGGTACATAGCTATGGCATCGGTTGTATTATGTACATAGCTATTCATCGGTTATAATGGGTACATATCTATGTCATCGGTTATAATGGGTGCATTGCTATGGTATCGGTTATAATGGGTACATAGCTGTGTCATGGTTATAATGGGTAATAGCTGTGTCAGCGGTTATATGGGTACGTAGCTGTGTCATTGGTATAATGGGCGTAACGTAGCTGTGTCATTGGTTATAATGGGTACGTAGCTGCTGTCATTGGTTAATGGCCGGTAGGCGTGTCGTTGGAATTATGGCGCGTAAGCTGTGTCGTTGGTTATAATGGGTGTGTAGCGTCTGTGTCGTTGATTATAATGGGTACGTAACTGTATCATGGTTATATTATGTACATAGCTAAGTAATCAGTTATAATGGGTGTGCAGCTATGTCATCGTTTATATTAGATACATAGCTGTGTCATGGGTTTTAATGGGTGCGTAGCTGTGTCATTGGTTATATTATGTACATAGCTATGTAATCAGTTATAATGGGTCTAATCTGTGTCATTAGTTATAATAAAATAGTAAATATAGCTGGAACATCAGTCCTTGGTTATAATTGGTATGTAGCTGGTCATTGTTTTAATGGGCCTGTAGCTGTGTCATTGGTTATAAGGGTGCTAGCGTATCATTGGTTTATAATGGGCACGTAGCTGTGCATTGGTTATAAGGGTACGTAGCTGTGTCATTGGTTTTGATAATGAGTGCGTAGCTGTGTCATTGGTTATAATGGGTACATAGCTGTGTCATCGGTTATAATGGGTACGTAGCGGTGTCATCGGTTTTAATGGGTACATAGCTGTGTCATCGGTTATAATGGGTACGTCGCTGTGGTCATTCGTTATAATGGGTACGTAGCTGTGTCATTAGTTATAATAAGTACGTACGTGTGTCATCGGTTATATGGGTACGTAGCTGTGTCATTAGTTATAATAAGTACGTAGCTGTGTCATCGGTTATAATGGGTACGTAGCTGTGTCATCGGTTATAATGGGTATGTAGCTGTGTCATTGTTATAGTGGGTTCATAGCTGTGTCCTCGGGTATAATGGGTACATAGCTATGTCATCGTTTATAATGGGACATAGATAGGATCGGTTATAATGTGGTACATAGCTGTGTCATCAGTTATAATAGGTTCATAGCTGTGTCGGTTATAATGGGTACATAGCTGTGTCATCGGTTATAATGGGTACGTAGCTGTGTCATTGGTTATAATGGGTACGTAGCTGTGTCATTTGTTATAATGGGCGCGTAGCTGTGTCGTTGGTTATTATGGGCGCGTAGCTGTGTCGTTGGTTATAATGGGTGTGTAGCTGTGTCGTTGGTTATAATGGGTACTTAATTGTATCATTGGTTATATTATGTACATAGCTGTAATCAGTTATAATGTGTGGTAGCTATGTTATCGGTTATAATGGGTACGTAGCTGTGTCATTAGTTTAATGGGTGCAAGCTTTTCATTGGTTATATTATGTACTAGCTATGCAATCATTTATAATGGGTACGTATCTGTGTCATGGTTATATTATGTACATAGCTCTGTAATTAGTTATAATGGGGTATGTATCTGTGTCATTGGTTTATATTGTGCATAGCTATGTAATCAGTTTTAATGGGTGCGTATCTGTGTCATTGGTTATATTATGTACATAGCTATGTAATCAGTTATAATGGGTGCATAGCTGTATCTTTGGTTATAATGAAATAGTAAATATATAGCTGGGCACATCAGTCATTGGTTATAATGGATATGTATCTGTGACATTGGTTATAATGGGTGCGTAGCTGTGTCATTGGTTATAATGGGTACGTAGCTGTGTCGTGGTTATAATGGGTACGTAGCTGTTTCGTTGGTTATAATGGGTACGTGCTGTTTCGTTGGTTATAATGGATACGTAGCTGTGTCATCGGTTATAATGGGTATGTAGCTGTGTCATCGGTTATAATGGATACGTAGCTGTGTCATTGGTTATAATGGGTATGTAGCTGTGTCATGGTTATAATGGGTATGTAGCTGAGTCATTAGTTATAATGGTGGACGTAGCTGTGTCATCGGTTATAATAGGTACATAGCTATGTCATCGGTATTATGTTCGTAGCTATGTCATCGGTTATAATAGGTACATAGCTGTGTCATGGGTATAATGGGTACAAGCTATGTCATCGGTTATAACGGGTACATAGCTGGTCATCGTTACAATGGGTACATAGCTATGTCATCGGTTATAATGCGTACATAGCTATGTCATCGGTTTATAATAATACATAGCTATGTCATCGGTTCTAAGGGTACATAGCTGTGTCATCAGTTATATTATGTACATGAGTTGTGCCATGGGTTTTAATGGTACATTGCTTTGTCTTCGGTGTATAATGTGGTACATAGCTGTGTCATTGGTTATAATGAGGTACGTAGCTGTGTCATGGTTATAATGGGTACGTAGCTGTTGATCGGTTAAATGGGTACATAGCTATGTGATCGGTTATAATGGATGCATAGCTATGTCATCGGTTATTTTATAACAGCTATGTCATTGGTTATAATGGGACATAGCTGTGTCATTGGTTATATTATGTACATAGCTATGTCATCGTTTTAATGGGTACTTAGCTATGGACATCAGTTATATTATGTTCATAGCTATGTAATCGTTATAATGGATACATGCTATGTCATCGGTTATAAATGGGTACATAGTATGCATCGGTTATAATGGGTACATAACTGCGTCATCGGTTTATAATGGGTAATAGATGTGTCATCGGTTATAATGGGTGACAGAGCTGTGTCATCGGTTATAATGGGTACATAGCTATGTCATTGGTTATAATGGGACAAAAACTCTGTCATTGGTTATATTATGTACATAGCTATGTCATTGTTTAAAATGGGTGACATAGTATGGCATCGGTTATATTATGTACATATCTATGTCATCGGTATAAATGGGTACATAGCTGTGTCATCAGTTATAATGGGACCTAAGCTGTGTCATTGGTTTATAACGGGTACATAGCTGTGTCATCGGTTATAATGGGTACATAGCTGTGTCATTCGTATAATGGGTACGTAGCTGTGGATGGTTATAATGGCGCGAGCTGTATCGTTGGTTATTATGGGCACGTAGCTGTGTCGTTGGTTATAATGGGTGTGTAGCTGTGTCGTTGGTTATAATGGGTACGTAACTGTATCATTGGTTATATTATGTACATAGCTATGAGAATCAGTTATAAGTGTGTGCGTAGCTATGTCGTCGGTTTTAATGGGTACGTAGCTGTGTCATGGGTTTTAATGGGTGCGCGCGTGTCATTGGTTATATTATGTACATAGCTATGCAATCAGTTTTAATGGTTACGTATCTGTGTCATTGGTTATACTATGTACATAGCTATGTAATCAGTTATATGGGTACGTATCGTGTCATTGGTTATATTATGTACATAGCTATGTAATCAGTTATATGGGTGCGTATCTGTGTCATTGGTTATATTATGTACATAGCTATGTAATCAGTTATAATGGATGCTGTGTTTTTTTGTTATAATGAATAGTAAATATATAGCTGGGCACATCAGTCATTGCTTTTAATGGATATGTAATGTGTCATTGGTTATAATGGGTGCTTAGCTGTGTCATTGGTTATAATATGTACGTAGCTGTGTCATTGTTATTATGGTGGGTAGCTATATCATTGGTTATAATGGGTGCGTAGCTGTGTCATTGGTTTAATGGGTGCGTAGATGTGGTCATTGGGTATACTATGTACATAGAATGTATTCAGTTATAATTGATGTAGCTGTGTCATTGGTTATATTATGTACATAGCTATGTAATCAGTTATAATGGGTGCATAGCTGGTCTTTGGTATGATGAAATAGTAAATATAGCCGGGCACATCAGTCATTGGTTATATTGGGTGCATATTATGGCATTGGTTATAAGGGCACATGCTATAGAATGGGTTATAATGGGTGCATATCTATGGCATCGTAACTACCAGCCTTCACTCCCGCAGCCACTGCTCTAATGGTTAATATACGGAACAAAGTAACATTAGGGTCCAGAATGGCATCCCTCTCTATGATAGGATAGGAGAGGCAGCCAATACAGACACGGCTGCCTGTTTTTCAAACAGCCGAAGCAACGCGGTCTGGCTCTTTTTTTTTACTAAAAACAAGCAGTTAGGGTTGGGAGGGAAGGTAGCTACACTACAGAAACTCTATTTTTCAAACAGCATGAAGGGGTCCAAGAGTGGAAGGGGGGAGTGGGGCTCCCCTGTGCAGCCAGAGACCTCCGGGGGACGGGAGGAGGCAGTATATTTTACATAGAGAATGGCTCGCTCACTTCCTTCCTGGCTTGTGCCGTGGGTTACATTTTGTTTTGTGGGTCGCTCTTTTTTACAGTTTACATTAAAACTACACATTATTTACTAAAAATCCGGTAGCAAACTAGTTAGTGTGACTTTAACTCCATATATTTGCCAGCGAGTCTGGGTAAATGAGGCCCTATGAGTTTTCTTAAACAGCCAGAACATCGGACTTTCAATTCAGTGTGATGTTCAGGTGCGTTAACGCATAGGGGCGGCCATTATTTTCAACGGCACGTGTGCATTAAACTGCTGCATGCAGTGCGTTGCTATACTGTATAGCAGCACATAGGTGTGAACGGGGCCATTCACTCCTATGAGCAGAGCTTTTTGTGCAATGTTTCCACAGGAAATCGCACACAAAACACTCTAGTGTGAAGAAAGCCTTAAAGAATTTAAATTAAGACAATACTTTTCAAGAGTGCTGCTCCTGTGTGGGTTGAGCTATGTATGGTGGATATACGAGCATGCACCTTCTATGTTCCCAAGTAAATGTGTGCTGATTTTTTGTGGTGTTCTGAGTGTTTAGGAGCTACATGTTTATAGTAGATAGTACCCCCTACTTTATAAAAATATGGTCACGAACCTCCAGTGACTTCATAAGCCATATAATTTACAGTAGCGGGTACATTATTGTTATAATCCACCCCTTTTCCTCTTTTAGGGCATGTCTGTCTCTAACTCTCAGATCACCCCCTTCCTTTTAACATACATACTGCTCTAATAACCCTATTTCAGGCCCCTCCTTCCCCTATGGCTAAAAGATAAATTCACAGTGCCCTGCTGTTAATACCCCACACCTCCACCACAACCCCCTAACCACCACCCCCCCCCCCACACTACCTTCCTGCACCACCCAATCATATATGTATACATTTTATGGAATTTTAGATTTTTTAATACTAAGAAAATGTCAGCCTTTTCCGAATGAAACAATGCACACATACCTTCTTTTGGACGTTTCTTGACTTGCATTCCCAACACTGCTTCCTGCAGCGGGCCGATACCTAATGTGACTTACTTTGTTTCTTCCGGCCGTGGAGGGGAGGTGAAGTTTGTGCGTCTCGTTGCGACATTCAATGGTATGTGGAACGATACAGCTTGTTCTTAGTGCTGCCGGGAAGTAGGGAAGGTGGCGATGGCTGTGACCTCACTTCCTGGTATAATAGGCGCGCTAATACGTAGTACACACCGATTATAAGTAGATTATTTACAGTACGGTCTCATAGGGACCATAAAAGGGGGTGGATGGATTATACTAGTATAAAATTTTGCCCTTGATCTCTTGCCTTCCTCTGGATCAACTGTTAGGAAGGGTTTAAAAAAAAAAAAGTAAATAGGTTGGATTTGAGAGACTATGTCTTTATTCAACCTCAATTAATATGTACTCAATTACTATGTTACAAATTATGGAATAGTAGCCATTTGTTGTGTGTTTCATTGAGTTTCCTGGAGGAAATAAGGTCTGTTAAGGGTTTGTCCTACTCATATATTGACAACACATTGCAAAAGAGATAATCACATATGATACATACCATGAATAGACATGGATCTGTTTACCATTAAGGCTCCATAAGAGTAAAAACATAACAACTAATATAAAAACAGAATACAAAAATTAGCCACATATGTCTAAGCATCAGAATAAAAGGCCTGGGGAGAGCATATACTAATTGATATATGTACGAGTGTGTGATGGGATTTTTGAAATTCTTGTTAGTATAGAAGGATCACATTAAGGAATGAGGTAGGATATAAGTAATTATATTAATAATGTGAAAAGATATGTATATATTTTATATTAGTTTTTTATAAATTATTTTTTCATATAAATATAAGGAAACAGCTAAAGGTGGCCATACATCTATAAGATTTTACTTACACAACCGAGGCTCACGCGATGTTCCTTCGATCCGCCGGAACCGCTTCTCCGATCTTACATTCCGACCAACATGGATCGCAAAATGATGGGATTTTGCGATCGCCATGTCGGTCAAATATACGATCGGGAGAAGCCTGGTTCCGGCAGCATCGATGAACATCGCGTGAGCGCTCGGTCGGGTAAGTAAAATCTCATAGATGTATGGCCACTTACAACTGATTTACGATCGGTAAGCGCAACATTAAGGAGATTGGAGATTTGCGAGAGAGCTTGAGCCTTTGAATCTCCCATTGGTGCTGTTTGCCACCAACAGTAAATAATGTCAAGTGACTTAAAATCTGTGACTTAAACATGCTTACTAATTTACCCCGCCTTTTTGCTTTCTGTGCATAGTTCCATCCTTATGCTTAATCTATCATTTATACACCCAATTATTTCATTTTAAATTTGGCCACAACTCTACTTAACATAAATACAAATCCCCTTAATTTATTTCTAATTTTAAGTGTGTAAATATGCAATATTATATAAAGCATAATATGTATGCAATAAGTATGATAATCTCACTACAATTAGTTGATACTTTGCAATAGGTAAAACAGTCAATCATAAACTACTTATCTACCTCCTAACAGAGTAGGCAGTATTTACAATATTTTGAAGGTAATTAGCTTAGTATCAAATATAAGTATCCTATCCATACTCAAAGTGTCTCCCAACCCTCTGTTCCTAAAAAAACACATTTTTTATACTTATAATTTTCAAGGTGCTGAAAAAACATTCATTGAAATAAGTCCAAAAATGTTTTTTTTTTATGAATAATAAAAACACCTAAAGACAGGCTACCTATGCTTTTTTTAGAAATAGGTTAAGTCATTAATTTCCTTTCCCTACATTAGGAGGTGTACAATGTAACCAGGTGAATGATTAGTTCTATCAGATACAAGCAGGTCCATTCACTGTTTTCCTTCTCTCTACATTAGGAAGTGACAGTGTAACCAGTTAGAAGTTTAGGTACTTCAGTTAGGTACAAGGCAAGGGGCCATTCATTGCTTTCCTTCTCCTACACTCCTATAGACATAACAAGGTACATTAATGGAGATTTTCCAACCATTAGTTAGACTATATAGTGTAGATAGAGTCCCCTGAAGTGCATTAAAAACCTAAAAATCGTTGAGGCCAGGAAGAGAAAGGGAAATTATCACTCTTACCATGGAATACGGAGGTGCAGAACCGTTCATGATTCATAACTCAGAAGAATATCCACAGTTCCTATATTATGTATGTTGGTATATATCCTCCTTTAGCTCTTAGGTTGGGTACACACAGCAGATATTCCGGCCAACAAACCAATAGCGCTGTGTATCGGTTGGTGGCGAAAATATTGATGGTATGGAGCGGCTGGAGGTGAACAAGCTCGATCGCCCATTTGTATTGGACGAATGGGCAATCATAACTGTCGGTAAATCGCGGGCGATCGTGCGATTACTTATGGGACCGCACGATTGGTCGTACGAACTGTTGGCGAGCAGCCACTAATGTGTGAACGACAGTCATTTGCCGAGTGCTCACTCGGAGCGATGCTGGTGGGACAAAAAAGTCTACGGTGTGTACCCAGCCTTATGCTTTTAAAAACAAGAGATTAAAAAATCAGGCACGGTTCAGATAATGAGTCTAAGGATGACAACTTTTTAAATTTATAAATCTGACGTGATTTAGTCTTAGTAACCTATCATCAATGTCACCTCCTCTTATGTACATTTAAACTTAACACAAACTAGTATTGGATATTCCTTTCACCTTCTGTTCAAGGAGGCTAAAAATATCCATGGAATCCACGGCCACAAACAAACAGAATATTAGCAGTCTTACTCAGTGGAAGGCTTCATTCACACTACAGTGTGCTGTAACCGCATGATACTATGTGTTATCAAGCATTGTGTGTGTTTTGCTATTTTCTAAGTGTTGCTGAGTTTTTCTATGTGTTAAGTGTTTGTTTTTCTTTGCAAAAAATCACACAAGCTAGTGTTTTGGAAAACATCGCACACAAACGGTGTGTAATAAGCATATTGTGACGGATTTCTCCACAGTCCATTGATTCTATTGGTGTCTGTTGGTGTATGTACACGCATAAAAATACATACAGCTGTGCGCTACGCTAACCGAAACCACTATGGGAACGGACACATTAAATTGAAAAATGATGCTTCTGTGTTAAAATCGTTAGAGCCACTCTGCACATGGTGCTGGCTTTGGCCTAGAGTTTGGTAGGTGCAATTCCCCCACACCCATACCCAGAGGGTTTTAACGGAAACATTATACTAACTTCCCTCTGCTCCTCTTCTATGGTCAGTAGCTTTTACCCAGGGTGAGGACCGAGACCCTAGGTCCTCACCCCTGGGTTTGCGTAACTTGAAGCACATCCTTACTGAAACCGCTCTGGTTAGCTGACTCTGAGGGGGCGGAGCCAACCAGAGCAGGAAATGTCAGTAAGGACGTGCTTCAAGTTACGCCGCACCCCGGGAGAGGACCTACAGTTCAGCTCCTACCTGGTTAAAGGTACTGACCCACGAGAAGAGGAGCGGAGGGGAAGGAAGTATAATGGTCCTTTTTTAAAGGCATCCAAAGTACAATAAAAGTAATAGGAGCACACTATCTGTCTTGGTGAACTTTCACAATTAGTGCAAAAGCAACATAAACAAAATTTGGGGTGCTTACTCGCCCTGAGGAAAATAGTCAGTTAAATCCTATTGTTGTTATGAGTAATAATGCTTGAAGTCAACCAAGAAGTAGTGTGCTCTCTAACTTTCATATGCTTTGTGTTACCACACACTCTATGGAGTGCTTTACAACTGGCTAGAAACGGCATAGTGATATTGCCATTTCATTGCATACATTTAAAAATCTTTGTAACCCATTTTGTTAATAAGCCTTACATTTCTATATTGCCGTTTCATTGTACATGTTAAATCTTTGTAACCATTTTGTTAATTTGTATAATTCACTAGAGGGTGCTCTATCACCATCTTAATCGTTGACAAGACGGTTTCCCTTGAAATTAAGAAAAAAAAACATAGGCATACGTTTGTAAGGAAACCTAGGTACTGTATTAATCTCTAAGTAAACAGCCTGACATAGTGTCAGTAACAGCAATGAATTGACGTCCCACAGGTCATTTTTAGCTTTTAGTAGCAAAATTACCACTCCTTTGTGGAGAGCGAACGCTGTACAGAACAGAACTTCTGGAATAATACAGTATCAGTCCATATGCCAACCAGTTCCTCCATGGTGAACAGTCTAGCGGTAGTGTTAGAAAGAGGACTGGCCTTTATAACTCAGCAGGGAACAATAGTGGAGTTGCACTCTCTGGTCCAAAGTGGTGGGTGCATTGATAAACCTCAATGGTTCTCCCGTCAAACCAAAGATCACAAGCAAAATAAAAAAGTCTGAGGATGTGCACTCCCAAAGGTTATCAGTTTTATTGTGAACCACACATCAACAAAACACAGACGTTTCGGGGAAATAAGTTGCCATCTTCGTTCAGTGTCAAGTGCAAATGTGCTCAGGATTTTTAAAGGTGTGCTTACTGCCTGGAAACCACCCCACAACGGTGAGTGAAGCCAGGCATGAAACAGCAAATGGATATAACACATATAGTATACACACCTACCAACAGTAATTATGTAATAAAATGATAAAAAACATAAGTGCACTATATTGTGTGCCCTTCATAGAGATAAGATTACTTATATTAAAATAGCAATATCCATTGTATTAAAGAAGAGAGATATTACATAATAAATTGTAAAGTGCCAAATAAAGTGCTGATAAAATTTTCAACCATGTCTTCTTTAAAGTCCTCAGTTATAATATAAGAACATAAAGACTGACATAGGGTACACAGTACATTAATACAACCATCTAAAAAGAACAACATGGTATTCTGTGGTGTCGATAGCTATTCTCAATGCTAATCAATAGATGGCCCATAATACAGTCTTTATTAAGAATTTTGCATGTTTCAATCTGTATCGAATAGGGACTACAAAAAGTGTTAGCGAAAAAGGCATTAAAAAGATAAACAATCAGGACAGGAGTGAATGCCTGATAGCCATGGCAAAAAGTTACATAACACGGGAAAATATATAAAAAGCAGATGGTTACAAATCTTCATTTAAACAGTGCGTGGTCCAAGTACCCAATTTATCCACATCTATCCAGTCTTTTTTTTGAAGACTTTGTTTTTTGATTGAAATTCCTCCTCCCTACGTCTTTTTCAACCACTCTAGAACTAACCACCTTAGTTGGGATGCTCTTATGTTTATGGTTGGAAAATGTCTAATTACGGGGTTCTTAATTATTTAGGACGTTCAAAGTTATGTAATATCTCGTTTGTTTTGCATATTCCTCATCATACTTCCCTCAGGATTTGCCTACTAGGCCCACCCCCCACGGGCCATTTTAACATATAGTGATGCCTGGTGTTCTGCATCTTAGCATACTGTTTTAATTTTATATCTCAAAACCTTTACTGGGATGATTACTACATTGCCCTTAATATTATGGGGTTACAACACTGAGGCAATTTCTGCAGTTAAGTTGTCTGGAACCTTTTTCTGTCCTGAGTCAGTCTGTATGAGTTCTCACTCAGGTTCTTCGATCTTTTGTAGGAAAAGATTGGAGGGTTAGAGCAAAGTGACCCTATTGTCTGATCCGTTTGCTAAAATATACCAATTTATTTTTAAATTATCTTCTGGATGTCATTAGAGAATAATTGTAAATTGATTACAAGTTGGCACTCTATCATATTTTTCTTTTGACTCAAAATTACTGAAGAAAAATTGAAGAAATGCTCTTCTATACATCTGGCACCATATCATCCGGATAACCTCTGGTGGTGAAATTTGCCTGCCATTTCCATCATTCTGACCCTTGCAGAGTACATCATCCCCTAACCTATCCTCTAATTCTTGCAATTGACTAATAAGGCTGTTTTATAAGTCCTGGTCCTACCTTGGGTCGAGCCGGGGGGTGTGCGCCGGTGTTTCACGCATCCGGGCTGCGCTCACCGCGAGCAGGCCGATCGTCCTCATGTGCGTGCGAACACTACGTGATGCAGGACGCAGGCGTCAGGGTTCCCCGGTCTGTGCATTCCTGCTCAGGGCAGGTTCACTTCTGTGCGCGCAGCACCCTGGCGCCGTGCACCGGGGGTGCGCACGTCACACCAGATGGATGCATCTCTCCCTTCTTAAGCTTCTCCTCAGAAGCTCTGTTTCTTGCTGACCGGTTCAGAGTTTACTTTTTCTCGAACCTTAGTCCTGTGAGCTGGGTCTTGATCTGTTTCCTGACTTTGGCTTTCCAGTATATTATTGGTCGTCATTCCGCAGTCTGCCTCTCCCTGCTTTCAGTTACATTTGGTCTCATTACCACACCAGCCTGCTCCTCTTTCAGTGTACATTTGGTCTCCATTTCCACCTGCCTTTGTTCCTGCTTTTCAGTGTACTATTGTTATCCATTCACCACCAGTCCTTGCTCTCCTGCTTCAGTGTACTTATTTGTCTCCATTTCCACCTGCCTCCTCCTGCTTTCAGTGTACTATTTGGTCTCCATTACCACCAGCCTCTCCCTGCTTTCAGTGTACTATTTGGTCTCCATTACCACCTCCTGCTCCTGCTTTTCAGTGTACTATTGTGTCTTCCATTACCCACCTGCCTGCTCCTGCTTTCAGTGTATTATTGGTTCTCCATACACCTGCCTGTCCTTGCTTTCACCGCTTCGTGTATATTGTCTTCCATTCCACCTGGTGCGCATCTTTCAGTGTATGATTAGTCTCCATTACCACCTGTCCTGCTCCCTGCTCTCAGTTGTATATTTGTCTCTCATCACCTGCCTGCTCTACTTCCAGTTACAATCCTTGTTGACAATACCTCATCTCCTGCTACTTGTGTTTATTTTTGCTGCGGCTCGTTCCCTGCTTCCTCCACATTGTGGGATAGGCTTCCTGTGGTTCTTTTCTTGGCTGTCGGGATCCCCCTGGTGTCTGTTTCCGTGTGCGTAACATCCTCACCATTAGACCCGGCTCTGTGTGAAGACCGCACGACCATCGTGACCCGCCGCCTGGAGGGACGTTTACAGGGGCTGTCGCCCCGAAGATTCATAACATAACCGTCAGCCAGATGGACATCCCACTGGAGGACATCATCCGATTGAAGGGTTTTATAATCGGAAAGTATCCGAACTTCGGGTAGCCCTTCGAGTGGCTAAGACAAGGATAGTGTCAATTAGACGCCAGAATAAGAACGATGTCCCCCGGAACCACCAAGCCACTTCACAAGATGTTTCAGAGACCAAAAGTGCCTCTTCCCGATAGTGTTCATTTGGGAATCATCTTAAATTCAATCAGTTCAAGATTTCCTGTTGGCCTGTACTTTTCCTATCCGCCCTACAAGTTTTCAAGAAGAGAGGGTGAAAGTAGTGTTTTATTATCTCCTTCTTCATATAGCCTCAAGCATGGCTTACATCTTTGGATCAGGGCCGTCCAGCAACGACCTCGGTCGATGCTCTCTTTGCTGCACTTTGGTCTCGCTATTTTTTTGCTACTACCCCACCAAAAACAACATACCAAATACACAAAAAGATCTCGTAAAGCCATTCCTGCTGAGGTACACTAACGCATTTGTTCCAGGGGCGGAGGGTGTTGAAGATTATGTGGCAGACTTCCATAGGGTTATGTGGCTGAAACTCAGTGGAATAGAAGCAGCCCTTCTTCATCATTCAGTAATCGCTTGTCTGAAAATTTTAAAAAGAGGATTGCGCGCAGCGGGGTGCCACACAAATTGAAGAACCTTATTGATTTATCTATACAGATTGACCGATGTGTCTGAGAGAAAGAAGGTTAGAGAGAATGGGGCACTACCCTGGCTTCCGCTTAACTCGTTTTCCACCACTCCTGTGTCTTAGTGTTCTCTCCCAGAACCTGCTCCTATGAAATTGGGTTGTTCGTCCGGCCATTCCCAGGGGAAACTTCTCGAAGGCCGCCGTTGAAACTTGTGTCTTTATTTGGAGAGGGCTGGCATATGCTACTACAAGGTTCAATCAGCCTTCGAGGTAAGATTGTTCTTCTTCGCCCCTCCTTGTCCACCTTGTTCTGTGTTATGCCCTACCTCTCTATAATAGTTCTTTGCTGGGATCGACCAGATGTTTGCTGTCCATCCTTATTGATCTCGGAGCCCTGTAGCTGTTTCATCTTGACCATTCTTTGTCCCAAGAAGTTGAAAATTCCCACTCGATAAAGATACTACTCTCTCTCAGTTCATTTACAGATGGTTCAAAGATCTACCCATCCTATTTCGAGAGACTATCCCCATTCAGTTCAGATTTCAGCATCTGAACATTATTTGGTTTTGATGTATTGCCCTTTGCTCTTATTTCCTATTATGTTTAGGATGCCATGGCTGAGGACACACAATTCACTAATAATTGGTCCTTGGGGGAGATCCTTTTTTCCTTCACCATACTGTACAACTATCATTTTTTTTCTTCTCCTTATTGTAGTGATTTAAACATGCATCCAACTCAGTCCACCGACACCATGTTTTGACCTTTGGACTTTACAGAGTCTTTGACAAGAAGGGCGCTAACGTTTTACCTCCACATCGTATTACGACTGTCATGTGGAGCTGCTTCTCGGAGCCAGAGATTCCTTTTGGACAGGGTATATCCCCTTTGTCGCGAGCCGCGAAAAAAAAAAGGTCCTTAAGGAATATATCGAAGAAACACTTACAAAAAGGATTCATACGAATACGACACTCGAAATCACCGGCTGGGCGTGTGCATATTGCTTTTTCGAACAAAAAAGATGGACTCTCCTTTGGCCTGTATTGATTACCGAGCCCTTAATAAATCACGTTCAAAAATAGATATCCTCTTCCCTCTGTTTGAGAGTTGTTTTCAACGGTAAGCATTCAGCAAGATTTTACCAAAATTGGATCTCAGGGGCACTACATTTAAATCAGGATAGAGAAGGACGAGTTGGAAACCGTTTTCTGTTCGAGATATGGTCACTTTGAATACTTGGTTATGCATTTGGTGTTGTGCAACGCCCCTGGCCCACTTTTCAACATTTTGTGTAACGACATTTCCATGATTTTGTGGACGATTTTCTTGGCAGTATATTTAGATGACATATGATCTCTCCTTTGAGTCTGGTATCAGCACCGCTTCCTCAAGTTAGAAGGTCTTTATCTCGACTTACGACCCGTAGATATATCTAAGTTAGGAATGTGAAGTTTGAGAAGAGTTCCATCCCTTCTGGGCTTCATCATTTCCTTGCAAAGGATGACCATTGGATCCCCAAAAAAAGATTGAGCCCATTCATTCTACTCGTTAACAAATCCAAAGTTCATACGGTTTGGCAATTTCTAATCGCAGATTCATTTGAACTTTTCAACTATTATTTCCCCCATTAACGCTTTATCACTATAACCATTTCTATGTACCATTTCCTGGAATGATTCAACAGGCTTTTGAACAACCCTAAATCTGCCTTTACATCCGGCTCCTGTCTAGATCCACCAGGAAACCATCTGTTCCTTTCGTTAGAGGTTTGAAGCCTCCGAAGTGGCATTGGGGAGCCATTCTTTCTCAACAAAATGGTCATAAAGCATACTCCATCCAGTTCATTCTTTTCCAGAAAGCTCTCGGTGCCGGAAGGAAAGAAACTATGATGTGGGAGATCGGCGAATTGTGTAAGCTATCAAATTGTATCTTGAGGCAGTTTGGCGTTATCTCCTTGACGGCACCAAGTTAATCCTATTATTATTTTTACAGATCATAGAAACTTAGAATATTTGCAGGCTGCCAAAATTATTGACGGCCGCATCAATTCTTCACTAGATTTAATTTAATATAATTTTCCTCCCAGGACTCAAAGAACGGCAAGGCGGATCCCCTTCTTCTAGACAAGCTTTTGAAAGCAATAGGTCTGACAAAGCTGATAGAATACTCTCAGGGCAAAATTTCCTGCTATTACACAACAGGACATCACTATAGATCATCAAGGAAAACTTCGCCTCAGTCTTCATCTCCTTTCTCAAGATGGCTTCATTTATCATAATCAGAAAAAAAAACAATATTTGTTCCAGAAGCTCTGCAAGATTTTCGTACTTCAGCATGTCATTGTCACCCGTTAGCTGGTCATTTGGATTCTATAAAACTTTAATCGTAAATAGATTATTTCTTTTGGCCCAATATGTCTAAGGGACGTAAACTATTTGTACTTCCTGTGCAGATTTAAAACTTCCAGACAAAGGACCTATGGTGTTGTGGTCCCTGCCTGTTGCATAGGCCGCAATGGTGGAATGAATATATGGATTTGATTTTGAGTGCTAGTTCCAGGGGTTTCAAATACATTTTGTAAGTAGTGGACCGACTAACCAAGATGGCTCATTTATTCCTTTCAAGGGATTTACTTCAGCAGCAGTTACGGAACGAGGTTTTATCAGAGGATATTGTCCGTTCCATGGAGTCCATGATGGCATTGGATATATAGAGGGGTGCAGGTACTTCAAGATTTTGGAATAAGAACTGTGTAGGTCCTTACGATCCATAATTCTTTTCGTCCGGATATCATCCCAAATCAAAGGGCAAAACGGAAAGCACGAACCAATACACTGGAGCAATATCTGAGATGTTATTCTTCGCCTCACAGGAAGATTGGTCTTCCTTTTCCTTTGGCTGAGTTTGCTTACCAATAAACACCATCATTTTTCTTCCATTAAGTTTCCCCTTACTATGATAATGATGGTTATAATCAAACTTCTTCTTAATGTTCTCCATGGTTTAGACTCAAAGTCTGCAAACTCGACTAGAAGTCTTACCAAAAGTCTTTTGAGTAAGATCCTCGTGTCACAGGATCAGAAACAAGCCTTAAAAAAGCCATATAGTCTCAGAAGAGACGCTCGATCTTCAGGTGGTGGGGGGGGGGGGGGACTTAGTCTGGTTATCCACACGCAACACATAAGACTTAAGATTCCCTCACCAGTTAGGACCGCTCCTCGGCCCGTTCCTTACAAGAAAGGCTATCCAACACGGTTGCCTTGAGTGGACTTCCTAAATCACTACAGATACATCCGTATACCATGGTTCTTGCTTCAAGAGATATGTATCTAATTCATATATGATTCCTCACCTCTGTGTTGGTTGATGGTGCTGACGAAATACGCAGTCAAGACCATTCTGGATTCCAAAATTCTGCGGGAAAACTAAGGTATCTGGTAAAATGGAAGGTTTTGGACCCGAGAGAAACTCTGGGACAGCGCAACGGAGTCATGATCTCGCCTGGCAAGTGGCATGTATTCAAAGCCGTTGTGATAAATGGATCCCTTAAAACCTAAAGGCACCCCGGAGGTGCCCATGGGGGGGCAATGTTATAATCCTGGCCGACCTTGGGTCGAGCAGGTCCGAGCGTCCCTCTTGTGCGTGGGTCCCTCGTGATGGCAATGGACACTGGCGTCGGGGTTCCCGTCTGCATTCCTGACTCAGGGCAGGTTCCTCTGGTGCGCACGACCCTGGCGTGCACAGGGGGTGCGCGCGTTCGCGCACCCAGCGGACGCTCCTCTACCTTCTTAAGCTCCTCCTCAGAGCCTGTTTCTTGCTGCGGGATTTCAGATGTTACTTTCTCTGACCTTAGGATAACTGTGAGCTGGTCTTGATTCTGTTCCCTGGCTTGTGCATTCAGTATATGATTGGTCCCCATTCCCATCAGCCTTGGCTCGTGCTTGCAGGTGTACATTTGGTCTCCATTACCACCAAGCCTGCTCTGCTTTCAGTGTACTATGTGGTCTCCATTACCACCAGCATGCTCCTGACTTTCTTCAGTTAAATTTGGTATCATTACCAAAGGCCTGCTCCTGCTTTCAGTGATACTATTTGGTCTCCATACCCAACCTGCCTGCTCTGTGTCAGTGTACTATTTGGCCTCCCATTCCCAATGCCTGCTCCGCGTTTCAGTCTATTATGGTCTCCATACCACCTGCCTTGCTCCTGCTGTCAGTGTATTGATTAGTCTCCATTACAACCTGCCAATGATCCTGCTCCAGTGTATTTATTGGTCTTCCATTACCACCTGCATGCTTCTAATTCCAGTTACATCCTTGATTGACAATACCCACTCCTGCCTACTGTGTTTATTTGCTGAGGCTTTCCTGTTTCCTCCACATTGTGGGGTGGCGTTCTGTGGTTCTTTTCTGGGTTATCGCGAACCTTGGTGTCTGTTTCGTTGCGTACAAATCCTCACCATTAGAGGCTCTGGTGAGACCGGCGGCACTTAGATACGCGGCCCTGAGGGAGTTCCCACAGGGGCCGTCGCTGAAGATTCATAACCAAAGGCCAATCCTGCCTTAACATTTTTAGGATGGAAAAACTGCTCGTTAAGAATAGGATGTTTTGTCAGTACTTTGATATACAGAATCAGTATTGATATTATCCATTATGTTTAATACCAGTACATCAAGATAATGAATTTTACAAAAGTCTAAGTTAATGTAAATATCAACGTTAGAATGTAAAGAATAAGGAAAATACCAAATCCTTCAAAACTGGCTCATCTCTAATCCCATATAAAAAAAGACGTCATCTAATATCTGAGTAGTGTTGGATATGCTTAGAAAAACATTGTTATCTGAGGTAGTGTGGGATAGCTTAGAAAATACCATGGGCAAACAGTATATACTTGTTCAAAAGGGAGAAACAACAAATTTGCATACAGAGCGGCAGCCGAAATTCGCACCCATTAGATGCCTTGTACTTGAGTACACCGGTCTTTGCGGGGGGGAAAACAGTTTTTTTCCCAATCATTGTCATGAGGGCCAGAATGAAAACAGAAGTTGATGTCATATCCATGTTCTATAAGTAATTCTTCTTTATGGTTAGTTGTCTAGACATTCTTCATGTAAAGTTCTATCCATTATAATGACTGCCCCCCCTTTGTCCGCCTCTTAAAAACGACTTTTTATTTAGTTTTTAATGGACTGGAACAACTTATATTCCCTTTTTTTAGTAAGTTATGATTGAATTAAAGGTGTTCAAGGTAGGGCAACGCTCCTGGGAACAAACTATATTAATCAAAGGTTCTCCAAAGAGGCATTTGATACTTATCTTTATCTCTATGAAGGTCACACAAATATTGCATTGTGTTTTTTTATCATTTTATTACATAATTATGTTCTTGTGTATTGGTGTTACTACTATATGTTGTTATATCATTTTCTGTTCATGCCCGGGCTCCTCCGTGTTGGGGTTGGTTTCAGGCAGTAGACAGCCTTTAAAAATCCATGAGCACATTTGCAACCATGATCACCTGAAGAAAGAGGGCACCTTATTCCACGAAACGTTGATGTTGTGGTGATGTGTGGCTATCAAAAAAACTTATACTTGGAGTGCATTCTCTGCCTTTTTTATTTGTGCCTTTATAAACTCATCTATAGGGTTAACAGGAAGGCATGCTTGTGTAATTTTATAAGATTAGGGGCTAGGCCACACGGGCGCGATTTCTGCACACTTCTGATCAGCATGAGCATCACATGACAATGCATTCAATGTGAGAGGCTCCCCCCGATACACTTGCGCTCCATGCGTTACTATCTAAAAAATGGAAACCTGGGTTGGAAGCTAACCCCACACTGTTAGAGGTATATGGCCAGCAGGAGACACTGAAAACAGGGCGGAATGACAACGATTCTCAGTTCGGTGAAACATTTTCATAGCAGCATGATGTTCTAACATTTGAAACTTTAAAAACAAAAAAAAGCAGCCATCCAAGTGAGCCACCCGCTGATGTGCACTTTTGGAGCACATGCGATCACAGTTTTCTTGGCAAATCGATTGAAACGCTGTCCATCATAGAGAGTTCTGCAGATCCCAAAAGTGACCGCCTGGTGAAATCCCTCTGTTTACCCTATTTAAACAACATCTGCAAAAATAGCAAATTAGTCACAAAAAGTGCATCCACTGATTTCTCAAGGCCTGTACACATGGCTTATAACGGGCTGGAAATAATATTTGGTCAACCCTAGGATTAGCATGTGTGATTATGTGAAAACGCATCACACAATTTATGCCAGCATGGCGATAGTATGTGAGGCCCTGACAATGTATCCGCCTAATAACTGTATTTTAGATGGCTACACCCAGATCATGTTTACAAATATACCCAGAGAAAGGGTATACGTGTAACGTATCAGTAAAAGATATCGCTATTCAACAAGCTTTAATATATCATTCATAACCAGTGAATGTGCAGAACAGCAAAAGTTAAAAGTGTTGAAGGAATGTGTCAAACCCAAGTTTACAGTCACTATGAACTTTTAATCACACAGATTCCTAGCATTAATTTTCAATTGAACGGCTGCATTTATGACTTTTACCAAGCCCATGAGAATGCCGACAATCCCGTAGTAAGGTCCTAGTACCTGTTGAAAAATGATTTTTTGCACTGCACCGCTTCTATATTTCCCACTTATGTATCAATTACAGTGTGCAGAAAACAGGCTGCATGCGGCCATCAGTGAACTCAGGATGGAAAATGTACGACAATGCACTACTGTACATTTGCGTGGTCTTCTGGAATAGTCTGTAATCATGTGTGCTACGAAAATGGATTGCAGCAGTTGCAGTGTGGCCACAAACTTGTCATGCACTGACATGCATTTCTGATGTAAGCGCGTGAGAAAAACTTTATTGTCGCCTAGCCCTAAAGTTTGTCAAGCTTGAAACTTGCTAATAGCTTATGAGTCCTTTGGTAGGAGGGGCTGACTGATGGGTAGCGATATTAGTGACTGGCTACAAAGTGTGCCTGGCTCAAATGAATATTTTTAATCAATGGGACATCCCTGTTCAATTCTAACTCTCCTCTTTCAGATTCTTGGCAACATTCATGGTTGCACTACTTTTGTGCTTGTGCTACTTGGTTCGTAAAGAAATTTGGGAAGGACTGATTTATTCAGTTAGTGCTTAATGATCCTAGTTTTTTTAAATTCCCCTTCATGACAAGTGAGAGATTGATATTTTAACAGAATTTGTTTACTTGTCATGAGACATGGGTGGAGAATTTAGAATTTTTAGGAAAACATCAAGAATCTGCATGTATGGAATAAACAATAGCACCCTCAAACTGGCTAAATGTGTGCCGATATTTTAGCCTGTATTTTCTCGCCTTGTTAAAAGACATCGATGCTCACCTCAGTCCAAACCCTGGTTCATACATTTGAAAGTATCCAAGTTGAGGGACCTAAACCGCTAGGTCTCACCCTGGATTCGGAAGCTAAGTTCTTCACTTACCTCTTAAAATTGGGGGGGACACCGGGAGCTATTCTTCACTTTCATGATCGCGAGCTGACCAATAGAAGACATGCTTTGAAAGGTTAAGGAGGTGCTGCCATACAGGAGAACTGCTGAAGAAAAGTTATTTTTTTTCCAAACATGGGACCTTTGTCCGTACTACTGCATGGCTTCCTCTTCTTTAAACCTTCATGCTATATCTGACTGCTGGAAACAGAGCAGTGGGAATAAGGAGGACTTACTATTTGCAGGAAGATGCTCTCTTTAAGAGAGATGTTTTCCTTAATGGGGTTTAAATTTTTTTTTTTTTTTCGTGGGGTCCCCGGGCTAGCCTTCACTCGGTACTTTCGAATGGGAGGGGTAAAAAAGAAATGGTAGTGTTGTCCTTAGATATTGATAAAAATAAAGATTTTGGGCTGTAATTCCTCAACTAGTTTGTTGCTTTTGCTGGCCACGTTTCTATGTTATACATTCGAGGTATCTTCTATTGAGGCATTAGTCCCTAGTGTACTAATTCCACACCTTGTAAGAATGGCCAACCATGTCTCATGGGAACCGGAATGCAGTTATAAGAGGAGCCTTTTTGTAATCGCCAAACATGCAAGAAAAATATGGCAATCTCCAGGGTTTAAAGGCTGTCCACCAAAAAAAAAAAAAAAATGGTGCCTTTGTTCGTTATCTGCCTGCATATCCAACTCTATTTTTATATCAATGTATGTATTACATGCATTTGTAACCAGGATAGATAAGTTCTTTCTTTTCTGCCAAAGGTAATGCCTCCTCCATTGTGAATTGAGCTTTTATAAGCATTCAGTAAACTTCATTACGGATCTGCAGGGAGGCCCCTGCCAAACCTCTCATGACGCAGGAGTCTGTCGGCCATCTCCAGAGGCCTCTGATGGTGAGGATGTTGTACGGCACAACAGACAGACACCCGGTTGTGGTCCTGACAAGGTCCACAGAAGCCAACCCGCAGTGTAGAGAGGCAGGTTGGTAAAAAAGAACAGGTAGAAGTGCCAGGAGGCGCACGGAGTAATTACCAACTGCGTAGTGAAGGATACCAGAAAACTGAACTGGAAACAGGTACTGACTGGAATGATATGGATACCGAGCTGAATTGGAAACAAGTGCTGGCTGGGACTGCATATGTATACCAGAGGCTGAAAACTGGAAAACAGCGAAACAAACTGGGAAGAACAAATCAAAGCTGGAGTAAGAACCAGGACAAAAATACTAGAACTGCAGCCAGCAAGAAGTCACCACGTGGGGATGGTTATGAAGGACCCCACCACGTCATCATCCGTGCGTCGGAGCGTGCCCGTGCGCGACCCGGGCGCGCACGCCGGGAGAGCGGCTGCAGAAGACCAGATGAGGACGCGGACTCCACGCCCCCCGCGCTAGTCATACGGGACGTGTGCGCGCATGGAAACCCGCGGGAGCCATGCCGCGCGACAACGCAGGTAGAACGCGGCCAGCCACAGGTAAGGACTGAAGCCTTACATTGCCCCCCCCCCCCCCAACGGAACCTCCGGAAATGCCTACAGGGTTTCTGCTGGGTGTCTTGAATGAAAAACTTTGATCAGCATAGGAGCGTGAACCTTGCCTCAGCCGAGTTCCACGAATTTTACTTCAAGGACCAAAACCCTTTAAATTTAACGATATCGCAACTTGCCTGCAGACACCTTGGCATACCAGAATAGCTTCAATATCATATCTCAACCAGCTCAAGCAGATAGGCAGGGAGGCAGAGGAGGGGAGGGAGCCAAAAGAAGCACTTAGTCTATCCTTCTTAAAAGGGAGGAAACAGAACTACTGGTGTATTTCAAAGAATGAGGAAGTTCCAGTCAAAAGCAACGGCGTTAATACACCACTTAATCAGAAATGGTCCAATAAAACAGAGGCCCCAGCTGGTAGAAGGAATCATCAATCTCAAATTTCGTGTTGTGAAAGCCCAACAGAGTCACCAACCTTTTAAAACTTTAACGAATCCTTTAGATTTAAAGCAGCCCCTTTGGAGCCTGGGACTTGGGCCTGAGGATGTGAAAGATTAGTTCTGTGCCAATCTCTGTTTAACCCCTCCAACCGAGTTTGAGATCTGGAATACCAACTGCTGCCGGAAATCAACCAAGGAAAGGTGGATTAAATCAGTAAATTTGCAAAAAAGGCGAGCATTTTTAATGGAGGAATTGAATGCGTTTTATAGCCAAACTCGGCCAATGGTAAGAGGGTAAGACCAATCCTCGTGAGAAGCGGAAAGTATACAAGAAGGTATTGTTCAAGCGTTGTTTGATTGGTCCTTTCGGTCTGTCCATGGGACTGTGGGTGGTAAACCTGAAGAAAAGGATTATGAATGCATAGTTTCTTCCAGAATTAGAAGTGAAACTGTACCTCTCTATCCGAGACATTGATGTCTAGGTACTCCATGAAGGCGAACAATCTCTCTTTAAAAGACATTGCAGTTATTGCCAGCTGAAAGGTACAACCTTAATGGACTGAATGGGCATATTGGTTAGTCGAACCACCACGAAATAGTCTTTTAGCCATCTGTAAATACTCCCAAATTCTTAATGATAGTTGAAAACCACAGGGGTGGTTAGCTCCCTCAAAAGGGTATCGGCTTCCTCTAGGGCGGACCTTACTTAATGGCAAGCAGCTCCCGATTCCACATCATAGTGCTTTTGGAGGGAGAGAGTTTCTAGAAAAGAAGGCCACGGGATGAAGTAGATCTTGGGGCCCTCGGACGTTGAGAACGGACTTGCCCCCAAAGCACTTTGGATGCATCAACCTCTAGCAGTAAAGGAAGAAAAAGGATTCGGATGGATGAGGACAGGAGCTGAGGTTGAAAGCTGACTTCAATGTTCAAAGGCTTTTGAGCTAATCAGAACCACTTGAATTGGATATGAGTTCGGGTAAGTTGGGTACAGTGGAAGATATGATGGAAGAAAATTTTTAATGAACCTACGATAACCGAATAAACCGATAAACCTTTGCTATCTGGCTTCCGGTTTAGATGGTTCCGCCAATCTCGAATGGCGGAGACCGTTGAGGCGTCCATAGTGAGCCCTAGAAGGAGATGAGGAACACTAGGAAGGGTTATTATAGAACGTTTTTTCAAACTCGCCTTTTTCCAGTTTAACATTAAAGACCGTGAGTTCTGAGACGGGCCGGACCTTCTTAACTTGAATACGGGTGTTATTTGGAGATTAGAATAAAAGATGAGAAATATGTCAAGATATTACAACCAGAAAATCATCGACAAAAATCTCGAACAAATATCGTTACAAAGTGTTTGGAAGTGGCAGGGCCGTTACAGGTCAAAAAGACATAACTAAATACCGAAATGTCCGTATCGGCAGAGGCGGGGACAGCGGTTTTCATTCATCACCCTCTCTTAATTCGAATAAGTTGTAGGCACCCTGAGATCATAATTTCGTGAAAATTTAGCGGGGACTAAGTGTTGAAACAGTTCAGGAACGAACGGGAAGAGGATAGCGGTTTTTGATAGTGACACTGTTGAGGGCTCTTAATCAATACCGGGTCTAAGGGAACCATCTTTCTTTCCTACAAAAATATACTAGCCCGGCAGAGATGTGGGAGTGGCGTATGAAACCCTTCTGTTAAGTCTTTCAATATTCGTCTTTGGCACCTCTTGTTCAGGCTATGCGAGAGGGTAGATCTTCCAAATGGGATCGAGCTCCGGGAAGCAATTCAACAGGGACAATTCGTCAATATGATGTGGGGGTAGAACATTTTGCCGCCTTTTTGTTCAACAAAACATCAGCGAAGTCATTGTAGCAGATAAAACCAACCTAATCCTTTCATCACTAAAGCCTCTGGGCACGAAGGCGAGAAAGAGAAATAGAGTCCACAAGAGTTGTTAAAAACTGGGCGAAGTTGAATGATCTCACGCAAATCTATTCCAGGCAAGTGGCACTTTCGGTTCCAGGGGGGCCAGTGGAACGCCGTTTGTGAGACTGGAGACCCACTAGTGGGAGATGGCCTTCAAATCTGGCATCAAGCTGGAAGAAACCCTTGACGAGCTTCCTGCAAGGTCAGTGTTGCTTGCTACCTGCCTATAGAAATTTCTACCGGACCGGCTTCTCCAGCGGGGTTCAATCTGGCTGCCAGTTACTATTACGGATCTTCAGGGAGAGCCCTACAAACCTGTCACTGGACGCAGAGTCTAATGTCTGTCGTCTTCTCAGAGCTATGATGGTGAGGATGTTGTGCTGGCAAGGACAGGGACACCAGGTGCGGTTCAAGATCAAGTTCAACACAGAAGCCAACCGCAGTGTAGAGAGGCGTTGTAAAAAGAAAAGGTAGAAGTGCAGGCAGGCGCACGGAGGTCAATACCAACTGAGTATTAAGGATACCAGAAACTGCTGCAATCCAAAGTGCAGGCCCCCGCTGCGGCACCATTTTAGAGAGTCTGGCAGATCCAAAGCGCCGCTGGTAAATCCCTTCTGTTTACCCTATTTTAAACAACATCTGCAAAAAATGAGCAACATTTATCACAAAAGTGCATCCACTGATTTTATCACAGGCCGTATTACACATTGCTTATAACGCCTGGGAAAATAATATTGGTCACCTAGGATTAGCATTTGTGATATGTGAAAACGCACACACAATTTCTGCCAGGGGTGGCGATAGATGTGGAAGGCCCCTGACAATGTTTTTTATCCGCCCTCAATAATGATTTGAGATGGCTACCCCCATGATAAGTTACAATATACCCAGAAGGTTATATGGTAACGTTTCAGTTAAAAAGATATCGTATCAACAGTTTACATATCATTTCATACCCAGTGGACTGTAAGAACAGAAAGTAAAAGTGTTTGAAGGAATGTGGCACCCAAGTTACAGTACTATGAACTTTTAATCACACAGATCCCAGCATTAATTTCAATTGTAACGGCTGAGTTATGACTTTTACCAAGCTCATGCAGCTGCCGGACTCCTTAGTAAGAGTCCTACTTACCTGTGAAAATGGATTTTTGCACTTGCACCGCTCTATATTTTCCCATTATGGGATCATTACGGTGTGCAAAATAGGTGCAGTGCGGCGGCATCAGTGAACCGGAGGGAAAGTACGCAATGCACTTGTACATTTGCGCTGGTTCTATGGCTCTGATAGTAGTCTGAATCATGTGTGCTACGAAAATGGATTGCAGCCGCTTGCAGTGTGGCCACACACTTGTCATGCACTCGACATGCATTTCTGATCGTAAGCGCGTGTGAGGAAAAAAACTTGATCGCAGCCCTAAAGGTTGTCAAGCTTGAACTTGCTTTTACTATAGCTTATGGTCCTTTGTAGAGGCGATGACCGGTTAGCGCTATTAGTGAATGGCTCACAAAGGGTGCTGGGTCAAACTGAATATTTTTAAATAATGGGACATCCATGTTCAATTCCCTAACTCTTCCTCTTTCAGCTCTTGGAAACATCATGGTGCACTAATAGTTTGTGTTTGTACTGAGTTACAGTAAAAGGGAAATTTTGGAAGGTGATATTCGTAGGGCTTAATGATGCTATGTTTTTTTAAAATCCCCTTCATGAAAGTGAGAGATTGATATTTACAGAGTGTTTCAATTGTCTTGAGACTGGGTTGTTGGAGATTAGAAATTTTTAGGAAATATCAAGAATCCCTGCAGTGTGGATATAACAATAGCACCCTCAAACTGGCTAAATGTGTGCCGATATTTTAGCTGTATTTTATCAGCCTTTTAAAAGACATCTATGATCAACTCAGTCCCAATTCCTCTTTTTCATACATTGAAAGATCCAAGTTGAGGACCTAAACCGATCAGGTCCTCACCTGGGTCAGAAAGCTAAGTTCTTAACTTGACATTCTTAAAATTGGGATCCACCGGCACCGGAAGCTTTCTCACTTCAAATGTGCGAGCTGGACCAATAGGAAGACATGCTTTGAAAGGTTAAAGGAGGTGATTTGCCATACAGTAGAACGTGAATAAGGTGATTTATTCCAACACACGGACCTTTGTCCAGGTACATAATGAATGGCTTCCTTCTTCTTTAACCTTTTCCTGCATATCTGATGCGGGAACAGAGCAGGGGGAAAGGAGAGACCTAAGCATTTGAAGGAAGATGCGCTTCTTTAAGAAGCGTGTTTTCTTGTTGGTATTGCCTGGCTCGCTAACTCTGGGTACTTGCAAAGGAGAGGGGTAAAAAAGAATGGTATGTTGTCCTTTAGGATCTGATAAATAAAAGATTTGGGCTGTAATTTCATAACCCTAATTAAGTGCTTTTTGCTGGACACGTTCTATGTTCATCCATTCAGAGGTTATCTTCTTATGAGGCATCTAGTCCCTAGTGTCACTAATTCCACACCTTGAAGAATAGCCAACCATGTCTCATGGCGCCACCAGGAATGCAAAAGTCTTAAGAGGAGCCTTTTTGAATAGCAAATTGCACGAAATGCGTCAACCCGGTTAAAGGGCATCATGTCCAACTCGAAAACAAAAAAAAAATCGGTGCCTTGTTCGATCTGCATGCAGATCCAAACTGCTTTTTTATCCATGTATTATACTGCATTGTAACAGGTATAGATAAGTTCTATTCTTTTCTGCCAAATGTTCTGCCTCCTCCCATTGTCAAGAGCTTTTTTAAGCATTCAGTCATTCATATTACGGATCTCAGGGAGAGCCCCTGCAAACTCACTGGACGCAGAGTCTGTCGGTCCTCTCCAGAGCCTATGAGGGAGTTTGTTGGCGCAAGAAGACACCAGGTTGGGTTCCAGATCCAAGGTCCACAGAAGCCAACCCGCAGTGTGTAGAGAGGAACGTTGGTAAAAAAAAGAACAGGTAGAAGTGCAGGCGGCGACCGGAGGTCAATTACCAACTGCAGTACGACGGATACCAGAAACTGATGGAAAACAGGTAATGACTGAATGACAAGGATCCCCGAGTTCTGAACTGGGAAACAGATGCTGGCTGGAAAGTGAGTTATGGATAGAGAGGCTGAACTGGAAACAGGTGCTGGCTTGGAATGATATGGATTACCAGAGGCTGAATGAAAAAGGGCTGGCCGGAAATGATATGGATACATAAGCTGAACTGGAAACAGGTGCTGGTGAATGATATGGATACCGAGCTGAATGGGAAACAGGTGGCTGGCTGGCAGATATGGATCAGAGGCTGAACTGGAAACAGTGCTGTCGGAAAGATATGGATACCAAGGCTCTTGAATGGAAACAGGAACAAAATGGGCAGAACAAATCAAAGATGGAGCTGAAGAACATAACAAGAAGTCACCACGTCGGGGAGGCTTATGAAGGGACCCCTCCCCACGTCATCATCCTGCTTCGGGAGCGTTAGACCGTCCTTGCTGATCCCGCGACGCATGGAGCGCCCGCGCACCCAGGCGTGCATGCCAACGAAGGCAACAGGTAAGGACGAAGCCTACACTTTCACTGTGATTGTCAGTTATCACAGCCTTAAGGCAAGCTAAAGAATGTACAAGACATGGTCCCTTGCCGCTTGCTGGATCTCCCCTCTTAATTCCTGGTCACAGCTGTTAGCCAAAAGGAACAAGGGTGACATCACGCCAAATGCTTCCAGGCTGACAACAGGAAGTGCCGTACTACTGGGGGATTGTAAGTTTCCTTTAAGCTGACTTCTTTGGAAGAGTTCATTATAATGGAAAGTTGGGGTTTTGAGGGGGTCCGCATCTGTATGGGATTTAGATTTATGGAGGACAGCACTTTAAACGTGATGGCAATAGAGGACCAAAAATAGAAATCCGGCAAAAAAAGAATTCTAGGCACAATCAATTCTGTTGCATATTGGCGATAGCTTCAATAAGGTTGCTGCTTCAAAGAGCCTGCATTAACCATGGATATGACAAGCAATTTTTAGTTTGCTAAAACATTTGTAAAATACAGACACCACATGAAGATCTTCTAGAGCTAGGTCTAACCAACTGAGTACTGGCTAGTATTGGTGTATTGAGTGACACTTCTTCTGTGTGGTGGTCTGCTTGAAGGTGAGCCTGACATGAACCATGGAAATATAAAAAGGAATGGAGTTCAAAAGTCTCTCGATCCATCTTCCGGAGATTTATATAAGTCCTGAAATCACTGCTTGAATGCCTCTCTGAACCCTTATTTAAAGTCCTTGACTAAAGAAAAGCTTAGAGGAGCAATTTTGGGGCTTTTGTTAATGAATTTTCCAATGTCAGAGCTAGCTGATCCACCCTAACAGAACTCTCTAAATCACTCTATAAAGCACATTTTCCGTCTTGCATAGATAGGATAATATTAGAATATAGATTAAAGGCACTCTTAGTAAGGGCTTTGGGCAAGCTGATTCATACAAACAAAAAATTCAATATGGTCTCTTATTAGTACATGTACATTAGTACATAGAGGCTTAGTTTCCCTTGAAATCAGAGGTATAATATTCACGTTTACTTTGATTCCCGAGAGACTTAACCAATTTCTTCACAAATAATTGTTTTATTGATAGATGCTGTGTCATTGGTTATAATGGGTACATAGCTGTGTCATCGGTTATAATGGGTACGTAGCTGTGTCATTGGTTATAATGGGTGTGTAGCTGTGTCGTTGATGGGCCATACGAATCTCTGCTAATACAGCTGGTAAATAAGTATCCAATTTACTGAATGAACCTACAGTAGCCTTCCTAAGTTTCTCTTTTATTGTCCAGTTCATTCGCTCAACAACACCTGAACTCTGGGGATAATAAGGGATATGAAACTTTTATTCAATCAACATCAATTTCACAATCTCTTGTATTAGTTTAGAAATAAAAGCTGGCCCTTTATCTGAATGTATCCTAACGGGACAACCCCATCTAGGAATAATTTCCTTATACAAAATTTTAGCAACTGTTTTAGCATCTTCTTTTTACTAAATATGTCCACAATCACCAGTAAGTATATACATCCTGTAGTAGATTTGGGCAATAAACATTGGGGCTAAGACTTTTAAGAGCCATATTATTACTATAAGTATCCCCTCTTTAAAGGGTATGTCCACCCCTAAAATAGGTTTTTAATATTCTGCTCCCCCATGTCCCCCAGCCCCAACCGCATGTGGTAGGCTCTGGCCAACCTTTGGGAACATGCTCTGCAAGGAGGAGCACTTCAGATCATCCTCTTGCTCACTGGTCCTGCTGAAGAGACACATATAGAGACAAATATAGACACACCACTAGGTGTGAATCTAAAAATAGCACGCCAAATGCAGAGCAAATAAAGTGCAATCACTGGGATATGCGATTAATTCAAACCGGGCTTTGTACTTCATGATCGATCAATCCTGAAATATATAGGGAACGGAGGATCCTTCTTACTCCTTTGGGGTCCGTATTGCAATATCAAAAATAGAATGAGTATGCACAAATAAGTTCAAAGAGGTGGTATAGTCATATAAGATTATAGTATATATCACTGCTCTTCACGAGATACTCCTCCCCACACTGGACACAGATATTCTTTAGAGCGTGTCCGTGGCCTTCTTGCACTTGGGATTTTCGGCGGATCCTAAGCAGGTGCTGTATTCCGTATGCAGTCGGACACTTGAAACTTGTGGCGGTGTGTAATTCAAATTTGAATTCCAATCTTGTTGGCGCTAGACCACCTCCCTCTTCCGGTGTCAGTCACTATGACGCGTTTTGCTCCTCAGAGCTTCGTCAGATATGACACCCACCTTACACCGGTCGCTTATAAGGACCCCAATTTTAGTTCCCATTGGTCCTTTCTTAAGTACCTTTTTGTTTTATTATCAGTACCGTTTCTTGTCACTTCCGGACCCAGGATAACTCCCTCATTATATTATATAGTTCGATCATGGGACCGATCGTGAAGTTCAGTATTGAGACAGATCGTCTTTGTACACTTCTGCCCCGTAAAGCTCTATCATTCGATAGCTCAGTTCCATCAAAGTTCTATACAATTTTATCCAAACTGGAAAAAGAGTTATTTGTTACACAATTCGATACATATCTACAATTCAATTACATAGTAAGGTAATCACATTTCGTTTGGTAACATAATTACACAGTCCACATTTCGTTTGGTAACATAATCACACTAGTTTAGAACCCACACCACTTCACATACATTAGGGTTCATCTTTTATACATATGTGCAGAATCATAAACACAGGTCTTTGTAGAATATTGCACTTTTTTTCTTAACAAACTGTAAAGAAGAAGGTACAAATAAAAAAAGCCACTAAAACATTGATCTCCCACATGTGCCAAATAAAACAGTACCCTACTCGCATCAGTAAAGGCAGGAGTGCCAACGGAAAAACTTAAAACAGAGCAAATGCATAAATTTGGGTGCACACTTCTGGCTAAAACTTTGCTTTTGGTATTGCCTGAACAATTATTTGGGAAACTTCCAATGCCAAATGTTATAGTTAAAGTATCGATCCTGCCGTAATATTCTATAATAGCATGTGGTAGCAAAATACCGCAATGGTATTGTAGACTTACGATCATAATTGTATGGCAGCTATGTAAATTCATGACCACAATCTTAGAATAAAAAGGTAATGTACTATACTGTAGGCAGCTTGGGGAACAACTTTTTGTTGCTTATTACTGTATTAGTGTAAAGGGTAATAAGTTGCGTATCACTTTTTTACCATCCCTAAGGATCATCACCGCAAGA
The DNA here is from genome assembly GCA_019447015.1 of Hymenochirus boettgeri. Lineage (NCBI taxonomy): Eukaryota > Metazoa > Chordata > Amphibia > Anura > Pipidae > Hymenochirus > Hymenochirus boettgeri. The sequence goes on from CM033469.1 coordinate 148,898,973, forward strand.
TCGCCTGTGATTTACCAACATACCTACCAAGATTAGGTGCGGCTGCCCCCACCCACACCATACAATATTCCCGGATGACCGACGATCATATCAGTCAGTTGGAAATATTGTATGGTGTGTACCCAGCCTTAAGCAGGCAATGGAAAATGCGCTCTTTAAGAAGCATTGAACAAGCTAGGAAGATTCTCCATCTAATGGTGCCAATGGATCCAAAGATAGCAGTTATAACAATATTGAGATATTACAATATCATACCATCGTCGGACCAAATTGATCCAGATACACCACGCCTACTGACCTACCCTTCCATTTTCATGGCAGACATATTTAAAGGGTAACTAAAGTCAAAAAAAGGAATTTTGACCAATCATCAAAAAAGTTACCCTTCCCCTTACTGACCTACCCTTCCATTACTGTGGCAGCCATACTTAAAGGATAACTATAGTCAAAGAGAAATTTTTAACAATAATCAAAAAAGTTTGTTTTTGTTACTTCCAACCTGATGCAGGTACATACACAACCTGACACGAGTATATACACCAACCGACCACCTTTAAAATATGACAGCCATATTTAAAGGGTAAGTAAAAACCAATATCTCACAATTGGCATAATTGATTTTGAAATCTGCAGCACAAACACACATTCCCTTTCAAAATTCGACCTTTCAAGCCAGTTCAAAGTTATACTCAAACTTTCCCTTTCTAGTTGTCCTTTAATCTGCAACAACCAACAGATAATAGCGAACTGCAGTAAGAGGCCAATCTAACAATTGAATTTAGATTGTTTGTGTATGTATGGGCAACTTTAAGGCTAAACTTATTACATAAGCCCATTAGATCTCAACAAAGACACAACGTCTTATTTGTATAAAAGATATCTAGACATAAATCATAATCCCCAATAAATGTTGGTTATTATATATATTAATGAGGCCCTTGCCTACTATATGGTTACTAATCTCCTTGGACATCTTCTGATATCCTTATTTTTACTAAAAATTTCCCTAGATACTAAATATTATGCAAGAGCTGAACCATTCATATAATGATTTCTGTCAGTTACATATGTCCCAGTATCACATGGTGACAGTTGGGCTTGGCCTGTATTCCTGCTCCAAGAACCAATATGACTTTAGTCCTTGTAACCAGTGTCATTTATTCTCTGCTGGTCACCCACATACTGTTTCTCCATTTGGACTCTGTACATTTTGGCTTGTGTGACTGTACATTTAACCCTGTTACTAGTTAGATTTTCTTACCCATTTTCCACTACTGCACAGTCTATGGCCTTTCCTTTCATATACAGTATAAATTATCGTAAAGTGTCCTTCAGTGTTGGCTGCACCAACATTTTTTGCAATTGCTTGAAACCATAATGTTAAATTTACTTCTATCCCTTAATCATTCCTATTTTAATTTAATCCAATCCCTCTTGGCAGCCTTATCCCCACTGTGGAGCTTTACATTGGTTCACTTTATATGCAGTTCTTTTCATTCTGGTGGAAGATCTACATTGTCTGTACTGGGATAAGCTCTGAGCACTTGGTGCAGTCAACATGGTAAAGTCTCTGTTGTTATACACTAATAGATATTCCTGCTTGTCTCTTTATCATTGCACCTTCCTTTATTTCTCTTTAGGAGCGGAAGCGTCGTAGGATGAACATCGTAGAGACTTCCCTCCCCATCAGGATCCTCCGATGAAGAAAAGAAGACAGGAAGAAGAGGATTTTACTGTGTTGTGACAGGTAGTTAAAGAAAATCAATGTATATTTAAGCTTGGTTCAGGGATAGACAAGTTGTTTGACATTAGGAACCAGGCAGATAACTTTGGACCCATTATGACTGTTTGAGCAGCCAGAACAATCCCATAAAAGAAAATGGAAATCTCTAGAAAGTTTGTCCCCAGTTGTGAAGTTTAAGGTGCCCTGGCTTAAATGTCTCTTGTACAAACTGTAGTTAAGTAATTCCATTAAATACATTAAGATAGACACATTGATTTTATTCATAACAAAAACTATGATACACATCTTTAAACATCTACACCCATTTACTACATATTTGCTGGTAGCCTACATAGAAATAATGACAGTTAGGAAAAGAAAGTATGTAGAAAGAAGACATGTTATGGCAAATTATTAAATGAAATTCTTTTGATACCTGCAGGACGTGGAGCACTGGTACAGTACCGACACCGGGTTCTACAACAGCTCTGGGTAAGATATTTATTTCCTCAACTATTACTACACAGCTATAGAACATCAATAAATTTAAATGTCTGGTGTATATATATATATATATATATATTATATATAATATATTAATACAAGAATGTGGAAGCACTCCAATTAGGCTATTTACAACTACAATTGCGGAAGTGCTACTGATCTGGTCAACTTTATACAAATATAAGAAAGATAATCAATGCACATTCCTAGGCCCCATACATATCATATTATCTGCACACTGGCATACTTATATAAACAAAGGGGTTTTAGTATACATTACTGTGATACATGATGAAAAGCCTTCCACCACGTCAAGGTAACCCCAGTCGGAAGGTCCTAACGTCTAACCTTTTCAATTTCTTTACTTCAATTATGATTAGCAAACTTTTGCATTTCTCATCTCTACACACTGGATCCATAAACAGGTCCTCCCTTCCCCCTCAGCTCTTTGGCTTTTTAAAATGAGGGAAGAAGGCCATCCAGTGCTTTATATTAAAGGCAGAGGACCTCCATTAAAGGGTCGTGGTGGGGTGCTATTAACCACATGGAGGGTGACCAAGCCTCCCAATAAATACATACAATACAAGAATTGTGGAAGCACTCCAATTAGGCTAATTTACAACTACATTTAGCGGAAGTGCTACTGATCTGTCAAACATTATATACAAATATAGAAAAGATAATCAATGCACATTCCTAGGCCCCATACAATATCATATTATCTGCACACTGGCATCACGTATATAAACAAGGGGTTTTAGTATACAATTGTTCAACGTTGATCACATGAATGAAAGCCTTCCCCCACCACCCGTCAAGGTACCCAGTCTGGAAGGTCCTAACGTCTAACCTTTTCAATTTCTTTTACTTCAATATGATTAGCAAACTTTTGCATTTCTCATTCTTACACACGGAATCCATTAACAGGCTCTCTCCCTTCCCCCTCACTATATATAAGATGGTATGTGGGTGTGCTCTCACTGTCCTATGACGTATTTACCTGGGTGCCACTAAAGATTCTAATTACATATATTTAAAAGATCAATGCACACCAGGATTTATTAATGGTGTTTTTTCCACTGACTGTTTTCATGGTTGGTGGAATAAAGCACCATTAATAAATCATGGTGTCATTGATCTTTTTGAATAAAATATACATATGTGGACCATCTCTCCCTTATAGTTGGATTTAAAAGATTAAAGGTAGTACGTACCCTGGTGCTACCAGTAGTAATAGATAAATAAAAGTAATGTAGTCCAGTGACACGTGGGATTATCTCAAAAATGCCTTAATTGTCTAAATCAAAAACAGGTAACGGTTCGGCCCCGTGTTCTGTTTTCAGTGTTTTGTTCCAGGAAATGGTCTTTCATGTTGTCATGGAAAGTGACACACTATGCAGTTTATAATGTTTGGTAACTAGATGTGTGTATTTATTTGGCTTGACAAAGCCCAGACACAGGGCCGAAACGTTTGCTGCTTTTTGAAAAGCTAATATTGATTAGCGGCTTGCAAATGAATAACAGGGGTAAACTTCCTTGCATGTTCTTGCATCAGCCACTATGTGGTAAATGAAACAGATGGAAAACAATCAGGGAAGATTCAATAAAAGTTCTTATCGTTATAAAATTGGTGCTAATTTGCCCCAACCAATCAGTTGTAGCTTTAAAGCAACATTGATTGGTTGGAGTGGCCAAAATTTAGCACCATTTTAAACCATAAGAGACTTTTATTGAAAACCCCCAACGTTGTAAAGTGTAACGTGCACAAGTAGCAGTGATGGGAGAAGCAATAATAACAGAGCAGAGAAATAGAAATAAAACAAAAGAAAATTCTGTGTGAAATTCAGCACGGAAATGGAAAAAGTTCAAATGATTTATTTAATTTCCCTTTACTGTATTCCAAGTTCCTCCTGTATTACAGAAGCCACGGTCACAGAGATACTATGAATGTGGAAAAGCCTTGTTATTGTAATTGAATCTTTTAGTGGCACCCAGGTAAATACCCGTCAAGGAACAGTGCGGCAAACACCCAATACCATCTTTTGTATATATATATTATATAAGTAATATATTATATTATATATATATATATATTATCTAGAACGAGGCAGTTAGCATTGTATTGAAGTTCTATGCTGGGTAATTGGGGGAATAGATGAGGAATAAATTACGTACCCAGGCGCTGGTAAAACCCCGGTGTCGGGATCACTTCCAAGTGCTCCACGTCCGTGTGGCCGGATCAAAAGAATTGTACATTTAATGCGTTGTGACAGGTTCTCAGTGTCATGCCCGGTTAAGTGTAACTGTTGTAGGTGTCCAAAGTTAGAATCTAAAAACTGGACTTTGAATGTATTAGTTGAAGACTTTCGCTATTCATCCGACTGTGGCTTCTCGCGATTTCTGAATGATGAGAAGAAGCCAGCGGATGCGACTACAACAAGAAACCGTATCTGTCACGACTAAAAATCGAAAAAAAAAAGAAAAGAAAATACAAGTAGAAATTCATTGATCTAAATTGGAATAGCGATTAATAATTTCATCTTTAATAATTTTTCCTACATGCTTCTTTCTCCATACTTTCTTTATCCTAACTAAAAGGTCATTATTTCTATGTAGGGCTAACCACGATATTACTACTGGTGTAGATGTATTAAGATGTGTACCCTAGTTTGGGGGGGGATTTGAAAAAAATGCATGTGGGTGCACCTATAAAAACTGAAGTTTTACAGTTAATAGTAAATTAACTGGCACAAGTAAAATTGGACACGAGAAAGAACTTTAGTCAGGGCACCAAAAAAATTAAACTAATATACAACTGTGTGACAAACTTTCTAGAGATTTCCTTTTTCTTTTTATGGGAGTTTTCTGGCTGCTCAAACTCATAAGGGGCCTAAAGTTAGCTGCCGGGTCTAATTCAAAACACTGTGCTATCACACTGACTCACGAAGAGCGAGGGGGGAAGGGAACGCAAGACTGAATGATACCATGGGGAAATTTTCTTTAACTACGCTGATCAGGCAGAATCAGTAAAATCCAAGCCTCGGTTTCTTGCCTTTCGCTTCTAATCTTTAAATCATATCATAGGGGATGATCCTGATAAGGGGGAGGGAATCGCTACGAGTTGTTTGTTAATCCTGGGACGACGGAAAGCTAAAGGGAGTGGGGGGGTCCGCTAGCCTAGAGAAGGAAGTAGGGGGGAAGGAAGGTGGGTGCAATGATAAGCAAAGAAACTCAAGGGGACAGGAATATCATACTAATAGGTGGTAGTAGGACTCCAGGATACTTTGAACACATTGACTGCACCTAAGGTGCGTCAAGGAGGCTGGTTAACGCGGCATTACAGACAATGTTATCTTCGGTCACGCAGATGATAAGAACTGCGATATAAAACAATTAAGATGACGCATTGTAGAGGTGTGGAATAGGAGGGCTGCAACAGATAGGAGTTTGGAAATATCAATTAAATAGTGAATGTGAGGGGTCAATGAATGTTAAGTGGGAAATTTTAACATTATGTTGAAATTCCAAGCCAATTGCGAGAACAATGAAAATATGTGTTTTCGGAAAAAGGCCGAAAAACCGCTGACTCAGGTGAGCAGTCGGTAAGCATAAAAGAATGGAAAGATAATTTATACTGAAAAAGGTATGAAAAAAAGGGGAAAGGCCATAGCCTTTCTTGCAGTAGTGATAAATGGACATAAGAAAAATAGCTAACTAGTAGGAGGCGGGGGTTAATGTACATCACAACCATAAGAGCCAAGAACAGGTAGAGAGGGGTCATGAGAGAACAGTAGGAATAGGTTGACCGAAGGGCAAGGGGAATAGGAATGACACTGTTAACCAAGGTGACTGAAAGTCAGGTGGTTGGTTTCTTGGAGCGATAAATGAATACATATCCAATGCCCAGCATGTCACCATGTGCTACGGGGACAGTAGTGGTTAACTGACGAAATGCTTATATGAAGATCTGCCCGAACCTCAACTATCTAAAGATCACTATAATATGAAAAGAAAAGGCACAAGGTCAGTCCATACACATTGCCAACCTAAGGTATTAATAAAAAACAATACAGTCGGTAGAGTGTTATCCCGGCAAACCAACGAAAAGAAAAGACACACTGTCTATCGACCGAAAAAAATCAACAAATCTTACTGTGACCACTGGGGCGCCCGGATCACAAATTACCTCACAGCCAGCTCTGGATCACCAAGGGGGGGAGATGATCGCGATACCTTAGAATAGGTACGGGGGAAACAAGGTGAAGAAGAGAAAGACTGAAATATGTGCTGTGTAAACGTGTTAAATTAACGATAATAGAAGTGGTTTTGATGATGATAATGATGTAGGGTTATGTGTGAAAGAAGGGGAGGAGGTTGGATGTGTATATTAATAGTAAGTATTGTAATACAGTGAGTATATCTTAGTAACTAGGTTGGTTATATTGAGTAATCGCGAGGGGAAATACAATAGCTTTTAAAAAAGCTTTTAAAAAAAAAAATCCGAAAGAAATCGAAGATCGAAGTCGTACGAGACAATGCGAAAGACACTCCGAAGCGACAGCATCAACAACACAAAGACCCCAGTTCCCGCGCTATCCATCAAAAAGGAGGAAAAAGCCGGAGAAGGAGGGAGAAAAGATCAAAGGGGCGAGCTCGCAGGGGTATCGTCAGCACAAGAGATGAAAAGTGACAAAGTTTGGATTGTGTTTTCTATGGGCAAGTGATGTTGAGTTGATGTTTAATAATGAACGAGTGAAAAAAATGTAACAGCCGAAATTTATGATTTTCAATTGGTATAAATAGGGAAGGGGGGAAAAAATCATCGCTCCAAGGTCACTGCTTGCATAATTGTAAGAATCTAGAATATTTGCAAAGTTAAAATAAGGCACTATCAGAATCTGTCCAAGGAGATTAGAGAAGCCAATATAGTAGCACAGGAGGCGTCCATTGAATATTGATAACGCAAATTATCATTTGGGGATTATGTTTACATGCTATATATCTTTTTATACAAATAGTAAGACATTGGGTGGCAAATGTTATAAAGTCAACGATAATAAGGTACACATCCGGTAAAAATACCGCGTTCACATGCGGCCGAAAAGAAAAAAGGGCAAAGGAAAGCGGGAGCGAAAATAGCTATAATTCCCGGAGCCGTCTATATGTATCGCAGCCGGCTAGGTGGAAAATGATGCTGGGATGCTAAAAAACGGGATAAAAAATAAAATTTAAAGCGCGGCGCTCGGGCGGGCGATACTGTGAGCAGTTCGAACCGCTAAGGGACTTGAGAAAGATCCCTACCGCAAAAGGATGTGCCGGGCTCTGAGGTTGTCGTGAAGGCATACGCGCCGAATGCGGGCCAGGGGTGCCCGCCCAAAAACCCCCCGGGAAGCTGCAATGGCGGAAACCCACAGAACCTCCGCCGGCTGGGAATCCAGCCGCCCCCAGGTCGCCAACCCGTGTTGGGCCTCTCGCGAGCAAAATCAGTCTCGAACGGATGCTATGTAGTGGCTGCCTGTAATGGGCCCGGCCTCAGGGGTAGTAGGCAACGCAGCGAGGATCCAATCCCGCACCGGGGGCCAGCGGTGACCCGGGGAGGGGTGAGAGAGTGTAGGGGAGTCGCTGGGAACTGAAAAGTGGATGAGGGTGATGGTGGAATGTCTCCCTGCAGGCGCGCTTCGGGGCCCTTAAAAGGGCCTTGTAGAGGGGTGGTGGCTTAGTGGAGATGACTGGTGCAGCGCAGCATCGTAGGCGAAAGGACCTGGTGGAGAAACCGCCCGGCCCAGGTGCCCCCTTCCCTTATAAGGTCCCTTGGGCAGGCAGAGGGCTGGGGACAAAATGCCGGCATTTGGGGGCGGTGGGGTCACCGGGGGGGGCAGGGGGCTGCAACAAAGGGCAGCCCTTATAGGTGCGGATGACGTCTTACTGTGATCTGTTGCGTGTTCTGCCAGTGCGCCGCAAACAGGGAACAATGGCGTCTGCCGCCGAGGCACATGGCCAGCCCCGCGCGGTCTTTTACCCCTGGCGGTCCAGAAGGCCATGGGTAAACCCCCACGGGCGGGGCGCGGCCTGATTGACCGTCAACGAGGCGGCGAGTTGCCCATGCGTCTTGAAATACCCGGAGCGCAGCGGTCGGGTTGCCAAATGGCTTGGACGACAAAAGGCAGGAAAAGGAAAGGACCACAGGACCCGGAAGCACTTCACGGTATGATCGCGGTGAATGCCACAGCAGGCGGGTCGAGACTGGGGCTGTGCCGCCATGGCACACAGGCGGGGCAAGACCGGGGGGGGGGGGAGAGGGGGGGGAGGGGGGGCGAAAGGGAAAGGAGAGGGGAGGGACACGCGGCCGGGCCTCACGGGGGGTCATGTGGGGCGGCATCCCGGCTTCTTATCTGCGGGCGTTCCGGGGGTCGCGACGTGGGGGGGGGCGAAGGGTGGCAAGGCTAGATTGGGCAGCGTCAGGGGTGCTCCGAAATGGCGTCTGGTTGATGATAGGTTGCAGAAATCCATAATCATGCGAGAATGAGGACAATGTTTAGACTGGCTTTACATTAACCAATCAGTCGGGACAGTTCTGAAATCTGATTGTTAATGTCAAGCAAGTATTAAAATTGACCACTCAGAACCGATTATGAAAAATATGGTCTGCAAAAAGCTCGTAGGAAAAGGAGGAGACTAATTCCGCCGCAATTAACGTCATAAACTGCCATCAAGCAGTAGTATGTCGCATGCAATAACAGAAGCAAAAATGCTGGCAACATGGCTACCGCAAAAAAATGTGCCGGCGGTGGCCAGCGTGAAGCTCACTGTCTGGCCAGCGATAAATGGGAATTGCGATAACTGCACCATCAAAACAGACCTGAGTGTGGTTGTGTGGTCGCCAGGCCGCAACAATAACTTCGCACAACAAAGGTACTGTATAAAAGAATCGCACACTGGGAAAGGGGGAAATCCCGGGTATTGTACGAAGAAAACGGGGCGTGGCGCCGGGGGGCAAAACCCGAAAAACCAAAAGGCACTTTTGCAGTGAAACCAGCAAAAGGGCACTAATGGTCGAGAGGTGCCGATACAGGTGATCAACCTAATAAAACGAAGGGAACCGAGGGGAGATGAATGGACCCGTTTCGACTGCGGGACCCCTAGTAACCCCAAAGGATCTTGGTGTAAACAAAAGAAAAAAGTCCAGCAATGGAGGAGTGCACGATTTTCGGGTGCCGAAAAAGGGCACCTGATAGGGGGGGTTGGACTGTGGGGTGTAGATCCCCGTGTCGATCGTGGCGGGACAACCCTGTAAAAGGCCCCAAAGGGGAGTGGTGCCTTGTCCCCTGTTCCGAGACAAGCGCGGGGGTACAAGGCAAGCTTGTAAGTGCCAAAAGCAATGTCCCTTAATAGGGCCGGGGATGGGGTATCGACCTGTGGGAATTCTACAGCGTCGGGAACCCCCTAAGCCCGACACAATGCCCTTGCTCATATGGGCCCCGGCCGTAGGAGCGCTCGCAAGTCCCCGTCCCAACGGGCTCCCGCAAAAAACTGGCCACTCCCTCACCTGGAGACAGCCGTGGGGGCTTTGGGGCTTGAGGAGGTGGGTGTGTTGCCGTGGAAGGGTAGTGGCGAATGCGGAAGTGTTGGGGGGGTCGCAAAAAAAGAGGAGTAATCTGTTTGGGAGAATGGAGGGCCCACGGCTAGGGAAAGAACGGTCGCGGGGTGATGTCGCCGTCCGCTGTGCGAAGAGTGAGGTGTGTTGGCAATATATGGGGTGATTACGTGTTGGTCGGGTCCGGGGCGGTGTGTCGATCACCCGCCGGCAGGGTTTGGAACACTCCCATAGAAGCCCGCACACAAAAAAAAAAAAGGGAAGAAAGGAGGTCGGGGCGGTTATGGATCGTGCTGAACTTCGCGGCACCAAAGAGGGGGAAAAAAAAGAAAAAAAAAAAAAAAAAGGGCGTTCAAGTGGTATGCGAAGTTAAAAACAAAGAAACCAGAATACTAAGAGCCTAATCGGAAACCATAATAACGGGGCGGGCGAAAAAAAAAAATCGCGGGTCTGTGTACGTAAAAAGGAAGGTATAATCGTCTAATGATAACGAAACGAGTAATGATATCAGCCGGGAAGCGAAAGAAAGTGTTTGAACGGAAGGTTTCGTGGTAAAGACTTGTCGGCGCTGTGTTTTATCGGTGGACGTTTGGTTATGCAATCTGCGTAGGAACGTTATGGGTATTATGCGTATTGGTCCGGCGGAACAACAAAACAACTGCCGGGGCGTCAGAGAAACAGGGTTGAAAACGAACCTTTGAGAAAGTATGCCGCCTTGGGGTGTTGCGGTTTATTGAATTCTAAGTGGGCTTGAATAAGTCATAAGTGATTAATAGAAAAACGCTATAATAATTTCCCATAAAAAACGACGACAAATAGCAAAATCTAAGAGATCAGTTGGTTAGATTGGCCAAGACAAATATTTACTGGAAGTTGCGCGGGTAATAAAAATGAAATCTTGTATGGGTTGGTTGCCAAAAAAATGTATGTAAGCGCAAAAAAGCTAGGGGAAGGGGGGCAAAGTAAATCCAAACTGAAGGAAACTTATGAAACGGGTTTTGTGCATGGGACACCTGAAAAGAGTCGATGTGTGACAGGGGAAAAGTGCGTGTTAAATGTGGGGCTGCACTTGATTGGGTTCGAAAAGTGCATTATGCACAAGAGATTGATAAAAGAGGAGAGGTTATGGAAATAAAAAAAGATGTTTAATTTGGTACGTGTAATGAGGCAACAGCCCGAGAGAAGAAGGGCAGCGGGGTAACCGTGGCACACCAAAACCAATTTGTCATGGTGGTGTGGTGTGGTGTCTAGTATTGGAATAAAATTTTCTGTTTTTGGGAGGATGCCCACCCATTAAGGCTACGGGGGGGAAATCAATTGGGGGTTACCCAAAGTAATCCTAGTAAATGGGATCAAAAAAAGTCCAGGGTGGATATAGTATTATTTGAGTGAGAATTAGCGCCACACTGGATACAATCAGCAGGAGGTTCGGGTTTATTATATCATTCAAAAATTCCTGTTTTTTTTACTTTTTTACTTACCCTTTAAGCAATATGGCTGTCATATGATTAAAGGTCGGTCTGGTTGGTGTAAATATGTCGCCCTAAAAAATAAGGGAAGTTGTGTGTTTAAATGTACCGGAAGAAAAAGGAGGGGGGGGAAAAATAAAAAAGGGGAAAAAAAAAAAATGGGGTGCAGCGACGAATTTACGAGCGTTGACAAACAAAGAAGAACGGCACTTTTTTGATTATTTTAAAAATTCTCTTTTACTATCTCAATAAAAACCCAAACCTTATGTAATTGGAGGTGGGGTGGCAAGCCACAGAAATGGAAGGGTAGGAAATCGGGGGGGAGAGAAAGAAATAAAAGAAATCGGGAAAAAATATGTAAAAATGTGTACCTGTCAGGTTGGGGAGAAATTAAAACAAACAACTTTTTTTTCATGCTGAATGGTCCAAATTACTTTTATATTGTGGGCTTTAGTAAAAAAATTCGTCTTATAAATATGTCCATGACCTTAAAAATGGACATAAAGTGTAGGGTAAGAATAAAGAGGTCAGTATGGGCGGATGGTAAGGGTAAATCGTGAGATACAGTGGTATGGGACGAACAAAAAAGACAGGCGAAAACTTTTTGAGGTGTAGTGATACACGAGTTTATGTTTGAGGCTTTAAGTTACCAAAAGCTTGCGTATGAAAAAAAAAAAAAAGGCTAGGGCCACGGTATAATGGATAAAGAGTGAAGGAGGACAGTAGGTGTCCTGTGTGTACCGGTGTGTGGTGGTGTGGTGGAGGTTACAAACAACTTTGTTTGATGATTAGTCAAAATATAGTTAATTAATTGACGTATAGTTTACCCTTGTAAATTATGGCTGCGCAGATGAAATGTGAAAAAAAGGTGTTAGGAAAATACAAGGAATTTGTAGGTCATGGAGATTTGAAGAAATGGTGAAAGGTCGCATAGTATTGAAGGGTTTTGACCAAGTGGATATCTAGGGTGAGGGTTGGTCAGATGTACTTTATATTTAGTTGTAATTCATGCCAGAACCAAAGACACTATATTTAGTCTGAGTATAGGGGGGGTAAAGCAATCACCAAAGAGTTAGCTAATTTTTGACTTTATTACCCTCTAATTAATGCTTGTGCCAACAAAAGAATGAACATTAAAAAGGTAGGGATCATTAGGGGGGATGTTGTTTACCCATGTGGAGGTGTGGGTATGGTCATTTTTATTGATTTTTACAAAAAAACATAAAAACTACTTTTATGAGGATATACAAAAAATAAAATATGTGGTTTACTTTATTTAGCCCTTTAATGTCGTAAGACTGCCATAAAAGTAAAAGGAAACAAGGTAGGGTGCAGGTATATATTAAAGAAATGTGTACCTGTGGGTAGAGTGTTGGGTGGGATATGTGTTTAATTTGCATATATTTACCATACTGAAAGCCTTAGTTGAAGGAATTGAGGTCAAAATTAGTTTTTTCCACTAAATAGTTTACAACGCTTTTGAAGGTATTATTAGGTCGGTTGAAAGGTATATGAAAATCAGTAGCAGTGGGGAAGGGTGTACCTTGTTCTTTTGGGGTGATATGATGTACACGACCTTTGTGTTTGGGATGGTGACCTGAGCAAACTGTTTGTTTAAATGGTTCCCACATTTGAGGTAGTTGTGTTGGACGCGAAAGTTACGGCTAAGGGGTCCGACTAGGGGGGTGCCTCAGACAAACGCCCTGGAAGCGTTTTTGTGGACATTCCGCAAAAATATAGCTGTACGGACAGAAAAAAGGGGGTCTCTGGTAAATTACCACTAAGGGTCAATCGGCGGGGGGGCCCAGGGCAACGTCGGCTCAGTCGGGCGGGGGGTCCGTTCATCGACGTAGGGCCACCATAGGAAGAAGTAGCTGCGGATAACGTCCAAGGAGCGTGTCTTGGTCCATGTGGGAGGACCGGTAAAAATATACGTGAAGATTGGCGGGGTGGACTGGAAAAGGGGTGTTGTGGTGTCCTAGCGGCTAGTGTTTGATTGATCTGTGGGAGAAACTTCCATTGGCCTTTTTGAAATTTCGGCCGATGTAAAAGGGTGTATTCAGTGGCTGGGCTAGTCCGTGCCCTTGATAATAGATAAAATGTGCTCCCAACTAAAAAAACATTTCGTGCCGTAATTTGCGTGAAGGCAAATACAAACACGTGGGGGGGTAAATTTAACAGTGCCTGCAAAGTGCCGGTGGGGAATATACCGGGTGTGTCGTGATATTTTATTGCTAAAACGGCCCTTCAATGTGTTGCGGTGCTAAGTGCCATTGGTGAGGTATGTTTTTTGTGGGTCTATTACTAAAATAAGAATCTTAACCTGAAGTAGGACAAAGCAACCTACGTTTCAGATTAGGGGTATCACATATTTCAAACAAGATAATCATGTGAGTCGGACATGTTTGGTGATATTGTAATAGTGCTTCAGATATTTGTAATAAACACTGCAATCTTCGGGAATCCATTGGTGCAGGGGGAGACGCGGGAGGTTTTATGGCTTGGAGAATCTGCCTAGAAAGCAATTAAGTTCAATGCTGTCTTGAGAGTAGGGAAGCACATTTTAAAAAATCCATGTGTCCGGGCTGCTTAATGGCTGTGGTACAGCACGCAGTGACCTATTGAGTCCAAGCTGGGACTGATATGGTCGGTCGGTCATCCATGTGAATATTGTAAGGTGTGTGTGGGGGCAGCCAGGGCACCGGGGGGGGATTGAATCTTGTGTAGGTATGTTGTGTGAACATAAAGTCAACAAAAGCGATCTTAGCTAGTTATAATCATCTTATGGGGGGAATGGTAAAAAGTGATAGCGCCAACACGGGTATTGAACCCTAAAATTACAGCTTGCAAAAATCCCAGTAATTGAGTCAACAAAAGTTGTTCCCAAAACGAAGCTTGCCTACTCGTATATACAGACTTTACCTTTGTTTATTCTCAGATTGCAAATGTCAGTAACCTTATCCAATAGCTGCCACTAACCCTTAAGAATCAGTAGATCTGCAATACCAATTGCAAGTGAAATTCAAAATGCTGTACGAAAACAAAACCTGGCAAAATGAATTAAATAGATAGATTAAAAAAGAAGGGGAAAAAGGGGGGGAAGGAAAATAAAGGGGGCCTAGATCATGCTTTTATACTATCAAACATAAGTGGCATTGGAAGTTTTCAAACCACATAAGTATGTGTGTGATTCAGGGCAAATACCGAAAGCAAGTTTTTCGACAGCAGGATGTTCATCGGGCAAATTTTGCATTTGCTCTGTTATTCGCGGGCATTTTCCGTGGTGGCACTGAAAAAGGGGGTGCTGCATGTTACTGGTGCGGGAGTGGGTAAAACGGTTTTTGTTATTATGTCGACAAATGTGGTGATAAGATGCAAGTGTTTACATGGGTCGGTGTTGTTGGGTTGTACCCGGTGGAGTAAAATCGTATCTTTACAGTTTGTGTTTAAAGAAAAAAAAGGGTGCGCGTAATGTACTACGAAGACCTGAATGTTTAGGATTCTGAACAACATATGTCATAACAAGAATTGAACCTCATGTATGGGAGGTGTGTGGGATTAAACTCAACAAATGAGTGTTAATTTCAAAGGTTACCAACCAACAAAAAAAAACACACTAACGAAATGTGAAATGACTTGGAAATTATGTTTGGACCAAAGCGAAATGTGGTGATTACCAAAGAGGTATACTAAAGGTATTGAATTGTATATAATGTATCGATTGTGGTAACAAAATACTCCTTTTCCATTTGGATAAAATTGAATATAGAACAAAATGGAATGGAACTGACTATACGTAATGATGGAGGCAATGTTAGCGGGGGCAGAAGATGTACAAATGACGATCTCTGTTCTCACTCGTGAACTCACGGAGCGAAGTTCAAAACCATGATGGCGAAAAACTCTATAATATAATGAAGGAGGGGTTAGGTCCCCGGGGGAAAGAAAAAAAATACCTGGTAGTGACAAGAGAACTATCACACTGATAAACAAAAACACAAAGGTACAAGTCAAAAGGACCGACATGTGTAACTAAAAATTGTGGGGGGGTCCTTATCGGGGAGCGACCGGGGTGGGGAAATAAAGAAGTGGTATCGCTAAATCGAATGACAGCTCTGAGATCTGCAAAAACGCGTTGCAGTAGTGTGGGGGACATATTAACACCAAAGACGTAAAGAGGTGATGTCGTCATAGTGAAGCGGCCAACAAATTGGAATTCAAAATGTTGGAAAATTCCCAACCACGCGCAGGCGGCCACACGTTTGGCAAGGTGTCCGAATGGCCTACGGGGAATACATCCCAACTGACTTAAAAAGGAAGATCTGTCAATCTTTAATTAGATTCACACCTATTTGAATGTCTATGAATTTAGATACTTCCACTAGAAGGAAATAGGGCGTCATATAAAGTAATAATGTTTGATTTGTGGTGAGTTAAGTTATTGGTAGCGTGGGGGTGACCAGGGCTAGATATCGGTGGAAGACGTAATGTAAAATGGGGGGTGTAAGTGTGTGTGTATAAATTGTAGGTTTTAGTGCTTTTATCTTGGCGTGTGTTTTTTGTGGTGTACACAGGTTTGCATCTTATTTACTCTTTGTGGTGGGTGCGGCCTGAGTCCCTGGCCGGTGTGGGGGTTACGACGGCGTGATTTCGTTGGTGGGGGCTCTAAAACTTTTCAATCCCTGTTTGTTTGCTCAGATAGTGGGTTGCGCTGCTCTATACATGGTTGTAGGTTGCAGTATTGTACAGTTATTCGTGATTTTGTGAGGGAGGTAGTGTTGAATGGGGGAAACACGAAAAAAAGCTGGCAAAAAACTTTGCACTAGTACTAATCGAATCAGGCGCTCCGGAAAGGTAATGCAAGTGTTTCCTTTCGAGGAAAAATAGTGCCCTGTTGCTGGCACAAACGAAGTGGTTACATGTGTACAAACAGCACACTAAATCGATGTTGGGCAGGGTACGGTTTGAAGAGCAAAGTGAGCACTAGGCTGACCGGAGCTACTGGAAAGAGGATAAAAAGAAAATAAAGCTGGAGGAAAACTGGTAATCTGGAAAAAAAAAAGGACAAACTAGGGGAGGGGATGGCAGGAGAAGACTGGTGCGTTTACGCTTTCGCAAAAGAAAGTGTGGGTTGCGGTGTGCGTCCAGGAAAGCGGGGGGGCAAAGATTTTAATGGTAAAAAACTACATGGAAATGCGCGGAAGAAAAGCGCGAAGAATTCTGGTCGGGTATTAAAATCCCAATATTACGCATGAAGAGGAAGCGGATTTGGAGCGCTGGGCCGTTGCGGACATTGTTGGTGTGGTACGCAAGGTGGCGTAATCACAACTTTTGGTGCTTTTCAATAACACTGGGGGGGAAAAGGTACTTAATGCCATAGATAAGCTCAAAATGGGCAAAGGAACCTCGTCAATGCGCATCAAGAACGCGTGAACAATCGGACGGCACAAAGAAGGGTCGGTGGGGGCCCGGCGAATCAGGCTGCGAATCAGAAAAAAAAGGGGGGAACGGCGGGTCGGGGTATATTTGTATACCAGGCGCTGTGGCCTGCTGTTCATGGTGGGCATGGGTTGGCCAAAGACACGACCTTAAAGTATGAGTTTGCTAGTATATAGTTGTGTGTTTGTGTGTGGATGTGGTTATAGTGATGGGAAGGGGAAAATATGTGTGGGTATCAAATCATTAGTGTGGTGTATGTGGTGAATGGATTTTCTAAGTTGTTAATCAGTTTCGTTGTCATATATTTTTTGCAAAAGAAAAAGTTGCTGGCTACAAAATTAAGTTTTTTTTGTTTTTTGTTGTTTTAAAGAAGCATGTGACATCTATACAGAAGCTGACGCCTCAGACGAATAGTGGTCTAAGGTATGTATTGAAGCGGAGTGTACTAATGTATGTATGTAATCAAGTTGTGTAAAAAAATTGGTAGTAAAGTGCACTTGGGTGACCGCGCTGTACGATTCTAAAATAACAAATCGGGTATGCACAAACCCGGGGAAATATGCGGTGTACAAAAGCATTAAATAATTAAACTAAAAATTTAATAGGGAATGAGAAAAGAAGGGTAGATACAAAGTTAGGAATACGCCTGAAAATTTCATTTCGCAAAACTCGGGTTAGAAGCAACGATAATACTGTTGCATATAAAATATTATAATAGGGGAATGATGAGAGGAGGAGGGAAGGAAAAGAAAAAGGCAGGGGGAAAGAGGGAGGGGGGGAAAGAGGGAAGGGAAAGGGGGGAGTGTCCATACTTGACGACATAGGGAATGAGCACAATTTTTGCAGCTGGAAGATGTGTTACAATCCAATAGTTAAGGGAGGGCTATACTATTCCGGGGTAGTTTTAATTGTGGACTACAAAGCTGATTGGCATGTTGGAAATTGTGAATTATGGCAATGTTGGTTTGAAAAACTTTTATGGTCTGAGTTTGTGTAGGCATGTTAAGTGCTTGATATAGCTCAGGTGAGCACGGTGTGCACACAGCAGAGTAAAGAAAAATAATGCTTGCAATTCAAGAGCATTTTTTATTAATAGGAGATAAAGTCTTTTAACTTGTCCTGGTTGGGGAGGGCACAAGAGATGGTTTCTCGACTGAAGATCAAATGGCTTGGTTTCATATCTTTTTTTAAGAAAGATACTGGAAAGCATAACATTAAGATCAATTAGAATGCGTGTCCAAATAATCAATATCCCAGATCAGTAGTAAGAGAGAATGAGGCCATCATTGGTAGAAACAATGGACAAAGTGTGTGGTACAAATCGAAAATAGTGTAAAATAGTTTGGGGGGGTTTTATGATATGGCGGGTGTTTCTGTATAAATAGCTTAAAGATTTACAATTTGGTACAATTGGCACTTGTGCGGAACGTTGTTTCCATTCTGTGGCTATTGGTGTGCCATGTGAACAAATGCGCCAACACCGTGGGGGTGGCATAGTGTTATGCTTGAGGGCATTATAGAGATGGGCACCAGTAATTATAAGAGAGTCTTTTTATTATAGTCAAGTGGTTTCATTTTTAAATCGTCTTAAAAAATTTTATATTTTTGTTATATTTTTATTAATTATTGTTAAACCGTGACTAAAAAAGAATGCAAAATGGAACGGGGCCGGTGGGAGTGTAAGACGTACCAATATATTATAGTTTATGGGGGTATTTTTCAGACTGAAGGTTTGTTTAAGTTAGAAACACATGAAAGCGGTGTCATTTGGTTTGATTGCATTCTAATGCAAGTGGTTCGCAGGGTTAGAAATGTGCTAGTCTCGATGTACACCCATGTCGCGTGGGGAAGGCCAGACCTAACAAAAAAATGTTTTCTTCAGGTAAATTTAGGAGATTGGATCTTTACCGTGTGCTTGTGTGTAGTGTATAATAGGTTAATCTTGTAGTAACTTTGGAACGTTTTATTTGCTGCTAAAAGCATAAAAGAGTGGCATTACGTATAAAGACTGTGCCGCCGATAATTATGCTGCTGGTTTGTGGAATGAGAGAATGAAGGGAGAAACAGAAAAAGAAAAAAAGGGAAAACCAACCAATGTGGTTGAGCGAGGAAAAGATTGTGGGGTTGTTTACAATCCAAAAATCTACATTTCGGGCAGGGAAAAAAAAAGCAACAAGGGTGCAGGGGATAAAGTAAACTTCAGGGGCAGCAGGTATGAAGCAAGGAAGAAACAACACTGGGGTTAGCATGGGCCTCGATCGTGCTTATAGTGTTTTTCAGCGTGACCGAAATACTGAGTGCTCCGGTTCCGAATGAAAAAAACTGGAAACAAAGGGCCTTGTGGATAAAGCCGCTAATAGGGCGGCGCCCTTTTCGCAAGGCAAAAGGACAGGGATTGGGGGGGGCGCGGCAATGCAGCCAATGGGAGCTACCTGCCTAGGTGTCCAGAAACTTCTGAGGGCCCATCTTCAGATGCAGTAGCAAAATATTATAGTCTAGGGAACTATCTGTATAAATAGACAATAAATATAGGGCAAATATATGATATATATGCTCGGACTATCCGTAGGTGGGTTAGGTTGGATAGTGAAAGGCCTGAGCACGCTCACTTGAACTGGATATGAAGTGCATGGGCAGAACACCAACAGACACCTCATAAATTAATGCTTACTTCCATATAGTAACATAAATGTAAAGATGATATGAGGGCAAGATGTAATTTTTTGTGCACAATAGTGTTCCGCTGTACAATTTGAGAGATTATCGGATTAAACCCAATCTAGAAATGCTTTGAACCGTAGACGCAAGTGACCAATACCAAGAAACTGCAGTCTGTGCAGGGCCCGCTTGAAAAACTGTGTGTATTTAATTAGCACAATTTAAAAATTTAGACAACATAAGAAGAAAATGCATTGAAGAAACCAAGGCTGGCGCAGCAATGCACATCAGTCACAAAAGTAGGTTAAAGATTGAAAATGTTTCACATTCCCCTAAGACCTGCCCATAGGGAACAGGGGCTGGACCCTACACCATGAAAAATATGAAAATAATGTTTCAATAAGTGGTGCCAAAAACCTCTGTAAGACGTTTTAAAGGTGAGGCGGCATGTCGTGTGAAATTTCCACAACCCCAAGTTGTGCAAGTTGATTTTATCTTGCACCTACAAGGATTTAACAGTATAAGGGCAGGCTGATGTGGGCTCTGGCACACCCCCAGGGCATAGAGACAGATAAATGTTTACAGAGAGCTGAGTGCAAATGGTCGTAATCCCTGTGCTAGACACGGCAATCCAATGCATAACGGTGGCAATGTAGACTGTTTTGACTAAAACGAGCTTCAAATCTTAAAGGCTCCTGGGGGTTTCCTTACTATTAGCTGGTACTCGAACGTGGTCCGTGTGTGTCAGATGGTTGTGAACTTAAGGTGAGCTTGGTATGCCGCGCACTGAAGAACCCAGGAGTGGGTAGGGTGTAAATAAACACAAGGCTCGGCAGAGAAAAACCAGTGGTATAAGAAGGGTGGGCTAAAGGAGGAAAGTGTGGTAATCAGGGACAATCGTGAAGACCGGGACCGTGTTAATCTACGAGCGGCAAAAAAGGGGACAGTAGAAGCTTCGTCTCCAATAGTGTAAAATTTCACGTGACTGGAGAAAAAAAAGAAAGAAAACGGGAAGCCAGAGTGATCGAAGGGAAACAAAGAAAAGTGATAGCTAGAAGGAGAGATTGGGAAATAGACATGCCGATACTGTGTTTTGGTTCAAAATAGCAGGTGTGTACCTGAGAGATTGTCTAACAAAAAGGCACGGGGAAGGGATGCGTGATGAGTGAAAACGAGGAAAAAAAAAAAGGCTGAACAGAAGGATGATCCTGGAGGGTAATGATGCAGTCATAAGATAACACGGGGATTATCTACAATGGTTACAGTGGACTAGAGATGTCTCAATACGATTTCCTAAAGTAACGAGTCTGTGAGATATGTTCAGACAGGGGTAACTCCTAAATTTAATGTATGAATGTGAGATCTTATTGTGTGTGAAATCTGGGTGTGTCTTCTTGTGCCAGGGACACTATTCTCAAAAGTTTAAAAAAGATCAATGCACACCAGGATTTATTAATGGTGTTTTTTTTCCACTGACTGTTTTCATGGTTGGTGGAATAAAGCACCATTAATAAATCATGGTGTGCATTGATCTTTTTTGAATAAATATACATATGTGGACACTCTCCCTTATAGTTGGATTTAAAAGATTAAAGGTTACGTACCCTGGTGCTACCAGTAGATAAATAGATAAAAGTAAATGTAGTCCAGTGCACACGTGGGATTTATCTCAAAAATGCCTTTAATTGTCTAAATCAAAAACAGGTAACGTTTCGGCCCCGTGTTCTGTTTTCATGTGTTTTGTTCCCAGGAAATGGTCTTTCATGTTGTCAGTGGAAGTGACACACTATGCAGTTATAAATGTTTGGTAACTATGATGTGTGTATTATTTGGCTTGACAAAGGCCCAGAACACAGGGCCGAAACGTTGCCTGCTTTTTGAAAAGCTAATATCTGATTAGCGCAACCTGAATGGAAACATTATTTATAATTTACAGGTTTAAAAGAGACACATTAGTTTCCTAACAATTAATTTAATGTATAAAGCAACACATTAGTTTCCTAACAATTAATTTAATGTATAAAGCAGCATATATATTATCGTAGTAATACTTTACCACTATTTAACATAAACGTCAACATCAGTTCTCTTTTAAAATATCGGATCATCTATCCAGGTGATGGTTAACAGTTTGTTCCCCTTTCATTTTCTTTATAAAATGTATTGTACAACTTAAAAAAAGTATTTTTTTTAAGTCTCGCGACCACTCTCTAGTGGGAGTTGTTTTTTGCACGTTTGGACAGGAGCACCAACAGACTTAAAACATTCCTGTGCTGTATTTTAGGATTTTACTTTTCTTAATTGGAGTATCTTCATCTGAAAACCATCAAAACAAAGCAAGTTCCATGTTTAATTAGCGGTTTCTGGACAACATATCATGAATAGAGATCCACAAACCCACATGGTCTGTTACACAGTAGGTTCAAAACAGAGCCAAGCAATTTGAATAGACACTAAAATTCTCCTGTAAAATTATGTAACATGAAATACAAAACTTAGTTTCCCGCAAGGTACCACTACAAAAAAAAATTAAAGCCAGTGTATAAGAACATTTCTAAAACATAATTACCAATTAGGGAAAAAAGTCAGTATGCATGCTCTAGACTCGTTATTGTGTGTAAAGAGTGCCGATGATGCCCCCCCATGCTTATCTCTTGAGAAGGCCATTCATCCTGCAGTTGGAGAATGGTCTCACACCTTTAGGCTGTATTAATTTTTAATTTCAGTGAGAAATGCTATTAAAGGATGATGTGTTGAAGTACCTTCTGTTTGAAGAAGGCTCTACTTCATTAATGCTCTGTGTAGGGCTTCTGTTCCTGTAATTCAGCATCACATTAAGCTTATACATCTTTGTGGTTTGAGTGTTTCTCTCACTCTTCTCCAAATCTCTCGGAATGTTACACTTTCTCGCTCATTTACCAAATTAAATTCAGGGAGTTGGGGATCTTCTGTTATACCAGGGAGACCATATGAACTTCAGGGGACAGGTGGGATACCTGGGTTTCAACCTCTGAATTTTTGCAGTATATATATATTGGACAGTGAATATATATATTGTGATATTGGACAGTTTATTTTCAGGCATAGCTGGTCTGGATTATATGGTATTCTGCTAGACCTATAACAATTCCCCTTGATAAATTTACTTTTAATAAAGGATATTTTACTTTACACATAACATGCAATCTTGATGGCAGAGTTTCAGGGATAAGCAATCAGATGCTCAAAATACCATTCAAAACCTGGTATACTGTTATTTATAGGCAACAACAAATGGCCTTTTGGGGGTGGGTGACAGAAGCTGTTAGTGTGAGCTTGGTTGGGCACCCCTGCTGTAACTTAAAAAAGGAAATAAATAATATAAACAAGATATTGCAACAATGATGCTCCTGTGTTATTTCTTGTCTCGTGGCAGCCTAGTTACCTCACAATCTGTTGAGCTTCTTAAAAAACATTTTAATAGCAGAGTTCAAACACAAAGTAATATCCCAATCAGGCAATATCTTTTTTTAAGGGTAATATAGACTTTATTGTGCAAATTTTTGGGAGTTGCTGCATCATACCAACAATTTATAGAATATAATATCGTTTATTATCTTTAAACTTTTTGCTAGGTTATATAGGACAGAATAAAGAGAGACGATGTACTGTATCTGCTTTGTTTGAGTAAATATTTTACAAAATTGCCATTGTATTTAAAGGTTTCCTTTTGATCAATCTTTTTAATGTTCAATCGGTTTATACAGAAAATGTTCATGTCTATTCTAAGCCACATAACCACGATTTTGGATCACAAACCATCTTGTGGAAACATGTGATAATTACCTATGTAGATTTGCTTTTCTAAAGCAGGGGTTCTCAACTGGCAATGCAAATTTTTCTCAAGGCAGCACCGTGTTTCTAAAGGACAACTCCACCTCTATAAGAACATCTTTTAGAAAGAAGGACCTCTTTAAAATATGTTGATATTCATAGTTTGTCCTATTGAATTCATTACTGTAGTCTGCTATGCTTCGGATGCCTTGTGGAAACTGAGCAATTTAGAAAACTGTACTAAGCCTGGTCATGCTCAGAAGTGGCAGAAGGGATTAACATTCAGTCATTGGCTGTGATGTCAACTGTCAAATCCATAACTGACAGTTCTAACTGGAAGAACCAGGAAGCAGAAAAAGGGGAAACAGGACATTGGGCAGGATTTCAGGTTAGACTTATATATTTACATTTCAAACTATTACCGTTTAGGGTTTTGGGGGGTGATTTACCTGTATGTAAGTTTCATTTTAGGGGGACTTGCCCTTTAAAGGGTATGTACATGTGAGGACAACTTACACTATTGAAAAATGCCCCTTAAATATAAAGCAGTGACAATTTTTTATCTACTACCCTGAAAGACCTTGCCTTTCCCTCTGTGTTGCTGCCTCTGCTTTACTGTCTTTGTTAACTGCCATTGGTTTGCAGAAGGCAAATCTTAGGGAGTCAGTTAGTCTGGATCTGACTGGATTGCGGAATGGATTTCTATCATACATAAAAGCCAAAACTAAGTGGAGGAAGTGTAAGAAGGGAGCCAGGATCCAGTAGATTTCATTTAACGTTGGCAGGGTTTCATCATCCACCACTCTTAGTAACGTTCCATTAAGAAGGACAGCTCTAAGAAGAGAAGAACATAGTATAGATTTTTTACAGATAGAATGGGATGCATGTGTTATACAGTAATTGTCTCTCACAATGAAAACAACATCACTTGGTATTAATTACAGTCATCAGGAAAAAGGCAAACTCTACAGTTAACCACACGCAGGTTGATTCACTAGCAATCTGTATTCTCACAACTGGATAGAGATGTTAATAAGGCAACTAATGGGAGAAAATGGCTGATATCCCTCTCCAAAGGGGCTGTAAAGCTGATAATCCAGCCCCATACAATACGGAAAAAACTTTTGGTGGTGTGGGGGGAAATGCTGTAAGTAAGAATAATTTCACAAATATAAATATTAATTGTTTATTTTCATAACATTTTTATTTTTAATTCTGTTCCTAGCAAAAGATAAAGCTTCCAAATGTAGCTATATAAGCACATATTTAAAAACACAGGGTCATTAGTTCAAATCCCCAGATTATTTTTTTTCCCATAAATTCCTAACAAAAATTAGATTCTAAATGTACTAGTGTTCCACATGGTAATCTGTTGGAGTAGGGTATAAAGCTTTGTTTTAGCAAGACAGAGTAAATGAGGTTGCAGGTTAAATACCCAGCTTGATTTGGAGGAGTTCTCTTTTAAAATATCGGATCATCTATCCAGGTGATGGTTAAACGTTTGTTCCCCTTTCATTTTCTTTATAAAATGTATTGTACAACTTAAAAAAAGTATTTTTTTTTATAAAAGAATTTGAAAGTTGCACTAAACAGAAAGATCTATACTCACTAAGAAGAAAGACCTTCTTTTCCTTCGGGTAAGGGTAAGAGCAGGTATTCATCAATATATTTTCCGGAGAGGTAAGAAGGTAACTGCAAACTCTTCGTGGCATTGTACAAGTTTAAAATAAAAAAAGTAATATCTCCTTTTACATAGTTAGGGCTGTGCAGAAAACAAAACTGCTGTTAAAAATCATTAAGTTTGAGTAAATCAAATAATTTGAATCCCCTATTCACTTCATATGCAGTATGTACATGTAATTTATTATATTTTTTCATGGGACAATAATGAAGATATGACACTTTGATACAATGTAAAGTAGTCAGTGTATAGATTGTACACAGTGTAAATTTGCTGTCCAACTCAACACACAGCCATTAGAGTATAAACGCTGGCAAAAAAGTGAGTACACCCTAAGTGAAAAATGTACAAATTGTGCCTAATTAGCCTTTCCCCTCCCCTGGTTAGTGTTACAAGATTTCGGTGTGAATGGGGAGCAGGTATTATAAATTTGGTGTTACATCATAGTAAGAAAACTCTGAGGATTGGGGGAAAAAGTTTCTAGGGACACCTAACTAAAAACATTACTGCCCTTTATCTTTTCAATGTTTTAGTGCTGTAGGAGCTTGATCCCTTTTGGTCTCAGTACTCCCTGTCACTAGGTCACTCCTTATATATGCATTCTCCTAGTGTCCACCCCCTCCCAAAACTAAGGCACAGTTGGAGTGTAAAGCATGTGCAGTGAAGATGATCTGTGCCCTCATACAGCCTATAGCATTATTCACCTCACCCAGTGATTTGTGTCATGTTGAAAGTAAAACCTCTTTGATATGGTAAGGTAAGCAGCACTGGGAGATATAATCACTGCTTGAATCAAATAAGGTTTTCTTTTAGCTGTAGGGGTTTAAGGTGTGTGTGTTTGTGTGTGTAAGTGTGAGGGGGGAGGGTTATGGGATTTTCTAAATGATTACTTTAGGTTTAGGTACAGTGCTACATTGGTTCTTAAGTAACACAGACAGCAGCTAACTGCAGGATTGGGTTTATCTGCACAGAAAGAGCACAGAGCAACAGATAATACTTATTCCTTTTCCTGATCTACATGCTGAATCAATTAGCCAAAGAATATCGTCCCATGAAAAGATATAAAATATTTACAAAAATGTGAGGTGTGTACTCAATTTTGTAAGTAGTAATAATAGGTCCTGGTAATAAAGGTCCTAATATAAATACAGATGCACCGTTGTAGATGTTTAATAACCTATTGAAGTATACAGTAAGTATATAAGTAACTCCTTGTCAGGTCTTAATACCTACTTGTGGAATAGTCTAGATCTTTCTATAGACTGGCTAAAAGGCCATTTAGACATCCAGCAGAAACAAAAATCATTGAACTTACAGCAATTGCCAAGTTCTAAAATTTGGACTTTCCAGGATAAGAAAAGAAATAGACATTTGCAATCTATCTAATGAGTCGTAAAAGATGAAAGTATTCTTACTTGTTTACGTTGGTGGTAGCTCTACCTTTATAGAGACTAAGGGGTCAATGCAGATGTTTTTTTAGTCATTAACACATATTAACAGACTTCACTATGTCTAAAAATTGTTTAATTTGGAAACTAGAAAACATCTGCCATTGGACCCTTAGTCTCGATAAAGGTAGAGATACCAAAGCTTGACACAAGCTGCAGCGAACTGTGTGTAGCCTAAACAAAGTGATCCTTACAAATAATTCCTAGGACAAGAGAATGCACAATTAGCACATGGTTTATTATAAAAACCCAATTACTCACTTTACCATATTTTCATCTATGAACCAAAGGTTTCATATACGTACCCTATAACAACAACATATCAGGATGTCTTTTCGGTGGTAGAGTACAGAGTCCTCAAGAACCCAAGGACAGGAAAAAAACAAAAAAAAAGAACACTTATATTTTTCTGTAGCTATAACATGATTGAAATCCATACTACAAACTATTATTCATCAGTGGAGAAAATACCACCGCATTTATTTGCTCTGTGAGACAAGCCATAACCAAAGCAAGTTTATCTGCCTGTTTATGCCTGCTGTAATTTTCGATTATTACCATGTAGCAAAAAACAAACACCCTCACATAAATTTACCTATCCTCATTACTAACTTCAACTCACACAACAGAGTTTAGCAGTTTCTTAGAGAACTAAAGGCGGTGGCTGGTAAAAATGCTTTAAGAGATCAGAGGGAGGCTGCTTATATTAGATAATGCTTTGTAGGGCTCACTATTTTAAGCCTCGCTGTAGAATTTTCTAATGCCTAATAGTGTACATGGTGTCACGCAGTGTACATTAGTTATCTGTAATCAATATAAGTAGGTTTTGTTTTTTAAAAGACAATGTTTATCAAATATCTTTTCCTTTTACGAAATAACATCTTAATCACATGATGATTATTTGGACCCAAATTGCTGATTAAAATGATGTTAATAACAAGGGGATCAAAAAAATACATCACTAGTCATGGGAATCCAGTTGCTTTTATTTAAATTACCCAGTAGTGGAGTGTCCTGCAGCCAATACCTACTGTGAGGGCTGGTGCTGTATTTGTTGTTGTAGCTAAAAAAAAAAAGAAAAAAAAGGGGGGAAATGTTTTCCTGAACTGCTGGATCTTTGGCTCGTGGCATGCCTTCATACATGCAAACCTTATCACATTTTACCTATGGACTGATTGGCTCATTTTCACGCTTTTCCTAGGTTGGTTGAACAATTGGGCATTTCAGATAAATTAGGATTTGGAATTAGTAAGAGACAAGCACTGTTTGGACAGGCTCTATATCGGTGGATTCTGATTTTTGAGCCTTTACCGTAAAAGAACCAAACGTATTTCAAATATAAGGAAATAGCATCCATAGTCATTCAGGGATATAATACAGAAACATAGCCAATGGGCATAACTAGAGGGGAGCAACTGCGGGGGACCCGGGAGCCAATGGGGCCCCATCTTCTTCTTATTATTATGAGAGCTTAGCCTCCTCCTAAAACCACTGGGATGAAGCACGATAGGGGCCCCATCCATAGTTTTGCTGGGGGCCCAGTGATTCTAGTTCGCCACGAACATAGCAGTATATTCACAACAATCTAACTCTTAGTAAATAATTTCTTATATTACAGCCCACTTTAAATGTCATACAATATATTGCCTATTTATTATTTTTATACAATATGTGCATTTTTGAGAACCTTTCTCTAAAATCTTACCTTGAAATGTTTTGTATTGGCATTTTATATACAATGTCAGTATGTCATTGCCTCCTTTTTGTTAGACTACTGCTGTCTTTGTTATTTAAAAGATTGGTTGGATCTGTTGTACTGACCTCTAGTCTGAAAGGCCCATGAAAATGAAGAACAGAGTTTTCGTGTTTCTACACATTGCACCAACGTAAAAATGTAATACATACTTTCATCTTTTACGACTAATTACATAGATATGCCAAATGTCATTTTCTTTTCTTACTTGGAATATGTCCAAACTTGAATTAGAACTTGGCAATTGCTTGTAAGTTTCAAATGAATTAGTAAATTTGTTTTCTGCTGGCTGTCCTAAAGGCCTTTTAGCCAGTCTACTAGAAAGATCTAGACTATCCACAGTCGAATACGACCTGACAAGGATTACTTATATACTTACTGTATACTATACTCATCGGTTAGTAAACATCTACAAAGGTGCATCTGGTTTAAATTAGACCTTTATTACCAGGACCTATATTACTACTTACCAAAATTGAAAGGGGAAGCAAAGTGTTTAACCCGTCACCTGATATATGATTCCGAGATTTGTTTATAGGAGAAACGTGACCTCCAAATCAAGGCTGGGTATTAACGCCGTATCCTGGAGAAGCCGGAATCATTTACTCTCCTGCTAAAACCGCCGGCTTTATACCCCACTCTCCAATCAGAAGAACCATGTGGGACACTATTACATTTAGAAATTCTTAATTTTTGTTAATGCAAAGTTTCCTAAGATGGTGGATGATGGTAGACCTGCCAACAGTGTAAATACATGTCGAATCTACTGGAATCCTTGAGCTCCCCTTCTACGGACACTTCCTCAGATTCCTCCACTTATTTTTGGCTTATGTAGTAAAGAAGTGCCTGGGCACTAAACTGCTTGCTATAGGACCTGGGGAAAAAGGAACAGAAGAAGCAGAAGAAAAAAAAAATTTTTTTTTATTATGTTTTTTTAATCATAGAAAGGAAAGCATCATATAAGCAAGATTCGGCTAAAACTAACTTTCATAAAAAACCTCCAGGAAACTCAAACTCCAAAAACTTTCATAAAAAACAGTGGATGTCGTCCAGAAGCTACTCTTTCTCTTCTATTGAACTCTTCTATTCTTTTCGATTCCTTCATTGGGAAACACAAATATTTGTTTGATAGCCCTAATAGCTTTTTCACTGAAGAGAGGCTGTTTGTAGAATACAATTTTATTAATAATACAAACAAATAGAGGCTAGATTTTGATTAGGGACTTTTCTTTATTTGGTCCGATCTTTATCCTGGTTCCTCTAAGCTTTCTTCCTATGCGAGGAGTTATAAAAAAAATCGCAAATGCTCGTACCTTCAGGTCCCGCAGAGTGCATCAATGCTGTTGGACAAACCGACTGGTGGCCAAGTGTCAGCACAAGGCCGGAGCGACTGGGAAAACTGTAGAAGCTGTACACTTTTGCTTGGTGAATTAGCGATTTTTTTACACCCTCGGCCCGCGCGCCCAGCTAATAGGGCACAGTGGTGTGCCGATGTAGAACTGATAAAGCGCCATAGAGCCGTGTCTTCTTTAAGTATGGCCGGTGACTGGAACATACCATTGTTCTGCTGGGGGTACTCTCAGATATCAGTGTTTCTGCACAAGTATCTTCAGACACAGCATCACCAAGAACGGGAATTGTTAACCATTATTTTTTAAATATATTTAGCTTTTTTTTTTTTTTTTTTTAATTTTTTATATTTTTTTTTTTTTTTTTTGAAACCATTTGTTTACTTATTTTTATTTTTTTTAATTTGCTTTATTTTTCTATTTTTTTTTTAATTAATTTTTTTTTTTTTTTTTTTTTTTATTAACCCGTTTTTTTTCCTCCTCTTGTTTTTTCTTGTTGGGTCCTGATTTCATAGTTTTATCCTTTATTTCTTTTTGTTTTCTCTTCTTTTGTGTCTTTACTTTTTCTTTGCGTTCCTTTTCCGGCCCGTTTTCACTTTTTTTTAGAGGGCGGATCGTCACCCTCCACATGTGTTTCCACGATCCATCAAATTTCTTTTTTATTTTCTTCCTTTCTTCCCCCTTTTTCCCCCATTTTTTCCCTTTTTGTTTTTATTTTTTCTTTGACTTTGGGGGTTTTCACCCCCCCGTCGTACGATGTTCTTGGCTAGGCTTGTTTTTTTTATATTTTATTTACCTTGCGGTGCCTTATATTGGTTTTTTTCTGTTAAAAGTCATTAACACATATTAACAGACTTCACTATGTCTAAACTGTGTTAGGCACACCATTTGTATGTCTGTATGTGTTCAATAAACTATTCAAATTAGAAAAGACCACATGGCGGGATGGTGGATTTGTTGGTGGACAGAGTGCAGAACCATCCATTAACTACAGGAAAAATATAAATATGCTATTTGGTCAATAGAAACTTTCACTAAGGCACAGGGCCACCATCAGATTTTTCTGGCCCCATACTAGGTAAATTTCTGGGCCCCATACTAGGTAAACTTCTGTGTCCCCCATAACACACACCAAGTCAGACATGGTACACACAGACTAGAACACATATTAAACAGACACACTATAGCACACACATATACAATAACACTCATGTTACACTAAATAGTTGGCCACAAACTGATAATAGTTTGGAACCCAGAGATGGCGGCCCTGTGGCTAGTGAAAGTTCCCTAGTGACCCAAATAGCCTATTAATATTTTTCCTGTAAGTAATGGATGGTTTCGGCAACTCCTGTCCCCAACAATCCCCACCCGCCATTGGTCTTTTCTAATTTGAATGGTTTATTGAACACATACAGGCATACAATGGTGTGCCTAACACGTTTAGACATAGTGAAGTCTGTAATTGTTTAATTTGGAAACTAGAAAACATCTGCCATTGGACCCTTAGTCTCGATAAAGGTAGAGATACCAAAGCTTGACACAAGCTGCAGCGAACTGTGTGTAGCCTAAACAAAGTGATCCTTACAAATAATTCCTAGGACAAGAGAATGCACAATTAGCACATGGTTTATTATAAAAACCCAATTACTCACTTTACCATATTTTCATCTATGAACCAAAGGTTTCATATACGTACCCTATAACAACAACATATCAGGATGTCTTTTCGGTGGTAGAGTACAGAGTCCTCAAGAACCCAAGGACAGGAAAAAAACAAAAAAAAAGAACACTTATATTTTTCTGTAGCTATAACATGATTGAAATCCATACTACAAACTATTATTCATCAGTGGAGAAAATACCACCGCATTTATTTGCTCTGTGAGACAAGCCATAACCAAAGCAAGTTTATCTGCCTGTTTATGCCTGCTGTAATTTTCGATTATTACCATGTAGCAAAAAACAAACACCCTCACATAAATTTACCTATCCTCATTACTAACTTCAACTCACACAACAGAGTTTAGCAGTTTCTTAGAGAACTAAAGGCGGTGGCTGGTAAAAATGCTTTAAGAGATCAGAGGGAGGCTGCTTATATTAGATAATGCTTTGTAGGGCTCACTATTTTAAGCCTCGCTGTAGAATTTTCTAATGCCTAATAGTGTACATGGTGTCACGCAGTGTACATTAGTTATCTGTAATCAATATAAGTAGGTTTTGTTTTTTAAAAGACAATGTTTATCAAATATCTTTTCCTTTTACGAAATAACATCTTAATCACATGATGATTATTTGGACCCAAATTGCTGATTAAAATGATGTTAATAACAAGGGGATCAAAAAAATACATCACTAGTCATGGGAATCCAGTTGCTTTTATTTAAATTACCCAGTAGTGGAGTGTCCTGCAGCCAATACCTACTGTGAGGGCTGGTGCTGTATTTGTTGTTGTAGCTAAAAAAAAAAAGAAAAAAAAGGGGGGAAATGTTTTCCTGAACTGCTGGATCTTTGGCTCGTGGCATGCCTTCATACATGCAAACCTTATCACATTTTACCTATGGACTGATTGGCTCATTTTCACGCTTTTCCTAGGTTGGTTGAACAATTGGGCATTTCAGATAAATTAGGATTTGGAATTAGTAAGAGACAAGCACTGTTTGGACAGGCTCTATATCGGTGGATTCTGATTTTTGAGCCTTTACCGTAAAAGAACCAAACGTATTTCAAATATAAGGAAATAGCATCCATAGTCATTCAGGGATATAATACAGAAACATAGCCAATGGGCATAACTAGAGGGGAGCAACTGCGGGGGACCCGGGAGCCAATGGGGCCCCATCTTCTTCTTATTATTATGAGAGCTTAGCCTCCTCCTAAAACCACTGGGATGAAGCACGATAGGGGCCCCATCCATAGTTTTGCTGGGGGCCCAGTGATTCTAGTTCGCCACGAACATAGCAGTATATTCACAACAATCTAACTCTTAGTAAATAATTTCTTATATTACAGCCCACTTTAAATGTCATACAATATATTGCCTATTTATTATTTTTATACAATATGTGCATTTTTGAGAACCTTTCTCTAAAATCTTACCTTGAAATGTTTTGTATTGGCATTTTATATACAATGTCAGTATGTCATTGCCTCCTTTTTGTTAGACTACTGCTGTCTTTGTTATTTAAAAGATTGGTTGGATCTGTTGTACTGACCTCTAGTCTGAAAGGCCCATGAAAATGAAGAACAGAGTTTTCGTGTTTCTACACATTGCACCAACGTAAAAATGTAATACATACTTTCATCTTTTACGACTAATTACATAGATATGCCAAATGTCATTTTCTTTTCTTACTTGGAATATGTCCAAACTTGAATTAGAACTTGGCAATTGCTTGTAAGTTTCAAATGAATTAGTAAATTTGTTTTCTGCTGGCTGTCCTAAAGGCCTTTTAGCCAGTCTACTAGAAAGATCTAGACTATCCACAGTCGAATACGACCTGACAAGGATTACTTATATACTTACTGTATACTATACTCATCGGTTAGTAAACATCTACAAAGGTGCATCTGGTTTAAATTAGACCTTTATTACCAGGACCTATATTACTACTTACCAAAATTGAAAGGGGAAGCAAAGTGTTTAACCCGTCACCTGATATATGATTCCGAGATTTGTTTATAGGAGAAACGTGACCTCCAAATCAAGGCTGGGTATTAACGCCGTATCCTGGAGAAGCCGGAATCATTTACTCTCCTGCTAAAACCGCCGGCTTTATACCCCACTCTCCAATCAGAAGAACCATGTGGGACACTATTACATTTAGAAATTCTTAATTTTTGTTAATGCAAAGTTTCCTAAGATGGTGGATGATGGTAGACCTGCCAACAGTGTAAATACATGTCGAATCTACTGGAATCCTTGAGCTCCCCTTCTACGGACACTTCCTCAGATTCCTCCACTTATTTTTGGCTTATGTAGTAAAGAAGTGCCTGGGCACTAAACTGCTTGCTATAGGACCTGGGGAAAAAGGAACAGAAGAAGCAGAAGAAAAAAAAAATTTTTTTTTATTATGTTTTTTTAATCATAGAAAGGAAAGCATCATATAAGCAAGATTCGGCTAAAACTAACTTTCATAAAAAACCTCCAGGAAACTCAAACTCCAAAAACTTTCATAAAAAACAGTGGATGTCGTCCAGAAGCTACTCTTTCTCTTCTATTGAACTCTTCTATTCTTTTCGATTCCTTCATTGGGAAACACAAATATTTGTTTGATAGCCCTAATAGCTTTTTCACTGAAGAGAGGCTGTTTGTAGAATACAATTTTATTAATAATACAAACAAATAGAGGCTAGATTTTGATTAGGGACTTTTCTTTATTTGGTCCGATCTTTATCCTGGTTCCTCTAAGCTTTCTTCCTATGCGAGGAGTTATAAAAAAAATCGCAAATGCTCGTACCTTCAGGTCCCGCAGAGTGCATCAATGCTGTTGGACAAACCGACTGGTGGCCAAGTGTCAGCACAAGGCCGGAGCGACTGGGAAAACTGTAGAAGCTGTACACTTTTGCTTGGTGAATTAGCGATTTTTTTACACCCTCGGCCCGCGCGCCCAGCTAATAGGGCACAGTGGTGTGCCGATGTAGAACTGATAAAGCGCCATAGAGCCGTGTCTTCTTTAAGTATGGCCGGTGACTGGAACATACCATTGTTCTGCTGGGGGTACTCTCAGATATCAGTGTTTCTGCACAAGTATCTTCAGACACAGCATCACCAAGAACGGGAATTGTTAACCATTATTTTTTAAATATATTTAGCTTTTTTTTTTTTTTTTTTTAATTTTTTATATTTTTTTTTTTTTTTTTTGAAACCATTTGTTTACTTATTTTTATTTTTTTTAATTTGCTTTATTTTTCTATTTTTTTTTTAATTAATTTTTTTTTTTTTTTTTTTTTTTATTAACCCGTTTTTTTTCCTCCTCTTGTTTTTTCTTGTTGGGTCCTGATTTCATAGTTTTATCCTTTATTTCTTTTTGTTTTCTCTTCTTTTGTGTCTTTACTTTTTCTTTGCGTTCCTTTTCCGGCCCGTTTTCACTTTTTTTTAGAGGGCGGATCGTCACCCTCCACATGTGTTTCCACGATCCATCAAATTTCTTTTTTATTTTCTTCCTTTCTTCCCCCTTTTTCCCCCATTTTTTCCCTTTTTGTTTTTATTTTTTCTTTGACTTTGGGGGTTTTCACCCCCCCGTCGTACGATGTTCTTGGCTAGGCTTGTTTTTTTTATATTTTATTTACCTTGCGGTGCCTTATATTGGTTTTTTTCTGTTAAACCATCAGATTTTTCTGGGCCCCATACTAGGTAAATTTCTGGGCCCCATACTAGGTAAACTTCTGTGTCCCCATAACACGCACCAAGTCAGACATGGTACACACAGACTAGAACACATATTAAACAGACACACTATAGCACACACATATACAATAACACTTATATTACACTTAATAGTTGGCCACAAACTGATAATAGTTTGGAACCCAGACACTGATACAATCATCGGCACAGACTCGGATAACTGGTTGGTACCCAAACACTGTTAAAATCATTTCACAGACTCTGATTAATAGTTGTCACCGACACACTGATACAATCATCGACACACACTCGATGACACACACTTGATGGCACACATGATGCTCAACGAACGAGCAGAAAGTAGTTTTACTGTAA